>BSBM01001719.1:4537500-5010000 GCA_027924585.1 Larix kaempferi
CGGTTGCACTCGCTCCAACGGCTTCTTTAACTAGATTATTACATAGTAACTAATGACAACTAAGGATCCCGAAGGGTCCCCTCTAACATCTCCCCAACCTCAAAATCTTTCTTCGTCTCAAAGAAACATGAACAACCACAAACTGCAATTCCTTTAGTCTTTGTCAACAGTGTGGTAGTGGCCAATCGAACCTTCTCACCCCTTCCTGCCGAATTCTCTTCCACGGTCCAGGAACTTCTGGGCTTCGTTGCTCTGCCATTGCACCCACTCATCATCTTCCTGAAAAACTTCTGAAATGACACTGAATAGATGTTGATGTGTGTCAGCACCGGGGGGCTTGATCAATTTTTGTGTTCTTTTGTCATTACTAAATGTGAATCACTTTCACTGTGTGGTATAGATGTCTTCTGCTTGAATACATCATTTTCGTAGACTCAACTGTCGTGAGGATTCCTGCAAGTGTCGAATGTGTCGCTGCTGCTTGTGGTGGATACTGACTGATATTGGTTAGGTTGACTCTACTCAACTCGACATGACTTACTTGAGTCGACATGACTTACTTGACTCGACATGACTGACACTAGTCAGCAAGAAACCAACTAGATTTACAACTTTTATGAATATACATGGTTGAAATAAGCTTTGAACATCCCTTTTTTTTTACTTATTTCCAATGACCCGACACTTTTTCATACTTTTTCATCTTTTGCATATCGAATAAAATACAAAGCAACTTTAATAATATGTCGACATTGACATTCCTATCATATTTTTTAAAATCGACCAACTCTCGACCATATTTAACAACGACTTTAAAAGACTCACCACTTTACCATATTGACCATACTGACAAAAGTTTAATATTGACTAAGGTGAAAAAAAAAAAGAAGGTGACGTGACCAAAACAATATAGACTATATGTCACCTCGACCACACAATATCGACAAAATTTACTAGGTATCGACCCACATAGTTTTTCTTTTCGACGACAGAGATATAATATTAACAACATGTCACTTGACCATTTTGTGATATCGGCATTACAGCATTCGCCAAGTCGATGTAGATGAGATCAGTTGGCACGTGAAAATTCCATGCTAATAGTACAACCAATAAAAATATATTGATCAAAGAAGGAAATAGAGTTGACCGCATCGACCGAGAAGAGGGTGTTGAAACTTTCTTTTGCAGTTAAAAGTTGAATTTCTACTCATCGACCGGAGTTTAAAGGACATTGATCCAAACAAAGAAGATGGACAAAGGACAGATCTTTTGGCAGTCATTCTGCTTCTTCTCTATCCCATCAAGTTTGCTGTGGTTTTTCCTTACCGACGCATCAAACTTCTTTAGAAAGTGATGGATAATCACCTTCAGCAATATTTGGTCGATAAGCTTTTTTCACAATTCCTTATTTAATAACCAATGTTTCGTCGATGAAGACGACACCGGTCGATTAGAATGAAGGTCGACAGATGATTGCCATAGTCGAATATACTATTGTAGTCGGGCGGTTCCTCTGGTGTGAGACAACTTCTGGTTGATTTTGATCGACGGGGGAACACATTATTTTTTTCATGTAAGAGGACAGAGAGTGTGATCACTACATCATCTAGAACAGTCGATCTCAACTATAGCAATCAACTATTCACCAGCTAATCCCGGAAAGATTACGAGCAACATCATTCTCCAGTGTTGGTTAACAGACTACTGCAGTCAACAAGTGACAGATCAACTCTAGCGCAGGTGTCTGCTCACGATTGGCATTTATTCAACAGGTCCATGAGCGATCGCTTTCTAGTTGACCAGATCAACGAGTCTCATTCAATTAAATTCGGTTGACAGATCGATCACATGCGCTTGCTAAAGAAATGACTTCCATCTGTTCAACTTCTTCGTGCAGACTTCAAGCATATTGCACACACTTTCTTGGGTAGCGACACCATGTATGAGCAATCTTGTATTTTCTTGTAGGTTTATTTCCACGACACGTTCCAGGTTCGAGCCACTCCCACCCGCTGCTGCTGTCACCCAGCCGAATGGAAGCGGCAACGGTGCCAGATGTTGTATTCAAGCAGAGAGTATAAGCACACACAGAGATATAATCAAGACAAGAGAGATGAGTCGAATGCATCCAATTGTTTGTATTCATCTTGATAGGTATATTTATACATCTTACATGTGGTTGGAGCGGTTGCACTCGCTCCAACGGCTTCTTTAACTAGATTATTACATAGTAACTAATGACAACTAAGGATCCCGAAGGGTCCCCTCTAACAATAACGATGATGATGACGGCGATGATGATGATGACGATGATGATGATGATGAAATGATGAAGATGATGGTGATGATGATGACAACGATGATGATGAAGATGATGAAGATGATTATGATGATGATGATGATGATGATAATGTTGATGATGAAGAAGATGACGATGATGAATATGTTGATGGAGGAAGAGGGCGATGACGACGACGACGATGATGATGATGATGATGGTGATGAGGATGATGATGATGATGAAGATGATGATGAAGATTACAAAAATGATGATGGAGATGAAGATGATGGTGATGGAGATGAAGATGATGGTGATGGAGATGATGAAGAAGACGACGACGATGATGGTGATGATGATGATGATGATGATGATGATGATGGTGAAGATGTTGATGATGATGGTGGTGGTGGTTGTGGTGATGACGACGACAATGATGATGATGATGATGATGATGATTGTGATGGCGATGAAGATGATGATGATGATGATGATGATGATGATGATGAAGATAATGATGATGATGATGAGGATGAGGATGAGGATGAGGAAGAGGGTGATGACGATGACGATGATGTTGATGGTGATGATGAAGACGACGACGATGACGACGATGATGATGATGATATTGAAGATAATGATGATGATGAAGATGATGATGATGATGAAGATGAGGACGATGATGATGATGAGGATGATGATGATGATGATGATGATGATGATGATGATGACAAATATGATGATGATGATGATGATGATGATGATGATGGAGATAAAGATGATGATGATGGATATAAAGATGATGGTGATGAAAACGACAACAATGATGATGAAGATGATGATGATGATGATGATGATGATGATGATGGTGGTGGTGGTGGTGGTGGTGGTGGTGGTGGTGGTGGTGATGACAACCAAAATGATGATGATGAAGATGGTGATGACGATGATGATGATGATGATGACGATGATGATGATAACCACATGATGGGACTTGGTTGAGAAAACCTTCTTAGTCTTTGATGGCTAGAATATTTCTTCCCTGGAAAACCATTTCCAAGGCCCTAAGACATATAGATACTAAGTTCAAAACCATATAATGGCACTTCCATCCTCAATCTCAGTACAATGATACCTCAAGAGGCCATGTCTAGTTGGTGGAGGTAACCTTCTTAGCCCTAGATGGATATAAGATTCCTTTAAGGCTCGAGTCTTAGGTATCCTCCCTTGACCATGTCCAATGCCCTAAGTCCCCAAGACTTGGATACATCTAGCGCAATGGATACCCTTGTGGAATAGAGGGGGGGGGGATTGGGTGGATAGGAAGGGAAGAGGGGTGGGGTTATAGATAGTGGGGGGGGGGGGTGGTTAGGGATAGATAAAAAAATTAAGGTGTAAAACAACAATGCGTGCGCACACAGAAGCGCGCACGCATGTCTGAATTCAAATTATTTTCGGTGCCCTTGCAGGATTGGAATTAGCTTCGGATTGCACCTTGAGGCTCAGTCTATTTTATGTCTAATTTATGGCAGAACACATCAAATGCTGTAACTTTCTGTTTTTCACAACTAGTTCTGCATATGCTCCATGAGTGCACTGCATATGAAATTGCACACACTTGTCGAGCTCTGTGTGCAGATTCTAAATATATAATTTTTTAATAGATATGTTGTTGTTTTCTATTTTTAATTCATTTTTAACTGCACTCATGTCAAATTTGGCTTACCTATTTCAAAAACGAAAAAGAACCCGCACAAGAGAATAAAAATACCTACAACCTAAAAAAAAGAAAAGTATTTTGGTTATTTTTAGACCATGATATGGTAGCTCAACACTTTACCATGTCGTTTTAGGTCTTCACCAACTTCGGTAATTTAAAAAAAAATATAAAATTGACTTTTAAAATTTTGTAAAAATAGCCCTGCACAAGATTCTTCTGTTGCCTACGCCTCTACATATTTGTTTTCTTGTAAATTGAAAATTTACATAGCAAAGAGGTGGATCAACAAAAACATGTGCATTATGTTTGAGAAAAAAAATAACATACCAATCTTCGAATAATGACATTTTGGGGTGGTTATACCACTTTTCCATAAATAAAAGTTATATATTCCGGAAGGTCATCCGTTTTTCTACGTTTCATATTTTTACACCTAATCCTAAAAATGTTTGTAGGTACCTCTAATAATTCATTTTAATGATAATATTTCTATTTTTCCAGAATGTCATTGCAACTATCGTGTCATAATTGGGTATCATTACCTTGCACCATCCCATATCACCTCTAATATATTTACCGTGAAGGATATTGCTCCATAAACTGTTACCGAAGAGGCCTCGCCATAAGCTCTTCGTCCTCAGAGCATTACAAAACCAATCAAGGTTCTTTATGTCCCACCCACCAAGCTTTTTGGGTTTTATAAAAATTTCGAGCTTACCAGGTGCATTTTCCTGTTCTCCATTGAACCAGACCAAATAAAGTTAAAAATCATTCTCCTAATAAGAATTAAAATAGTCTTCGGGATTTTTTTCCATTGAAAACCAATATACTGAGATTCCCATTAGAACATATTTAAGCAAAGTTAATCTTCCTCCTAATGATAACAGCTTGTAAGTCCAGTTACTGATACGTTTTTCAATTTTTTTTACCAGACACAACCAATCCCTAATTCTATAGAAATTAGGATATAGGAAATAGCCTAAGTACCTGAACCCGTCATCCAATTTTGAAATGTTGAAGGGAAGAATAGCAGATAAATCATCCATCACATTTTGTTCCATACCATGTATGAAAAGAGCCAATTTGGCCACACTGACCTCCATACCTGAAGCAAGACATAATGTTTTTTATAATATCCACAAAATACATTCATTCATCTGTCAAACCTCTACCAAATAAGATTACATCATCTACAAATAGTATGTGTAAAAGAAAAACTGAGTTTGCAATTTTTATTCCACGTATTTTCCTTTCCTTGTTAGAAAAACAGGATCACGGAAAAATAACAATAAACAGAAATGCAAATATAGTCACACAAACACATTACAAGAGAGACACCAATATATTATGGTTCACCCAAGATGGGCTACGTCCACACTGAAATTGCCAGTCCTTATTATTATACCATCCAACAAATGAAGGGATACAACTTGCAGCACATCAGCTCCAGTTCCTCTTCACTGTGTCATAGTCTCTCTTCACGATCTCAGACATCTTTACAATGCATAATAGCTAATACATCAACCCTAGCCATATTACAATGTCTTTCTTATAAAGGGGAAATACAAAGGGAAAATACCACGGGTTACCCAAAACCATGGGCTCGTAATCTGTTAGCGAAATAGCCCAAAAATTTCCTTCGGAGGCTATGCCCCCACGCCCCCTAGTCGGGGGAGTGAAACACTCCCCCTGGGGCACGTTCCGGGATCATAACCAAACCTGGGGTACAACACGACTAAAACAACATCATCTATGAGACTGGAAGATCAGGCTCCACAACCAACATTCATTTCTAACAACATGTATCATATTATTGAGGCCTTCAATAACAAGTAAAAAGAGTAAGGGTGACAAAGGACATCCTTGTCGGAGTCCTCTAGAACTCAGGAATAAATTTGCTTGGGATCCATTAACGAGAACTGCAAAATTTACAGAAGGCACGCATGCTAGAATTCAATTAGTCACTTCCAAGGAAAGACCAATCTGAAGAAGCATAAGATGAAGATAAACCCAATTAACTCTATCGTAAGCTTTAACTAATCCATTTTTAGAAAAATAGCATCCAGATATTTTGTTTTCACTGAATGAAGGCATTCCTCAGTTATCCCAACCGCATCCAGAATTTGACGGTTTGCTAGTGCCAAAATGCTCATTTGATAGCATCTTAGATAGAACTGGCTTTAATCAGAGAGCAATGATCTTTGTTATAATTTTATAGGCCAAATTGCATAATGCAATTGGTCGATAATCATTAAAACTTCCAAGTTTATTACATTTAGGGATAAGGGAAATATAGGTTTTGTTTAAGGCTTTAGAAACAAAACCTTCAGTCCTCAATTGTTCTACCATCTGTAGCAAGTTGTTATCCATAATATCAAAATGGCAAGGAAAAGTTCCACGATACATCCATCTGTACCGAGACTTTTGTCCTTCTCAAACATTTTCTAGAATAACAAGTTTGCCAATGTTATTTCCATCCTCCTAAGAAAATAGAGTGGGAAATTATTTTATAACTTTCAATTGTACACCAATGTTAGATCCACCCAGGTCCCTAAATTGATTCTTGAAAAGATCTACTGTAACTTTTTTTAAGTCACCATCAGAATGTAATACATATCCATCATCAAGTTTAAGGTCCCAAATAGCATTAGTGTTTCTTCTTAAAGTGGCATAATTAAGATTTTCATAAAAATCTTAATGAAGTATTTTTTTTTTAAATATTCAAAATCATTATAATAATACATTTATCAAAAAAATTAATATATCATCAATGGAATATGAGTGAAAAAGAAAACATTTTATCTCACAATCATCTAAACTACATTCAATTAACTAACTAAATAAATAAATAAAACAAGTTTAATACAACGTTAAATTTTATATTTTAATATTTCAACATAACATCTACTCAATTTTAAATTAAAATAATCAATAGCTTTAGCATTTGACAAAATGGTTTCTACTTTAAAAGATTGTAATGATGATATCTCACTAGAATACCCATGGAGTTAATAATGATCTTTAGAAAAAAACAAAGCAACTTTTTCACTCGTTCACATTAAAAAAGATAATATAAAGAAATTTGTTTAACAGCTATTTCGCGCATTGTAACGAGAAGAGGACAACTGTTGAGCATGTTTTTTATTCTTTATTTAAGATATTTTTAATATAATATTGCTTTTTCAAAGACCGTCCACTATTACAGTTATAGTTTTTTTCCTTGCGAAAAAAGACCGTCCACTACCTATTACCAGACAGAATCTAAGAGACAATAAACCAAACAACCGATAAAGACAAAATCATCTTCATTAAATAGAATATGAATATGAGTTATAAAAAAATTTATTATTATTTTTACAGGGAGGAAAGATAATAAGTTAAAGGGATTTAGTCAAATAATCATCATCACTGAATCAAATTGGGATATGGTCAAATAATAATAATATTATTATACTATATAAAAAAGTTATGATTACATAAAATAGTAATATTCTTTTGTTATTTTATTTTTTTATTATTATTTTTAATTTTTTCATCATAATATTTTTAAAATTATTTATTTATTTTATAATTTTATATTTAAGATTTTTTATAATAACAATTTTCATAGCCAGATATCTAAATTTATTTTAATTTTAAATATTTAATTTACTTTCATTAAATCAAAATTATTGTAACAAATCCATGTTAATTTAATAGTGTTTTTAGAAAAAACCTTTAATTTGAAAACATGGTTACTATAAAATTAGGTACACAATAGGTGTTTATATCTTAGCATTTGGGGTGGACTACTATTTATGCTTTTTCTAAATTGAAGGGAAGTCAACAAGTGTATTGTCCAGATTGATTTGATGGTCCTCATTCAAAATTCGAAATAAACAATTGTTAAAAATAACTGGTAGTTGATGCATGGATAACTCATAGTTCAATGTAAAGGTAGTGGAGGCATAAACAACACGTGATTACAACTAAGCATGGAGAACAAGCAACATATATCATCGATATTCACAAGCCACAATTTAAGTAATTGTGCTAATCACTAATAAACACTCATAATTTGAACACCATCTTAGTTAGTAGTCTTTCTTCATATCCTCTATTTTTTTTTTAACTTCTCTTTTTTATATTTGATTCTATCTTGAGCATTTATTTAGTTGTCTTTATTTTATTTGTATTTTGATTATTAATTAGTTCTTATGAATAATCATGATCCTGCTTTGCTAGACTATCTTATTTTTAGTTAATTGATTAATTAGATTTTCAATAAAAAGTTAATTAATTAATTAGATATTCCTTTGGTTTAATTATTTTAATTTTATCATAAATTTTGATCTTTTATTATATTTATTTCTTATTCTATTTTTAGTTTAATTGTGTAATTTTTTTTCCATAAAAAATGTATTTTATTTTTTACACTGAAAAACCAAATACATTCATCAAATAACCTATCTAACTTAATATTTTAATTCTTTAAAATTGTTTATGATGTTTTTTCCAAAAAAAACCATAACTTTATTGCAAAATCATGTTACTTTCTTCATATATTGAATAGCAGGAATCCTTAAGTATACTTAAGTATAATATTCTAGGCAATTATTTTGGAAAGAAAAAAACATATATATAGATTGGTGGGACAATATTAAATATGAAACATACAATTTACTACCCAAACTTGTAAATTTTGGAAAATATTACAATAAAAAAAAAACATATTTTATGTAAATATAGGCAATATTAGAGACTAATGACCAAATAGCGAAATTATTTTTTGATAAAAAGTCCAAAAAATAGCCAATTGGCGAAATTTCGCACCTAAAAATTTCCCTAAGCATGACTATAATTTCTTACAAAAGATCCAAACTTCAGTTGTGACTATAATATTTCCTATAACATTAACCAAAAATATTGTCCACGGGTGATCACATATTCTACTCTATGCCCAAAGCAATCAATACAGAGATTTAATATTATGTCCATGAGTATTCATCACAGCTTCTGCACTATACCCAATTCGAGCCAAAATGAAACATATCAATCCAACAGAATCATACCAAACTAAATAGAGTCCTGATCCAAGAGAATCACTATAAACCAAGCAAAGTCGTAACATACCAGAACAATTACATATCTTCTGCACGTATTGCGTTGCCTGATATGTCCGCGGAAGGGAGGGTGATAGTACCTTGAACTTCCCCATGCCTCCTCCTTGATGATGTATCATCTTCCAAGCCGCATGTTAACCCCTTCCTTTACTAGTGCATCAGCTTCAGTGTTTCTTTCTTTGTATACGTGAGTGAAGGAAGCTTCACCCAATTGTGCATTTATCCTTCTAGTATCCTCCAATAATGGCTCCAATATTAAATTGTGGCAATGGAGGTCTCCTTTGATCCATTGGATTACAATCATCGAATTCCTGAAGACCTGCAACCAATTTATGCCCTTTTCTAAATCCAACTACAGCAGTAGCCTTAACACACTTAATTCGGCATAATTATTTGTGCCCATCCCAAAACAGCCCTGAATTTGAATCTATGTTCCACTGTCAAATGTAATATACCACCAACGCTGCAAGAACTAGCCTCTCCCTATGCAGCCCTATCGAAGTATTCAAAAAGTTCTTTAATATTAATCGCTCCTCCTTCACCCATGGGGAGTCGAACACACCGTGGTTGGGTGTATTGTTAAGGCACTCCTTGCGTAAGGTCACCGGTTAAAAACTTCATGGGTATGAGCCTATAAAAAATTTTGCTCCATCCTTCACCAATCATTATGAGATGATCTTCCTTGTCACGTTCCGAAATCCCTCTATTGCCTTTCGAGGTGCTGGGAAACCCTGATACTCTATTTTTTCCTTAAAAACCTTCCATTTTCATCCACAGCCGCAATGGCTTTCGATACGCAATCCTCCCTTCACCAATCCGCAATCCGCATTGCAGGATTCGGAACTGCAGGAATCCAAAATCTGCATTCCAGAAAACACCCTTCCGCAATCTGCAATCCGCATTGCGGAAGTCCAAATTCACACTCCAGAAAAACACCCTTCCACAATCCACATTGCGGAACTCTGGAAGTCCAAAATCATCATTCTGGAGAAACTTTTCCTTTTGAAATCCGCAATCCGCATGCAGAACATGGAAAGGAAAAAGTCCATCCATGCGAATCCAATGTTGGTCCCGGGCCTCCACAATCTACAATCCGCATTGCAGATGCAAGCATGCAAACCACACCCTCTGCAACAACAAAATTTCCAGGGGCATAACTTCCTCCTCCTTAAGCCAAATTGGGCAAGGTTGGTACCGCTGGAAAGATCTTGGAGAGATATATCCATTGGTGTAATCTCCTTCCCCAATCGAGGTATCTAACCTTATCAATTTCTCAACTGAATTTATGCTTATAACCCCCTTCCAAATGCCTTCAACCTTCAACAAGGACTCTACCTACCTCTTCACCAACTTCATCCTTCCCCTAACCCATAGAGAAGCTATGAACACCATAGGGGCCATACGACTCCTTTCCCTTGTCTAGGTGAGTTCAAGTAGTCCTTCAATCAAGTATGTAATGCATAAAGGAACACATATAGGGTGAATAAAACAATGTTAATCCACACATCTAACACATGCAGAAATAGCATTGCATTAAACTTATGCACTGAATGAAGCATTCAATCATAGACTCAGCCTTCTACTCAAGCTTATACACAATCTATCAATTAATCAAATTCATGTAACATTCATTCAATAACTTGAACATAAACAACACAACATAACACATGAAATGTCATCCATTATCTTTAACACAACAAAAAGCACTTATCTTTGAATTCTTGAAGCTGCCAAGCAACTGTCTAAGTGAGAGCAACGTTCCACCCAAACCTAGATCTATGTCCATCCCATACTCTTTCAGCTGAGAGATCACCCCCCAGTTGGGTTGTGTATCCACTAAGGAGGGATAAGGACTCTCTCTCACAATCAATATCTCATCCCAATGCTAAGCCAATATGTGGTTGGGTTCATCAAGCATACCAAAGAACAAAGATGCTAAGCCAACCTACCATGGGTTTATCAAGCATACAAGGATACATAACCATGCTAATCCAACCTACAGTTGGGTTTATCAAGCATACCATGGAAATATACCCATGCTAAGCCAATCTGTAGTTGGGTGTATCAAGCATGCAAGGACAACAAGGAGGGTATTTCTAAGCCAGTGAGCTCAACCATAGGGCTACTGGAATCTCAACACTCAGCAGACATGGCACCCACATTACCTACCTAACCCAACACAAGGAATACCCTTTTCTCTATTGAACAGTCCCTCAAGGCCTCTTCCCTTCCAATGATATTCAGGGTGGGCATAGAAAGGTCCAACTGCTAGTTCTATGATATTACAACCTTCATTGGGTTTATCAAGCAACCCAACCCTAATTGACCTTCTACCATGGTTAACTGAGCTGGTTCTTCTCAAGGTTGCAGACTAAGCTTTGTCCCACAGTCTAACTCTCTGTAAACCAAATCCTTGTGTTATCGCGGCTTCCTCGAGCAACTTATACTCTGTAATTCATCTCAGGGTCTCTATCATGGATATCCCGAACAAACGAGATTCACGCACAGAGTTTCTATGGCAATAGACTCTGTGATATTCCGCTTACACAGGAAATCGCGTTTTTTTCCATCTTTGTTCCCCCTTGGCTCTACTCTCCATGCGAATGCCCGAATGTGTGAATGAATTCCCCCCTGGTTTTGGGTCAACAATGGTTATTCATCCCAGTGCCAAATTCCCAAGTGATTAAGTGTCTTAAGGAACAAGTAACATAGGCCATACCCTTCCATACGGATCTACAAGGTCACCCCATACTCAATCGGCTTCAGCAACAAGGTTCTCAACCACCCTCTTACAGCAATAATAAATGTCAGCATGGAGGTCAAATGGGTTCAGAAATGGACAAGTTGCAGCATGACTTCAACCCCTCACCTCTCCCTAGTGGATACATATGGCCCCTTCTCATTAGTTGCCTCCTTAGCCAGTTTTCTTCATATTTCATTGCAATATTTAAATGTTTACATTATCTACAGTATTTCATGGCTTAATAGCACATGAGTAATCAAACTGTCAAATACTTGCCTATGCAAATAAACATTAAGCATCCACTAATGGGGCCTTGTCCTTGAGCTCCACACTAGGGTAAATACACATCGCATATACACATTATTTACATTGAAGCCAATAAACACTAAGGAAAAATAGGGGTATTACAACTCCCTCCTCCTTAGAACAACACCGTCCTCGGTGTTCTCAAAACTGAACAAAAATGGGAATGCCTATCTCATGGCATCCTCCAGCTCCCATGTGGCCTCTTCAAGACTAAGGTGCTTCCATTGCACCTTCACCTTCCCGATGGACCTGTTCCAGAGCAAAGTGACCTTCCTGTCGAGTATGCACATAGGCTCCACTTAGAACTCTCCCTCGGGTTCCACCTGTATCACATGCCAATCAATTATGTGATTAGGATCATGTATATATTTCTTAAGAAATAGACATGGAAAACATTATGACATTTCACGTTAGCAAGCAATGCAATCCTATATGCAATTGGTCCTATTCTATCAAGGAATTCAAATGGCCCACAATATCTGGGTGCCAACTTGGCACAACTTCCCAACTTCATGGAACTCTTCCTTGGTCTCACTCTCAAGTAAACATCATCCCCCATCTGAAATTCTTTGTGCACTCTCTTCAAATCTGCATAACTCTTATGTCTTTCCTGAGCTACATTCAAATTATACCTAATTTTAACAACTTCCTGCTCCATCTCCTTGATCATTTCGGGTCCAAGCACTACCTTGTTCACTAGACAATCCCAAATCACTGGATTTCTGCATCCACTGCCATACAATACCTCAAAAGGGCTCATCTTCAATGATGCTTGTTGTCCATTATTGTATGCAAATTCTACCAAATGTAGGTAGTCTTCCCACTTGGATGGTTTTTCCATCACATACATCCTCAACATGTCTTCAATAATTTGGTTTACTCTCTCAGTCTGACCATCTGTTTGGGGATGATATGTTGTACTGAAATTCAACCTAGTTCCCAATTCCTGAAACAATCCTTTCCAAAAATTGGAAGTGAACTTTGTGTCATGGTCTGAGATCATTGCCTTGGAAATCCATGCAACCTGAATATCTCCTTCATGAATATATTTGCAATGTCACTTGTCTTATAGGTGGAGTTGATTGGAATGAAGTGAGCTACCTTTGATAGCTTTTCCACCACCACCATGATTGAATCATGCTTCTTCATTGTCATTGGTAGCCCTGTTATAATGTCCATAGAAATCACTTCCCACTTCCATTCTGGAATGGGCAATGGTTGTAACAATCCCGCTAGATGTTGATGCTCGGCCTTGACTTGTTGGCACTTTTGACACCTAGCAATGTACTATGCTATGTCCTTCTTCATACCATGCCAAAATCACTACTTTCTTGCTGTTGTTATAGCCTTTTGATATCCTGGGTGTCATGATTATGGCATATGATGTATCTCACCCATTACAAGATTCTTCAGATATGCACAATTTGGAATGTATAGTCTGGTACCTTGATAAGTGAGAACATCATCATCACCAATCTGATATCCTGTGCATGACTCATCCACATTTCATCGCTACAATTTCTCTTTGATCTGAAGGTACACTTCATCACTTGCTTGATCTTCAAGGACTCTTTCCTTCAAATCCGATTCACACTTACTCACTGCTGCAATATGAAATCTCCTGCTAAGTGCATCTGCAACTTTGTTCTCCTTACCTTTTACAAGTTTAATTTCCAAGTCAAATTCACACAGAAACTCCATCCACCTCGTTTTCCTAGCATTTAGATTTGGTTGGTCAAACAAGTACTTTAAACTCATGTGATATGTCCTGAGCTCAAATATTCTTCCCAAGATATAATGTCTCCACCTATTGAGTGCATGAACTATGGCTGCTAGCTCTAGGTCATGTGTGGCATAGTTCTTCTCATGTTCCTTCAGCTTCCTTGACTCATAACAAATTGAAAACCCTTCTTGCATTAGAACTCCACCGAACCCTACAATGCAAGCATCAATGCATACTACAAAATCTTTATTTGGATTTGCAATATTCAAGACAGGTGCACTGGTAAGTAATTCCTTTAACTGCTAGAAACTTCTCTCACATTTTTCAGACCATGTAAATTTGATATTCTTCCTTTGCAATGAAGTGATTGGGTGAGATATCTAAGTGATTGGGTGAGCTATCTTGGAGAAGCCTTCAATGAACCTTCTATAGTAGGCAGCAAGACCCATAAAAGACCTTACATCTACAACATTCTTTGGAGTAGGCCAATCCCTTATGGCATCGATCTTCTCTGGATCAACTACAATACCTTCTTCTGAAATGGCATGACCCAAGTACTACACCTTCTTTTGATAGAATTCACACTTGCTTATCTTGGCATACAATTGGTGTTCTCTAAGGACTTGTAACACCATCCTTAAATGTTCATTATGTTCTTCTTCATTCATTGAATAGACAAGAATGTCATCCAGTAACACAATCACAAACTTGTCCAAGTATTTGTTGAAGACACTATTCATGAGGCACATGAATGTAGCAGGTGCATTTGTAAGACCAAATGGTACCATAGTGAACTCATAATGGCCATATCTAGTTCTAAAAGTTGTCTTATGAATATCTTCTTCCTTTATCCTCACTTGATGATATCCAAACATCAAGTCAATCTTGGAAAACACCTAGCTTCCTTTATATGATCAAACAAGTCATCAATCCTTGGAAATGGGTACTTTTTCTTGATTGTTACCTTGTTTAGTTGCTTGTAATCAATGCACAGTCTAAAATTCCCATCCTTCTTCTTAACAAATAACACAGGTGCACCCCAAGGTGATACACTCGGTCTGATATATTCTTTGTCCATTAATTCTTGTAGCTGCATCTTCAACTCTATTAGCTCCGGTGTTCTCATTCTGTAAGGAGCTTTGGAGATGGGTGTTTCCCCTGGAACAAGGTTAATGGATAAATCAATATCTCCCTTGGGTGGCAGCCCTGGCACTTCATCAGGAAATACATCTTGGAATTCTTGTAATGGCTGAAATTATTCTATATTTGGTCCCTTATCTTCTGATGAGTCTGATATGTGGACTGCATATAATTGGCAGCCCTTTCTATAAAACTTCCTCAACTGTAGAGATGAAATCTTCCTCACTGAAACTTGCTTTGGAATTTCTCTAACCAGCCTTGGTCTTCCTTCTTCATCAAGGAATTCAAGTATCTTCTCATAACAGTCAACCTTAACTCTATGTCTTTCGAACTAGTCCATACCTATTAGGGCATCATAGGAGCCTAATGGTAGAACATTTAAATTTGCTTGGGTGAGGAGTCCATTCAACTCAATGGAGCACTCCAACACTACTTCACTCACCTTTCTCTTGGCACCTATGGCTAACTGAAATAACCAAGGCTTACCATGATTTACCTTACCAAGAGAACAACCTTCAACTATCTTAGGATACACATAGCTATGAGTAGATCCAAGATCAATTGAAACAAAAATAGATTGCTTAGCAATATTACCTTCAACCTCTACCACTGCTTATTGGTGGTCTTCTTAATGGTCATCCAGTGCTACATAGATTCTAGGTGTTTCTCTTTCCATATATTCCACTGTAGTTTTCTCTTCCGATTTTTGCAATCTCCTGGGGTTCTGTAATGTCCCTTGTTAGGAATTTTATTAAAATGGCAATTTTTCACTTTTTTTCCCTAGTTCGACCTTTGACTAGTTTTGAGCTCTAGGTCTCCAAATTGCTCCAATTGCTCCCAAATATTCTAAGAAGGTATATGGATGATGTTATAACATAAATATGTGTTTCAAGGATTCTTTTGGACCTTTAAAATACTTCTGAAAATCCTCTTTCGATTCTGGATAATGTAGGGAACTTTACTAGTAATTTTCCTTTAACTAGTATTGGTCTCTAGGTCTCAAATTGGCTCCAAATGACTTCAAATATTCAAGGAAGGTGTATGAATGATATTTGTACTTGATTATGATGTTCATGGATTATTTATGACCATCAAAATACTTCTTCAAACTTATTTAAGATTCTGGACAAAGTATGGAATTTAACTAGCAATTTGAGGTTCAAATCCCCCCAGGGTAAATATTGAAAATGGATTCCCAAATGCCTCCAAACCCACTCAAATTTCTGAAAATAGGTAGGGTATGTCTCAGGGGTATTATTAAGGTCGCATATGAACCATTAATCAGTTATTAAGTCTTTTCTAACCTTCTCCCAAACAACATCAAAAATCACTAGTTCAACCCTGGGGGAAATAGCATGAAATCTTCTTCAAATAAAATAAAACTGAGCAAGATGGCTCCAAATGCTTAAGTTCTGAACATGAAACTTGTAATAATCATCAATGTAATTCCATACATCATAAATATATCAGATAAATATTCTTCCATTCGAAATCATCATCAATACATTGGCATACATCAATCTAGTGGGGGAATGGTCCCTATTTTCTCATTAATAATCCATTTTACATATAACCACTTGGTATTTCGACCTCAAACTTTAAGGAGATGAATAAAATATCATATTAATCATATTAAAACAGAAATAGATCATGAGAATCTCTCCCAAAGAGTAAAAGAGCTCACCAAAAACGCCCTCCCTCAAGGGTCAAGAATATGCCATCAAAACTAGAAATAGTTGAGAGAGTGTGTTGCACTAGAAGAAACCATGAGTTGCCGTGTAGCTTACACTTGAAAATAAAAACTCCATTAAAGCTCCAAATGAAATATCTGAATGGCCTTTCCAATTACCAACTTGGATGGGAATCTTTCACCCTCGAAATTGGCTAAGGCAAGAAACCAGTCATCCAGTAGCTCTCCCTCTTCACAAATGCAATTGCAAATTTCTCAAATGATCAAAAGATGGTTTCATTCTTTGTTATTGAAATTTATAAACTTCTAATGTCCTCCATGGGTCAAATTCCTTCCAAGAGACTCATGCCAACTCAAGTTGGGAAGAGATTCCAAAGAACGCCACTTGTACAACAATTCCTAGTCTACCACTTCCACCAAATCACATGTGGAAGCATCTTAGCTGCCCTAACTCCCTTGAGAAACCTATTGGAGGCTATTTTTAGCCCTGACATGTCATATATGTCATATGTCAACCTTCAAGTCTGATTTGTGTCATAGGTGTCATAGCATCTTCATCATTGTTGTCATAGAGCTAAGGAATCTATCCCAAGTGTCTCACTAGCTCCAAATTGCCTCTTCCTCTTCCATGGAAGTTACTCTTCCTCTACATTTCGACCTTGGATGAGTCATGCAATGAATAATACCTTTTGAACTCCCCCAAGTATGTTACCATTCACCTTGAATTCGAATTGGTGAGAGAATGATGCCAAGTGTAGTGGGGAAATCTAGCCATATGTGGGTCCCCCTTCCTCCATGTGTCTTCATGATCAAATGCCACTTTGATTTTCACTTGTATATATTTATTTAGCTCCTTTATTAAATATTTATGCCATTCTAATGTTCAAACATCATTTATTATTCCCTTTATTCCAAATCCCAAAGCTTCCACCCCGAACCTAAGAAACTAGTAATTTTTCTCCTTAGCAATTATTTGACCCTTAACATCAATTTGACAAACTCTAATGAATATGTCCATTGTGCTTAGGAAATTGTGACCCAAGCAAAATTTGGGACATGACAAGTTCTCTCTTATAGTTGTACAATCTCTAAGCATGTGATTTCCTCCACATCCCCAACACTGAAGTAGTCCTTTTGATGCTTTGTCTATTACTATTGCTAGTTTGAATCCGCTTCTTATTTGTTGTCCCTATGGAAAGGTTCTGGGATGATTTATGAATGGTGGTTTGAATCCACTTTTCCTTGGCTCAAATATTCCCTTGGGATTTCCTTTCCATGTTGGTTGCACCCCTGACTTCCCTTTACTTTGCTCATAGCAATGCATGGCCATTCTAATGGCTTCATCAAGGCTATGTGGATTGAAAAATTCAATCTTATCTCTGAAATTTTGTGGTAGGCTACCAAGGAAACATTGAATCTTCACTCTTTCATCCTTGATGTAGTCTACATACCTTAATAGTTCCAAAAAATTATGAACATGCTCTTCCATGGTATTCTACCCCAATATGAGTTCATTGAACTCTTTTCTCTTGCTATCATAATACCTAGCTGATAGGTATTTCTCCTTGAAATATCTTTGGAATCTTTCCTAGTTGATCCTTATTTCACTGGATCTCTTCACTTGCATGATATGATCCCACCAAATGGAAGCTCTGCCATTCATATTGTAAATGGAAACTCTGGCCTTTTCATTCTTTGAATAATCATACATTTTGAAATCCTTCTTCATTCCAAGAATCCATTCCTTTGCTTCTTGACCTGTTTTATTTTCTCCCTCAAAAGTGGGAGGTCTTTCCTTCCTAAAATATCCTTGTGGAACCCCTTTGTACTTCCTTCTTCCTTCAAACATGTGGGAAGTGTGCCTTGGGATTCGTTGGGAATCCCTGGAGTCATCTGACTTGCTGGAAAGTGATCTGGAGGAGGGTTTTCTATGCCTTCTGCTCACAGAACCCCTTCTAGGGCTTGGAGTCCTCTTCCTGGAACTCCCTCTAGAATGACTACCTTCATTTCTCTCTTCTCTGCCCATATTGCTTGGGTTGGACCCAAGGTTTACCCTTTGGTGCATGTCTGTGAGGCTCTACAATATGGCAGCATTGAGCTGGTGTTGCTCTTCCTTAGCCTTCATCAACCTCTCATTGAAACTCACCATTGTTTCTAACAAGTTTTGGGGAGTTACTTGCTCCCTTCTTCCATTAGATTCAGTTTTGGCATGCTCTTCTTGCACGTTTTCTCCCAACACATCTTCTTCAGGCTCATAAGGGTCTTGTGCATCGTTAATGGTTACCATTTCCCGCTTTTTCCTATACGTTGCCCTGCTACACAATTCAATTATAACTATGTTGCAGTCATTGTGCATGATAGAACAGTCATTAGACAACATAAGAGTGCATAAAAAAAACTTAAAACATCTACACATTCTGGAATCAACCAGTCAATAAGAAATTGCAGGTTAAAACAACACCACGACGCTTCTCTGTTTGCAAATTCATTCATGGTTTGGCCCAAGCAACCCTAGTGATGTAACTTGAGCTCTGATACCACTATGTCATGTTCCCCAATCCCTCCATTGCCTTCAGAGGTGCTGGGAGACCCTGATACTCTTTGTTTTCCTCAAAAACCTTCCATTTTCATCCACAACCACAATGGCTTTCAATCCGCAATCCGCATTGCAGGATTCGGAACTGCGGGAATCCAAAATTTGCATTCTGGAAAAACACCCTTCGGCAATCCGCATTGCAGAAGTTGGAACTACGGAAGTCCAAATTCACACTCCAGAAAAACACCCTTCCACAATCTGCAATCCGCATTGCAGAACTCGGAACTATGGAATTCCAAAATCGTCGTTCTAGAGAAAATTTTCCTCCTGGCATCCGCAATCCGCATGCGGAACGCAGAAAGGTAGAATTCCACCCACGTGAATCCAAGGTTGGTCCTAGGTCTCCACAATCCGCAATCCACATTGCAGATGTGGGCATGCGGAACCACACCCTCTACAACAACAAACTTTCCAGGGGCATAACTTCCTCCTCCTAAAGCCAAATTGGGCAAGGTTGGTACCACTGGAAATCTCTTTGAGAGCTCTATCCATTGGTGTAATCTATTACCCAACCGAGGTCTCCAACCTTATCAATTTCTTAACTGAAGTTATGCTTATAACCCCCTTCCAAATGCCTTCACCTTCAACAAGGACTCTACCTGCCTCTTCACCAACTTCATCCTTCCCCTGACCCACAGAGAAGCTATGAACACCACAGGGGCCATACAACTCCTTTCCCCTGTCTAGGTGAGGTCAAGTAGTCCTTCAATCAAGTATGTAATGCATAAAGGAACACATATAGGGTGAATAAAACAATGTTAATCCACACATATAACACATGCAGAAATAACAATGCATTAAACTTATGCATTGAATGAAGCATTCAATCATAGACTCAACCTTCTACTCAGGCTTATACATAGTCTATCAATTAATCAAATTCATGTAACATTCATTCAATAACTTGAACATAAACAACACAACATAACACATGAAATGTCATCCATTATCATTAACACAACAAATCAACATTTTCTTGGAATTCTTGAAGCTGCCAAGCAACTAGCTAAGTGAGAGCAACGTTCCACCCAACCTTAGATCTCTATCCATCCTGTACTCTTTCAGCTGAGCGATCACCCCCGAGTTGGGTTGTGTATCCACTAAGGAGGGATAAGGACTCTCTCTCATAGTCAAGATCTCATCCCAATGCTAAGCCAATCTGTGATTGGGTTCATCAAGCATACCAGAGAATAGGGATGCTAAGCCAACCTACAATGGGTTTATCAAGCATACAAGGATACATAACCATGCTAAGCCAACCTACAATTGGGTTTATCGAGCATACCATGGAAATATACCCATGCTAAGCCAATCTATAGTTGGGTTTATCAAGCATGTAAGGACAACAAGGAGGGTATTGCTAAGCCAGTGAGCTCAACCACAAGGCTACAGGCATCTCAACACTCAGCATACATGGAACCCACATTACCTACCTCATCCAACACAAGGAATACCCTCTTCTCTGTTTCATAGTCCCTCAAGGCCTCTTCCCTTCCAGTACTATTCAGGGTGGGCATAGAAAGGTCCAACTTCTAGTTCTATGAGATTACAACCTTCACTGGGTTTATCAAGCAACCCAACCCTAATTGACCTTCTACCACGGTTAACCGAGCTGGTTCTTCTCAGGGTTGCGGACTAAGCTCTGTCCCACAGTCTAACTCTCTGCAAACCCAATCCTGGTGTTCTCATGGCTTCCTCGAGCTACTCATACTCTGTAATTCATCTCAGGGTTTCTATCATGGATATCTCGAGCAGATGAGATTCACGCAAAGAGTTTCTATGGCAATAGACTGTGATATTCCACATACATAGACTGTGATATTCAGTGCAGTAATCATTTCATATTTAAATGTTTACATTATTTACAGTATTTCATGGCTTAATAGCACATGAATAATCAAATTGTCAAATAATTGCCGATGCAAATAAACATTAAGCATCCACCATAGGGGCCTTGGCCTTGAGCTTCACACTAGGGTAAACACACATCGCATATACAGAATATTTACATTGAAGCCAATAAACACTAAGGAAAAATAGGGGTATTACATTCCTGCCTTGATAAACGTTTTTTTAATATGCCTAAACTTTGGAATGCACATTGAAAGGTGGGTATGGTTTTATAAAGACTAGCTCATTATATAATTTCTTTTTTTTAATCAGCGTTGTGTAAGCCTTTAAGCTATGACCCATATCTCATGAGTATAGTCACAATAGACCAATTTATAATGGTTTTTAATAGTTCACTTAGCTCTCATTACATCGGGTGATGCTCACAAAGGGTGAATAAGTGGGATTGAAACTAGCAAAATGATTCACATTGCATCAATCATCACTTCCGGGGCTTGCACCCGATAACTAGGACTTCCCGAGAGGTCACCCATCCCAAGACTCCTCTGGCTCAAGCATGCTTAATTGTGTACTTTTCCCCACAACCAATTTCTCATGGATTGGAATAGTCCACTTAGCACTCATTGTATCGGGTGATGGTCACAGGGTTGAAGAAGTGGGATTGAGACTAACAAAACGAATTGCATAGCTGGGGCTTGCACCCAGTAACCAGGACTTCCCTGGAGGTCACCCATCCCAAGACTCCTTTGGCTCAAGCATGCTTAACTATGGAGTTTTCCCCCACAACCAAGCCCACTTAGCTTGCTACCCCCATTTGCAACACTTTAGCAAGTATTGTGCCTTATGAACTATTCATTTAGAGCTCCATTGACTCTCTTTTTGTATTTAAGTTGAGGGGTTTTTGCAGTCCAACATATGATACATAATTTTTTGTTGGGACTCTACGTAGTGTAAGTCATTAAGATATGACATATATCTCATGAGTCACAATTGACCAATTTATCATAGTTTTGAATAGTCCACTTAACACTCATTGCATATTTAAGTTGTTTACAAAAATTCAATAATTAATCATGCTTAAAACTTCTTTAAACTATATGTCCACACTCTACAATCTATTTAGTAGTGGGATTGGCTGTGGCAATACAAGGAACTCATTTGGGTTTCTAAGGTTAGACTACAAAAAATGATTGTTTACAAAAGGGAAGTGAGTGGATTTCCTTCACATAGTGTTGTCCTTTACAAGTTAAGGGTAGTTGCATGGTTATTGATATAGGGTTTCCCTCTAAAAAGTGTCGAAGGGACGTCAATTTTACACGTTTTTTTTTTCATTTTATGGAGATGTTTTCAATAGGTCCAAAGGTCTTTTGGAGTTGCTAGTCTCTTCGGAAGAGATGGAACGTTTTTTATGGAACACTTGGCATTCTCTCTTTTAATTTAAGATTTATTTTCTTTAGAAAGGTTATCTTCAGAGAACATATTTTCTGAAATTAGATTTGTAGTTCGTCCAGTTAAAAACACTTAATGCAAAGATATACAAAAGGTTGTTCATTTAAAATATTGTATACTTTAAATGATTTTGTATGAATCAAGTTAAATTTTTGTCATACGTCCAAGTTAAAAACACTTAATGCAAAGAAATACAAGAGGTTGTTCATTTAAAATATTGTATACTTTAAAATGATTTTGTATCAATCAAGTTAAATTTGTGTTACATATATATATGATAATTATTTATTAATTAAACATCCTTTCATTTTAAAATAATATTATATAAATTTTTTATAATAAAATTAACCTTAAATAATTAAGATATTAAAACTATACCATATACAATTTTCAAATAATAAAAACAAATTATAATACTTAATTGAATTTTGAATTCATTAATAATAAATCAAACTTCTACATATCAAATTAAATCATATCCAACTAAACTTAATTAACTTTGAATTTATTTGACTTGTTTTTTCTATATGACTTTTCTTCTCAATAAAATTTCAACATATCCCATTAAACCTTGCTAAGTTTGACTTTATTTGTTTTATTTATTATCTCTCTTCACATCCATCTCTAAATTAACGTTTTCAAAAATAATAATAATAAAATATAACTAGCCTAGATCCAAATCCTAAGTTCTATCAAGCGCTGAGAAGGATCAAATCTCTGGAGGTGCAAACCTCAGACCAAGATTCAAATATCTTTTTGTTTGGAGTTATATTTAGTTATCAATTCTAATTATTAGTTAGCAAATCTAACTATTATTATGACTGCTTTTTTTTTTCTATTCTTATGTCGACTATAATATTCTTTTTACTTCTTTGGTTTCTACTTTTTATATCCACTATAATATATTTTTTTTACTTCTTTATTTCTTTACTTTTTATGTTTTTAGTTTTTATGTTAGCTATAATATTTTTTTTACTTCTTTATATTTTTACACATCCATTGCCATTAAAACTATTATTTTTAAAAAGTGAGTATATTAAACAAAATTTAGAATTATATTTTTAGAAAAACTAAATTCAAATTTAAAGCATTACACTTAAAACTATTATTTTAAAAAGTGAGTATATTAAACAAAATTTACAATTATTTTTGTATTACTTTTAATTACTTGAGTATGTTAATTACTTTTACTTTGTATTATTCTTTTTTGTTTATGGTCGACATAATATTTATTACTTTTTACTTTGTATTATTCTTTTTTGTTTATGGTCGACAATAATATCACAAACTTAAAGTTACAAGATCTCCCTCATATTATAATTTTTTACTTTATGTTTAATTTTATTAATGGCCGACAAACTTACATGTTACTATCACTATTTTTTTTGCCAACATTATAACTTTACTAAAGTTACGTCACGTTACAAGATCTCTCCCATAATATTCACTACTCTTACTATTATATTTTGCCGACATGTTACCAATGTTATAATGTTACTAAGTTACCAATGTTATAACGTTACTAACGTTATATCACGTTACAAGATCTCTCCCATAATATTCACTATCACTATTATTTTTTGCCGACAAGATCTTTCATAATATTCACTATCACTATGACTATTATTTTTTTACCCTAACGTTCCTACCGTTATATCACGTTACACGATCTCTCATAATATTCACTATCACTATGACTATTATTTTTTTACCCGTTATAACGTTCCTACCGTTATACCGTTATATCACGTTACAGGATCTCCCCCATCCTAGGCTGTAGAGCGCCTCTAGGCGCAATAATTTTAAAATTTTCTAAAATTTAAATTTAATATATTATTTTTTATTTATATTTTTTTATTGAATGTTCCTAACTTGCGAGACTAGCTTTTGGTTTATAAATCATGACCCAAGGGTATTTAAGTTGTCAAAATCATCCAGGGATCGCACTCAGCCTAGACCACACCGAACCTTAGCATGGCTATATTTTTTTGGTGTCTCCTCCCACCACCGCGAGTTTCAAACCCTAGGCCACTTAACTAGTGCAACTTGACTTAAAAGTTGAAGGACATGTGGGTGGGATTTGATCCACTTTTGTGTGCATGGGACACAAGATCATTTAATACAATCTCTGGGTGCAAACCACACTTTCAACCACTACCTCAAGTTGACCTCATAGCTTTAAGCTCGCCTTTCATAAAAATTAAACCTTATCTACTTGTGAAAAACTCATTACCTTTCATAATAGATCCAATCCCTTTAAACATTATTTAAAGAAAACAATATATCATTTATTATTTATTATTTATAATTTATAAAGATTTAAAATTATTATAATATTATTTAAAATTTTAAATATATTAATAAATCATTTTAAATTAATTTTAATAAATAAAAAATAATAATTTATTCTAAAAATTATAAAATTCTTTAATGTTAAATGTTATTGAAAGTTAACAAAGCTACAAAATAGATATTCAAATTATAGAATGAAAAAATTCAAACTAAAGTAAAGTATAAGAGGCTTGAAAAAAGATAGTAAGTAATTTAATAACAAAGTAATTAAAATGGTATTTGAAATTTTTAATAAATTTTATGTATTAGATATAGTTAAATTATAATAATAATTTATTTAAATTGTAATTTTATGGATTTAGAAAATTTGAAAAAAATATTGTTTTTTCTCAAAAGCTAAAAAATATTAAATTAAATTTAGTGATTTAATTTTAATCAATGCCATCTAAAACTTCATTTGCTTAGCTAAAAAAATGAGAGTTCAAAGAAATATCATAAATGTAGAGAAGCTGGAAATTAAATTAATCATACACAAAAGAGTAACAAATAAAAAAACTCTTGAAATATGAGAAATTCAATCATGTTGTAACTAGGACATGTACAAATTTTTGAGGCAGATTGGACATTATCTATATTACATATCAATAATGGAGAAACTTATTTATCCATTCAACATTAAATAGACTATCATCATCTAAGTTTAGAAGGACAATAATATGTTCCTTATTATTGTCAGGAGGCAATTGAGCATCTTAGGGTCGGATATTGTTGGGGGAATCCCCGCTTATGAATTATTGAAACCCCTAAATGAAAAACAAAACAAGGGTATTGGGTGCTTTCCCAGTCATTAGAGGACTAGATCAATATACATGTTATATATATGTGTTAGAAGATAGATAGGGATATAATATAGGAAAAATAAGGATAGATTTAAACTTATGTTTTGTATGGATATTTTGTGTATCAAAGAGTGTGAGGCAAATTGGGAATATTAGTATTATGGTCAAGAGTGGGTTGATTCCTATGTTTTAAGGTTTTTCCATTATAAATGTATTTTCTCAATGGTTACTATTAAAATATTAAAAAATACAAAATAACCTATGTTTTGAGGTTTTTCCATTATAAATGTATTTTCTTAATGGTTACTATTAAAATATTAAGAAATACAAAATAAATAATGATAGATATGAACTTATATTTTGTATTTGGTTTTTTTGGTAATTATTATAGTATGAATGTAATGATATATTAAAATAATTATTATTATGTTTGAGAGTATCTTTATTTTAAGGTTTTTAGTCCTTGCCGTAGGCAGAGACTATATGTTCTGCTTTTTACTATTAATTTACCTTGCACAAAAGTATTTCTAAAACTTGACTATAGTTTATCCAATGTTGAAAGAATTTATTTATTTATTTGTATTTATTTAATAAAATGTTTTAATAAGTGGATAAATTTTATTGGTGGAGAGAGCTTGAAAAGACAATTTTTATCATTATCACGAATTAAAATAAATAAAAATAAAATGAAAATATAAACCACTTTAACTTGCAAATGTTAACACTTAAATATTTTTTTCCTAGTGATTCTGACAACATACATGACTTCAACAAAATGCTCCTATTGACCGTCCACTGATAGTATTCGTTATTAACTCTATCTATCTTGATGCATGGGTGACACGTGTTGATGTATATGTAACTTCGAAATGTATTTTACCCATGTGTATTGTATTCCTATAGAGATGTTATTATTCCTCTATACGGAAGTGTCGTCATTTATATTGTAAGTGTCGTAACTTATACTTGATGGGTTATTAGACCACCTTGTTGGGGTCGGCCTTGTATAAGTCATGTGGGTCAAAGGGTTATTAGACCACCCTATTGGGGGTCGGCCGTGTGGGTCAAAGGGTTATTAGACCACCCTAGTGGGGTTCGGCCCAGTCATCATTATGTTATGTGGTTAAGTTAAGGCCGACCTAGTAAAGGTTATTAGGCAAGTCAAGTCTAGTATAAATACAGATCGGGAGATCTCTATTTCATCATTCTATTCTCTCTCACACTCTTGGGAGAGTGGCGCACTTGTGGAGGAGGAGAAGCTGTTGCTAGGAGATGTCTATCTCTCATTCTTGGGTTGTATCATTGCTCTATCAATCTCTGAGGAAGTTATCAGGGTTTTTCACCTTTATGGTTTTCCCCAAGTAAACTATGTGTCTCTTGTGTGCTTGCATTATTGTGTCCATGATTGATATGCTGTACATGTTATTCTCTCAGTTAAGATCCTAGATCAGATTGAAATTCTGAAAAATTAACATGGTATCAGAGCTAGCCTGAAAGAAGGCATGGTATGGCATGTATGACACTTGTTGCACTTGCGATGCTAGGGCTTGATATAGCAAAAACCAGTCATCGTAGCACGTTCACTATAAATAAATTTTGGTGAGGTTTCAGGGTCTGAAAAATCATACAGGGCGAAGCTAAGATCCCCATGTACCTTGTGTCCAAAGGAAAACCTCTAATTCATTGTACTTTGTGATTTAGGATCTGTACAATATAGGGTTTCTGCCTCTTCCAGATCTCAGTAAAAAACAGGTGACCTTTGAAAAAAGGTCATAACTTGGGCTAGGAAGCTCCAAATGAAATTTCGTAAAAAGTCACAAGTAGTGCACAGACTGAAATTTCTCAGGTAACTTTTCTAGAGGCCGAAACGGAACCAATGACACGTGGAACGACGTACAAGTTCGCTCTCCTGTTTTATCCCATAAACAGGTCACATTGCGACACTTGGCATAACTCTCTCTCAGAGAATCCATTTGAGGTCAAACCTATGGGGTTGGAAATATGACAGGTCGGGATATCATAGGAAAACATTTCAGACCCTGTGGATCGAAAAGTTCAGAGTTACACCAGAAAAATTCAGGTACATATTTCAATCAAAACAAAATTATTTTTTAGCACCTTCATTCATGGCTTCCGGAATTTAGGGTTTCAGAGAAAGTTGGAATTTTTTTTAATCGGAGACTACGGCTGAATGCTACTCATCAAAATCAAAATTTAGAGACCAAGATCAGAATTTTTGGTTGGGCAGAAGGCCGGGCTTGATCAGACCCTAGTTCAGGACTTTGATCGGAAAAGTGGAAAATTAGGGCTTCTGCAAAAATGGGAATTTTTGAAATCTGTAACCACGGCTGGAAGCTCCTCAGAAAACTAGAAGCTTTGAGCTTTGGATCGAACCTTTTGATTGGGCAGAAGGGTGGGCTTTATCAAACCTTAGTTCGGGGTCATGTCTAGTGAATCTAGAAGTTTGAAAGGCAAATTTGAGGGGTGAAACTTTGCAGTTTTCAAATTATGAGTATACCAGCTTGATCAGCTCATCAAGGCGCATATTTTTATCCTTTCGGAAGTTTGAATTTTTAGGGTTTATCTAACAAACCCTAATCCAGCTCAAGATCCAGTTCCTGCGAATCAAGTGGATTGGGTTAATCTTAACAGAGAATGGATTCGTCACCTGCATAAGTGAAGAAGTTCCTGTTTCAGAGGGAGATGAGGCTAAGGCCTTACATCAAGAAGATTACAAGCAATCTCGACAGGTATGACTCATCCAGGTATGTTTCAAGATTTGTTCATGATTAAGTTTATGGTATGTTTGTCTTCATGTTATTATGGTTAGTACAATCTTGATTAAATTTAGACTTGTCGTATCACCTTAATAAAATTATGAATGCATGATAGAAGATATTCATTGATTAGGGTGTTGACACTTATGATTGTACTAATGCATTATGGTGTTGTATCAGTATGAGGTTTATGTTGTCCACTAACATGAAAGGTACACCAAGAAAGACAAATCATGTTTTAGTTCAAGAACATATAATCATGATGACATGAAGACAAAGATTCATCCATTGTCATGGATCACTTAGAAGATCTACTTACGAGGTATGTATAACTGGGTTCTATAATGATTAACCTATGAGATATGCAGGTTACTAGCACAAGTCATTGAAGAGAACAAGAAGACATCATGTGGGTATGTTAAACATAACTAGCTAACATACCAATCCAGGTATGTTTTTCCTATATCAAGTTAGAATCCTACCTTGTGTTAGGATCCCTTATATAAGTATACTTGGTATGATTGGTTATGTTTATTCATAAAGTTAGAAATGTAAGTAATCAAAGGTTTATGCATTTTATGTCTCTTATCTTGATTGATGATTTAGCTAACCTATGATCAAATAAGAATATGCATGAATAAAAGAAGACTTCCTTGAAACCTTGAATACTAATGTTTATTATCTGTGTTGGAAATGATCATGACTATACATGTTTAAGATTATTGTGTTTTGATAGTATTAAGATTATACTAATAAATGTGTGATTATGTATGAGACCTCGAGGATAACAAAATGATGATACTAATAATCATGCATAGTGATGGATATAAGTTCAAGGACAGGTAATCCAGGAAGCAAAGATCAAGAGGGAGCACACTCCAGTTGTTTCTGCAAGGAAGCAGAGATCAAGAGGGAGCACACTCTAGTTGTTCCTGCAAGAAAGAAAAGATCAAGAGAGAGAGCACTCTAGTTGTTCCTGCAAGGAAGCAAAGATCAAGAAGGAGCACACTTCGGTAGTTTCTGCAAGGATGCAAATATTCAGAGGGAGTTGACCACTTCTCACAATCCACATCAGAATGGAGTTGCAGAAAAGAAGCAAAGACTGAGAGGGAGTTAACCCAACAAACAAACAAAGATAAGTATTTGAATTATCATTCCTTGCATATTTTATTGTTTAATAATGTATATACTCATGTTCCTAGAATTAGGTTGTGTATTATGCATATTAGAATAGTTGCATTGATGAACAGTATACTACTAATATGCATGGGTAAGTGACCTATGGCACTGTACAACATTCCATTGCTACTTATCTAGAATGAACCTCTTTGCTGACATGTTGGGAGTTGTGCACACTCTTAATAATGTTCTGGTAGAGATTGGAAGGCATCTAGAAAGTTATGGGAGATGGATAAATGTTGTATTGAAGCATTGGTTAAGATAATTGCATGATTGTATGACATATTTCTTTATGTGTAAGAATTTGTTCTGAAAACTATGAGATGTTTTCTAATCATGCAATTTAACTTGTTGTGTAGGAAAGATCGTATACCATCACCTACAAAAGAAGGACTACAACATTTGTTCAGCAACAAAGTTATCTATTGAAAATATTGAAGATATTGAAGTTCCCAGGATCTGGGAAGACTGCCATGATCGAGGAGTACCAGTCGATCATGAAGATGTTTGGGATGTAGTCCCAAGACCTAAAGGGGAGTCTGTAGTGACTTCCAAGAGGATCTACAAGATCAAGCATGCTGCAGGTGGTAGCATAGAGACTTTTTCTCCTGTAGCCATATACACTTCCATTAGATCCGTACTTGCTCTGACTGCAGTGATGAAATGGAAGATACACCAGATGGATTTCAAGACAGCTTTCTTGAATGGTGTAGTTGAAGAAGAAGTGTATGTGGAGCAGCCACTTGGTTCTGAGACACATAACAGGGAGTCATATATGTGCAGAACTTGGTATGGTAGGATAGACAGCTTTCTATCTAGTTTTAGCTTTACCAAGAGTAAAGCAGATTCCAACCTTTACTACAAGGTTGAGGAAGGCAATCCAGTGATACTACTTTTGTATATGGATGACCTGTTTATTACAGGTGAAGATACATTGACTGCCGACACGCAGCGGAAGCTTGCTGCCGAGTTCGAGATGAAGAACTTGTGGATGATGCACTATTTTTCTAGGTATGAAGGTGTGGCACAGTGCAGATGGAATCTTCCTTGGACATGGGAAGTATGCAGTAGATATCCTAAAGAGGTTCGGGATGATGGACTGCAAGGCCATGGCCACAACTATGACATCGAACCTGAAGCTTCTGTGTGATGCTTCATCTGATCCAATTGATGTCACTGTGTATCGTCATATGATTGGGTCCTTGATGTACCTGACGAACACTAGACCAGATATTTGCTTTAAACACATTGAGCCAGTTCCTGACGGATCCCATAGGTGTTCACCTGGTTTTTGTAAAGCGTATTCTGAGGTACTTGAAGGGTATGGTTGATTATGGGCTCAAGTATGATGCGAATCAAAACTTTAACCTGCAGGGTTATGTTGATTCAGATTGGGCAGGCAGTGCTGCAGATAGGAAGAGCATTTATGGGTGCTACTTCAGTATGGGATCAGGTGTGATCTCTTGGTTTAGCAGGAAGCAGTCCTGCGTAGCACTGAGTATAGCCGAAGCAGAGTATGTTGCGACGGATGAGCAGGTTGCAGATGTATTGACCAAGCCGTTGGCCAGAGTGCAGTTTGAGTACTTCAGAGAGAGGCTTGGTGCACTTCAAATCAAGGTTCCTTCCAAAGGGAAGTGATGAGTCCGAAAGATGCAGATGCACATGAGCTTTTCTGACATGGTTGATATGTTCTTCCATGGTCGTGATGTAATTGCTGAGCCATTCTCACATGGTGGTAGATGTGTTCTCCCATGGTGTATATGTAAGGGCTGAAGCCATTTTTCACATGGTGGTAGATGTGTTCTTCCATGGTGAAAAAGTAAGGGCTGGAGCCTTCCCCGAATGGTGGTAGATGTGTTCTCCCATGTTGGTGGTGTAAGTGTTGGATGATGTGAATCTGGGCTATGCTTCGTGGAAGATGAGATGATCTGAAGAAGACGATGCTATGATGATCAGGAGGATCATGGATGATGAGCATCAGGACGATGCTCCAGTTACTGTTGTATATATATATATGTACGCATCATGTTGGATGTTGGATATGATCAGTTGGATCATTTATATGTATATGTATATGTATATGTACTCATCATGTTTGATGTTGGTTATGATCAGTTGGATCATTTGTATGTATTTTGTATATGCATCATGTTGGATGCTTGGACCATGTATATGTATATGTATCAGGTGGATACCTTGTATGATCAGGTAGATCATGTATGTTGATATGTATCAGGTATGATCAGGTGGATCATGTATTTTTTTTGTATCAAGTGGATACATTGGATGATCAGGTGGATCATGTATGATGATATGTATCAGGTAGATACTTGGTATGCATCAGGTAGATGCATTGTATGATCAGGATGATCATGGATGACGAGCTTCAGGATGTTGCTCCAGATGACATGCAGCAGGATGTTGCAGTGATGATGATCAGGATGATCATGTGTACATCAGGATGATGTATGGTGAGTATCAGGTTGATACTCTATGGCCATGGATCAGGTTGTGCAGATGAGCATGTCTGGGAGATCCTATAGGTCAGAGTTGTGTACCCGTAATAGCCTGGGATGCTCTTTCAAGACATTGCTATGGGAAGACATGTAATTTGTGCCCTGGGAGATCTTCAGGTTGGAGTTGTGTACTCGTAACATCCTGATATTCACTTGCGAGGTTTTGTCCTATGGCATGTAATTTGCTCCTGGGAGATCTGGATAGGATGAAAAAGGCCTCAGATGCTTCAGCCAGGTTTTTCCATGACCACATGTAATTTGCTCCTGGGAGATCTGGATAGGATGAAAAAGGCCTCAGATGCTTCAGCCAGGTTTTGTGGTGGATCACATGTAATGTGCTCCTGGGAGATCCGATAGATAGAGCTGTGTGCTCGTAATAGCCTGGGATGCTTCAGCTAGGTTTTGTGATGGGTCACATGTAATGTGATCCTAGGAGATCCGACAGGTAGAGATGTGTGCTCGTAACATCTTGGGATGCTACCACCAGGTTTTTTGACGCACGTAATAAGTCCTGAGGATTCCACAGTATGGCCAGTGATGATGAAGACCTGCAAGTGGTGGGCCTACATCCAGTATGAAAAAGTACTGGTTCTGTAGAACTTCCTATGACGAGTAGATTCAGAGATTGATTGAGATAGCAGCAGCAGTGACGATGACGATGACTCAATGATGATTATCCAGTGACGATGATCCAGAGAAGAAGACTTGTGCCAGCAAATCTGTGTCAAAAAATACCTTCCTAGTTAAGAGGGAGTGTTGATGTATATGTAACTTCGGAATGTATTTTAACCATGTGTATTGTATTCCTATAGAGATGTTATTATTCCTCTATACGGAAGTGTTTGTATTCCTATAGAGATGTCATTATTCCTCTATACGGAAGTGTTTGTATTCCTATAGAGATGTTATTATTCCTCTATACGGAAGTGTTTGTATTCCTATAGAGATGTTATTATTCCTCTATACGGAAGTGTCGTCATTTATATTGTAAGTGTCGTAACTTATACTTTATGGGTTATTAGACCACCTTGTTGGGGTCGGCCTTGTATAATTCATGTGGGTCAAAGGGTTATTAGACCACCCTATTGGGGGTCGGCCATGTGGGTAAAAGGGTTATTAGACCACCCTAGTGGGGGTCGGCCCAGTCAGCATTATGTTATGTGGTTAAGTTAAGGCCGACCTAGTAAAGGTTATTAGGCAAGTCGAGCCTAGTATAAATAGAGATCGGGAGATCTCTATTTCATCATTCTATTCTCTCTCACACTCTTGGGAGAGTGGTGCACTTGTGAAGGAGGAGAAGCTACTGCTAGGAGATGTCTATCTCTTATTCTTGGGTTGTATCATTTCTCTATCTCTCTCTGAGGAAGTTATTGGGGTTTTTCACCTTTATGGTTTTCCCCAAGTAAACTCTGTGTCTCTCGTGTGCTTTCATTATTGTGTCCATGATTGATATGTTGTAGATATGATATGTTGTACATGTTATTCTCTCAGTTAAGATCCTAGATCAGATTGATCTTCTGAAAATTTAACAACATGTCTTCCAGGTTTCACGCTACATTTGTCCATCTATCTTAATGCATGATGCATGGGTGACACGCCTTCTAGGTTTCACGCTAAATTTTTCCATCTATCTTAATGCATGATGCATGGGTGACACGCCTTCCAGGTTTCACGCTACATTTGTCTAGAGCGGCGTCTATGTGAGAGACGTGTCAATCTCAAGCGCTATCCTCCGTGATATTTATAAGGGACCTTGTCTCCCATTCTTTTCAACGCAATCTTAACTTCAGAGCATTGCATACTTTGCATTACAATTGAAGAAGTCATCGATCTTTCTGAATACACAAAAATGGCCGAACAGTAGGAGAAATATGGGTAGGAGAAAGCTGGAGAAGCTCAACAAACAACTCAACAACTCAAGTAACCATTATTATTATTTGTACTCTCTCATTCTCTCTAGTCAGGATTGTTTTAGAAACTGTTATTGATGGTATTGTATATATTTTGTTTTGGCCAGGGGATGATGGGGACTGCTCAGGAGAAGAGTGATTAGATGAAGGACATGACTCAGTAGAAAGCTTCTCAAGCGACTGAAGCGACCAAGGAAATGGGTCACTCCGTCATGGGTTCAACCAAACAGGGGAAGGAACAAACTGGCTCTTTCTTCCAACAAGTTCTTCATCATTTTATTACAAAATATTGTACTGTCGGGTTTTAAGATGAGATTGAGAACCTAAATTTCGACAAGCTATTTGATCTTCTGTATCACACCCTGCCATGGATTATGTTCTTTTCTGGTTGCTTTGTTGCATGTTTCATATGACGGGAAAGTGCACAATGGTTGTCCAAAGGATTGAGCCTCTCACTACCCCCTTGCAAATTCAATTCACCTACAAATGTAAAACCTAATTTTGAAAAATAGTAGCTTTCCGAGGAGATTTTAGTTACGTTTTCCGAGCTTACCATTGCTTCCTTCTGCGCTTACCAACAAAGAAAATTTTTAAAATGTGTATTTTTTCCCAGTATGATTTATTTATTTTTGTTAGTGAAACGCCCTTTGTTTGGAAGAGAAGGGAAAATGAAACTGTGTCTTGTGGAATACAACAACCATGTAAATGCGGTCCCTTCTTTGCCTTAAAGCAACTCTTTATGGGGTGTTGCACGCCTACTGGGATTGGAACCTTGGTTATCACAGTAGTTCCCCCTTACAGCTAGACCACAGCCCGACTATCTTTTTATTGCCCGTACGGGAAAGACAACTCTGGTGCTATAGGTTCTTTTAGGAGATTGGAATCTCGGTTCTTGGTTATCAGCATAGTTACCATATATGAACTTGGATTTAGATCAGAATTCGATATCATTTGGAGTATATATCTCACTAATATGAGAAACCATGCAAAATATTCCAATTTTTGTGGAATATCAAATCATCGTCAGCATGTCCTAAAGTATTTCCAGCAGGATGCAAGCCAAGAAGTTTATTGGATGAAAAAACATTTATTTTTGGAATGCTATGTATTTTTGTGAATTTCAGGATTCTAAATTAAATGCATGGCGAATTCCTGTGGAAGATGGTGATATTTTTGGAAGGGAAAAACAATATTACAGTGCTAATTTAATGAATCAATTACCGTGCACCCAGAGATTTTATAATATTAAACTTGTATTTATGCAGGCTTAGGATCTCAATAGTAAAAACCAATAAATGGATCTCAATATGTATCTATATCTTTTAGGCTAGACCAATAGTATGGGCTCTACTCTACAACAAACATCTTTCTACATTCCTTCGGTCTCTTATATTTTCGGGCTACTGTAGGGTTCCCAGGCTATAATATACATTATTGTACTAATCAGAGTGTCTTTAACGAAAGACACCCTTCCTTTAATCTCTTGAAATAAGAACAGGCCAGTTCCTTAATGACTGTCCTTTCCAAGGAGTAAGAAGGGATCAAAAACCAAAGCAAACAAGGAATGATGCAAAGTTTATTGCACGACACAAGAAAAGGGCCATAATCCCTTGGAGGTTCATAATTTCCCTGGGTGCCCTAGCTCAAGGATCCAGCATAAGGCCTTAATCCCATACTGTAGAAGATAGAGCTTGAAAGAAATATAATTGAATATTTGATGCATCATACATATGTGATCTGTATCTAGCTCCAGCTGCTTTCCATTGGAACACGACTTCTCTTTATCAATCATATATATGCATTCTTGCACTTGGAGAATTCTTAATGCAATTTTATCACAAGATTTCTGTTATTTCTCAAGATCAAATTCAATTGATTCAAATGGATCCAATATAAGTGAATCATACCCTTAAATAATAATAGTTCCAGTTGGAGTAGCACCTGGGTAGCAAGGGTAGCATTTCTTTGCTCAGATCAAAATCCATATATGTTGTTGGTTAATCGAATGAAGTTTCCAGCAAGTATAGGGAGACATTACTAACGCGTCATGCCCTTGAACCCTATGACTGTTGATTTTCCAATACTCCGCCATATCCCTTTGATAACCACGTAGCTTATTTGTAAGCGGAGTAATGGTCCACACATACAAAAGAAATTTCCTCGACAATCACAACCAAATGAATCAAAGTAATTGTTGAAATCATGTGCAAATTCTCACCATTAATAATAATAATTGAACTTTATTATTTTATTTTATTTTTGTTGTAAATGTACATAGAAAATTAATCACTTTAGAAGAGGCAATAGTGAAATACAAAATGTAAGAGTCAATTTCCATTGTATTAAGATTATTGGTCAAATTTAAATCTAATTTTAGTTATTCAATGAATATGACAATCAATTTTAGTTATTCAGCGAATATGACAATCATAATTCTTATTCTTAAAGCATAGAATGATTGAAATAAGATTTCTCTGGAAAATAAATGAGTAAATTTAAAATTATTTATGTTCAATTGGCATTAGCTTCACGGAACCAATAAATTATATACTACTTTCAATCAAATGATAATGTGTTATGTTAGTTCAAATTGAAATAATTTAACTTTTTCTGGGTCTATAAATGTATAAGGTTAAGCAACAAATATTGGTGTATTTCAATTTAACTTTTTTCTGGGTCTATAAATGTATAAGGTTAAGCGACAAATATTGCATGTTATATATGTTTGCAATATGAAATAAATGCCAAATTAGATTATTGTTGAAAAATAAAATTGTGAAATACCAAATTTGTAAGAACAATTTCCATTCTATTAGATTATTGTTATTGTTGAAAAATAAACTTAAAATTTAGTTATTCAATTGATATGTTAATCGTGATTCTTCGTAATTACGCCGTAGGCGTTTCACCACGGAGGTCCATAACCTCCACGTCGGCTAGATTCCTCGCTCATGGAGCGAATGGAATACTGCCACGTGGAAGTTGCTCTCGGTCCGTTGGATCAACTGCTCATGAACCGGCCGTCGATTTAGTCTTCTCCAGGATTTTCCTAGTTTTTCCTGGTTCCCTCTGGCAGCTTGGTCTGGCTTCGAGGTCTTTTGTTAGCCACGCTGATGCTCGACCAGAGAGCCACGGACCTGTCGTCGTGCTCTCCTATGATATAGGCATGCACATCTTGCATGTTCACATCCAGAAAACCTCCAGACTTGCCCTCCATTGCGAAAAAGATACGCGGACTTGCCCACCGTTGCGGAAAATATACGCGGACTTGCCCGCCTTTGCGAAAACATGAAATGGAAGGGCGAGGAATCGATGGCCAAATGGTTCCGCCGTTGCGGGAAAGATACGCGGACTTGCCCGCCATTGCAGAAAAGATACGCGGGCTCGCCCACCTTTGTGGAAAGAGAACCCAAGTTTTCCCGCCGTGGACAGGCATGAAAGCGTAAGGCGGGAAATTTAGCCAAATGGTTCTGCCGTTGCGGAAAAGATACGTGGAATTGGCCGCCTTTGCGGAAAGAGAATTCAATTTTTCCTGCCTTGGAGAGGCGCGAAAGTGTAAAGCGGAAAATGTAGCTGAGTTTTATCCGCTTTTGTGGAAAAGATAAGCGAATTTTTCCGAGCCTGCGAGCGATTTTATGTAACTTAAGCGAAACAATTCATCAGAGAAGAAGGAAAGGTTCATCTGCGGAAAGAGAATTCAATTTTTCCTGCTGTGGACAGGCGCAAAAGCGTAAAGCGGAAAATTTAGCCGAGTTTTATCCGCTTTTGTGGAAAAGATAAGCAAATTTCTCCGAGCCTGCGAGCGATTTTACGTAACTTAAGTGAAGCAATTCATCTAAGAAGAAGGAAAGGTTCATCTTCCCTTTTGCAGAAGAGTTGATCGAATATGTCTGCCTTTGCGTAAAAAATGGGCGAGTTCCTCCGGGCATGTGATTCGATCCGGCGACCGAATAAACAAACCCCCCATGCACAGAAAAATGCAGTTTTGTTTTGGTTTTCTGAGATGGGCCTCTGCATGCTTCAATTGAATCATCCATATCCCGTAGATGAAATACTTTTTCTATGCATTTATTTTTAAAAAATAATCATATTCCCAGTGTAAGGCTTCGATCCATCTCTGCATGGCAAAATCTTACCAGGTATAAATTTTCTTTTTCTAAACTTGAGCATTCAATTACGGATTGGACATGGAACAACCTTCTGTAAGGTTTCCCACATCAACATTTATTTCCTTGGGTTTAATCCATGACGAAGTTATGAATATCGCTTGAGTCGTACAGATCTTTTCCTATTGACGCAGACCAAAAGTTGACGGATTGGACCTGCTGTACATTGTATCTTCTACAAATACAAGAACAGATTTCATTGCAAGAATGCTTAAATGTGCTCAGACACCAATGCACCACTGCCTTTCCTCGTAATCCTTTATAAAATTCAAGGGATCAAGCCTCCGTCATTGTATTGTTGTTTGCTACTGTTATTGTGACATCAGCTCACTTATTCTAATCCCCATCAATTTACGAAGCAACGGTCCTCTTTAGGAAGCAAAGCTTTTTGTTTTGTATTCAAAATCAAGGTTTTCCTCTCAAACCAAACTCATATTTGTTGTTATAACAACCAAGAAGGTTCTGCTGTATTTTTTTATTTTTTTTCTGGAAGGTATAGGATGTTCATGTCATTGCACTGTAATTTATTTACTCGTTCACTTGTATGTTCAACTTTTAAATTTAGAATTTAATCATGTATGTGATTTGTTTACTGGTTTCACATGCAACCGTGCTTGATTGATATATATTCAGTTCCTTGTGTTTACCAATATATGTTTCTACTAACTTGGGAAAATATACTTACACTGCAATACATTTTGTCTCCTACAAAAGGTGACACTTTTTAAAAGTTGATCTTTTATTTCTCAGAATTTTCTTGTTTCCTTGTTCTGTAATAACCTATTCGTGCTACTGACCCCTTGTTGAAATTCCTTGTTGGTTCTGTTCCTTTTGTCCTATTTGCTTCAAATTTATTTTTCACATCTTATGTTCTGCACCACAGATTATTTTTACCAAGATACTCTTTACTCGTTCCAACTTCATTTAAACCTACTTCTTATAACTTTCTATCATCTGGATCAAGTTGTTTTCCCACATTTGCATCTTTACCAAGATAAAAAAAAACATATATGCATTAGCTTTATATTTGCTGCAACAACCACAGGTGCTTGAACTTCTATTGAGCTGCCACTACAATAGAGTCAAAAGGTGTTGTAGTTCCTATGCACACACCCAGATTGTTCTTAGTTTCTTCAACTATGCATATGTTTTTTTCTTTCATTCTGCATTCTCAAATCATAAATATGAATATCAGATTGGATACCAACACTGCACATTAGAACATGTTTCCAAGCAGACCATATTTTGTAACACAATATAGAATATATAAAATACATCAATTGTACATTGTTACCAGCTTACTAACAAGGCCTAGGTTCCAAGCAAAGAGCATCAAGTATTGCTCCCAAGTCACTACTCAACTGTTACTCATATGTTTCAAAACTACAAGGCCCCAATATATATCACAAAACAAGACCTAGAAAGATATCTAGCTATAACAGCTGCCACCTTTCTTTGGAAGCAACTACCCTTCCATTTCAAGAGTGTTTACTTTCATGTTCCCCACTATCAGTTGACTTGCCATCTTCTAAAAAAAAACTACCTTAGTGCGATACATGACCACTAGAGATTGTTGCTATCAGTCAAATATCCTAAAAGTATCCATCTATTTCCATCAATCAATGAAGGATACCACTACAGCCAAATTAAATACAAGGTTGATTTCCTTGCCATCAAAGTCAATTGTTCTGATTTTCTGTTCACCATACCAAGTATTCTATGTAAACTATGCAACTCTATTTTCAAAAGATATTTGTTCTAAGAATGAAAAAGGCATTTCAAAGCACGGGTTTCCACTTCATTGATTCACAAGAGATGTGTTTTCTACATATGTATACCCTGTTTGATTTTCAACAGATTCATTCCAAGTTCGGTTAAAGTGCAATATTGTTATAGCAAATTGTCATAGATTTTTATATGAGAATTCCCAAGACTGTAATTCACATTCTACACCATCAAACTGATATTTCTATCTATTGTGCCCTTTTTCTTATGTTCTTAAACTGCTAACTTGAACCCAACACCTTTTTTTCTTCTTTTTACATGCCAACTACTCTTCTAACCTTCTACCAAATCTTAAGTCTTTCAATAATGTACAGTTTAAGTTTCAAAATTAACTAAATAATCTATGATGTTGTTTCTACTTGTTTCCTTATTACTCGAATAGAAACATTGATTGCTAATAGCAATCTTGCCCTTTTCCAGGTTGCTTGTGTAGTGCCACTATTTTCAGTACGCTGGTATGGAGACTCTATTAACTGAAAACGCTATTTCACTTTTGATGAATGGTGTTGTTGACCTATGCCCGCTTGTACAAGTTGTTGCTCTCAAACAAGTCAACTCTCTTCACTCAACAACTTCCCACTTCCGAATTTGTATCTCTGGTGGAATTCATTTCCACAATACATTGCTTCCAACTAGCTACAACAACGCTGTGGAAAACCACCAACTCCAAGCAGGTTCAATCATCAAAGTCATCAAATGTACATGCAACGTATTGCACAATACCACATATGATTTGATTTCTACCTCTTATTTTAACTTGTTTTAGGTTGCACTCCCAATCATTTTACAGTTTTTTTACTTATACTTACTTAGCTTAATGCTTATTGCCAGGATTTTCGCATTGGACACATTTGAAATTGTCACTTCGGAAGCAGCAATAGTTGGAGACCCATCACCTTTCAACTTTACCCCCAGCTTTACCTCCCCTAGCAGTTCATCTGTTCCAGAAATGAACACCATTGATCCCCAAAACCCTTCACTTGACATGACTTGCTCGCAAAACACAACCACAAACCCTATTGCACCTTCTCTTCAATTCACATTGCTCAACCCTTCCAACAAAAGTTGGTCGATTCAACGTCACGTTACTGCAAAGACTAGTATGACAACCTACACCAATCAAAAAAATCCTGGTCAAATTTTTGGCTTTGACCTTGTTAGTGCTATCAAAGATGAGATTCATATCTCTGCTTTCAATGAACTAGCCACCTCATTATATGAACAAATACAAGTTGGCACAGTCTACACTATCTCAAATGGCATAGTTAAAGTAGTCAACCCAACATACAACCATTTGACAAGTTCTTTTGAGGTTTTTCTTACTCCCTCCTCAACCATTGAACCATGTTTGGAAGAGTACCCATTAATCCCTTTTCATTGCTTCCACTTCAAATCTATCCATGACATCAAAACTACACCTATCAATTCCATGGTTGACCTTATTGGAATTGTGATTTCTGTTTCCCCTGCATCAACTATACGCAAAAGGGATGGCTCTGAAACCATTCGACGAACAATTGGGTTGAGGGACATGTCGGGGTATAGCATAGACGTAACACTTTGGAATGATTACTGCAAAATCGAGGGTTCCCACCTTGGAAGCCTTCGAGGTTTTCCTACTCCCCCTATCCTTGCAATTAAAGGTGGTCGTGTTACAGGCTTCAATGGAAAAACCATTGTCACCCTCTCAAACACCAACCTCGTTATAAACCCAAATATTGAGGAAGCTCATCTTCTCTAAACATGGTTTAATGACAATGGATTTCATTCAGCCTCGCCATCTTTGAGCAAAAAATCAACCTCACCTTCTTCTAGCTCTTGCAAACGCATTTCCATCTCTGCACTTCAATCTCTGCAACCCTCTGAAAAAACAACTAGGTATTCAGTTATTGCTACAATCACCCATATTAACATCGATGACTTCTATTTCCTTGCATGTCCTCTATTTGTCGATGGAATACAATGCATGAAAAAATTTCCCACAAAGTTGGTAATGTATGGCATTGTGCAAAATGTGATGGGGAGTTTACAGAATGTGCTTATCGATACATACTAAAACTTGATCTACTTGATCCCACTGGACAAATGTACAGTGTCATATCTTTCGATGATTCTGCGCAACAACTCATGGGCATATCTGCACAGGATTTATGCCTTCTCTCAAGTGATCCAGCATCTATGTCGGAAATTGTTCAATGTGTTTATGCTCACAAATACCTTCTAACCTTATCAGTGAAGACAGATACTTTTAATTCAAATGCTCTCTTGAAGGTGCTTATTGTTATGTCTGAAGACGCTTCATCGTCATCACCACCTGTTGCTTCAGTTGATCCAAATGAAGCCACCGTGCTTAATACACGCTCAATTGTTCGCAGGCTTTGAACTCTACCTTTGATAATCCTTTGTCACACAATTTTGTGCAATTCAAATGTAGCTTTTTTCTCTTCCTGCTTTATACTTATCCACTACATACTTTTTTTATAGACAATGCTATGTAATTAATACTTGTAACCATCAATGAGCAGCCTTCAATATTATATGATTTAGTTTTGTTGTAACATTTTGTCAAATTACATATTCATTGCAACCTATCTTGCCACTTTCAAATTTAGAATTTTAATAAAAGATTACTTTGTCAACTTTATACTTATTTGTTTATAAACAAATTTTGACTTAAAATGAACATTGTTTAACTACTACTTGTAACCATCAATCAGCAGTTTTAAATATTATATGATTTACTTTTGTTGTAACATTTTGTCAAAGTACATATTCATTGGAACCTATCTTTCCAATTTCACATTTATACTTAAAATGATGCTAACTTTGTCAACTTTATACTTCTTGGAATAACTTGGCATATATTATCCATGCTCCATTTATCTTTTACACTCTATCTTTGTTTAGTTGTATATATACTATGTTTGTCTTCCAACAAAGGCACAATAAAGTTGATAACCACAAAACAATTTTTTTTGTAGCCATGTCAACCAATGATGTCAATGATCAAATCAATGCACGCAGAAGAATTGTTTATGCTGAAAAGAAAAAACAAAACAACAAACGTCAACGCCTTCTATATAGAGTTGCTCACCAACTTGTTCATATCCCTTCTCCATTTCACATTGTTCAAGCTTCCTTACCACCCTCAACACCATGCACAACCACCCCAACACATCCAACAAATATCCACCTAGATAGTGTGCAACATCAATTCCGTAAAAGGGTTGACAACTTATCTAGCATGGATATATGCTCTATATGCATGGAGTCTTATTGTGGAATTAAAACAAAGCACTCTTCTTGTGCATCTGCATGCTCTCATTGTATTGCAAAAAAAAATGTCCATCGCTACTCCTTAGCAAACAACATGGACCCGAGGATACAACCAAATATGCTAGCTATCCTTACTCAAGTTGAAGAAATGCTCATTTCTCGTGTTAACCCAACTTTACAGGTCACTCATCCTCATGGGGGTCAATATACATATTCTGGACACACTATTAGCTTCCCGCAAAACATTTCAAGCATTGCCAATTTCCTCCCTCGCTTGCTCTCAGACATTGACATCCTAATTGTTTGTAAATCCAATCCTAACAAGAATCCTTATGAATTCTTTGTCATCCGAACATGTGTTCTTGCTGCTCTTGAATACAAGCTTTCCAATGACCCCTATTACAACGATGTTCAATTTAACTCAATTACATTGTCTTCTTTGCCTCTTGAACCAACCGACATTTCCTCCCTACTTCGGCATGTTAGAGCCGAAGAAACCCCACTTGCTGCAAATGCCTCAAATGCTACTATTAAATCACTCGCCTTCCTTGAACCCCATGAAGAACAATCCTCCTCATTTATATCTACACAAACAAATTGTAGAACTGAGGTTGATGAAATCAAATGTTTCTTAAGCACAAGCAATGCACCCACTCCACCTTGCATTGACTAGCCCCCAATAGATACTTCCCCTATCAATGAATACAACACAATTGGCCTCCTCTCAATGGCCTTCCCAACCTTGTTTCCCACTGGAGTTGCAATGCTTAAACAACCACACATTCAAGACGCTGGTATCAACGATTATGCACTACACCTGCTTTGATACCACGACAATAGATTTGGCCAACATCCTCATTTTCGTTATTACATATATAACATCATGATGTGCCACCGTAGCCATGCTACTACTTCCATGTTTGTAAAACGTAACATTGAAGATATGTTGACTCCAATAGTCGCAGAACTTCAACAACAATTACAAGATGTGCCCAATGCTAAAATAGCTGAGCAGGTTATGCGGTTTGGCTCCACCCTCCGCGGGATGCGCTCATACTGGAACAAAAGCATAGGTGAACTAACTAACATGATCGCACAACAAGGGACACCAACATTCTTCTTCACACTCAGCGCAGCTGACACGAAGTGGCCAGACTTGCACTCTTTGATGCCTGGACAAGCTCCAGCTAATTCACATCAACAATACCAATGGAGAATTCGCAACCTTCTATCCAATCCACACATTGCATCTCAATACATGGACAAACGATTCAAAATATTCCTGGAAGAAGTTCTTCAAAAAGGCCTTTCTACAAAAGACTACTGGTGCAGGTTGATAACAAACCATAGTCTGATGGATTTTCAATATATTCAAAACCTCAAATATTTGTTCCTAACACTTGTATTTTTCATGCAGGTATGAATGGCAACATAGGGGATCAGCACATATACATGGCTTCCTATGGTTGGACAATGCACCAAATATGGACACACTAGATTGGGCAAATGTTGCAAAGGTCGAAGATGCAAAACAATACTTTGACAAGTTTGTTACAGCATGGAATCCTCGCGTCAATTATTCTCAAACGCCATATCTGCAAGCCTCTTCTATAAATGATCTATGCACCATTGCATCAGATTCCATACTTGCAACAAATCACCTCGATGACTATGAAGAACTTGTTAACTGTGTCCAAAGGCACACAAAATATTCTGAATCTTCTTGCCTTCGCAAAAAAGGATCATCTCTTCAATGTCATTACGGATTTCCATTTGAACTACAACCTACCTCTTCCTTATTCATTGATGCAAATGGGAGAAAAACATACAACCCTGCAAGGAATGATTCCCTCCTAAATATTCACAACCCTACCATGCTCTCAATTTGGCGAGCTAATGTTGATTGCCAACCTGTTCTCTCTAGACATGTTGTATTCAAATATATTTCAAAATATGCAGCAAAGGCAGAGCCGAAATCAGAAAGCTACCATGCACTTCTTTCTCGGCTTGCACATGCAAGTCCACATGATGCACCAGTCCTTCAACCAATAAGACACTTCCTGTCTGAAACTATTGCAGATCGAGACATTGGCACACAAGAGACTTGCCACATGCTCCAAAAGCTCCCTCTTTGTCTTTGCAGCCGTTCCTTTTTATCCTTGAACATTAGCCAGAGTGTTTTCCGACGTATTTCCAATGACTCTCTCGATACCCCACCAACACCAACCTTCATTTTTGCATACATGCAACGACCCACTACACTCAAACATCTTACCCTTCCTGAAGCTGCACGTTCTTGGTCATACTCGTCTTGTAGAAAGCATTCCCAATGGAAACCAAACATCCCTGCCAAAATTGTTCGTGTCTTTCCTCGCTTCACTACCATTCCACCCTTTACTGTAGATTCCTTTGTTTCCTTTTGATGGAGTGAGCTCCTCTTATACAAACCATTTTGCAACCTCCACGATCACATTGGTTCCACAGAATTGGCCATAACTTCTAATTGGCTTCGCATTAAAGACACATACACTACATGGCATGTTGATCATTTTCCAGAAACACCCAATACACCTCCCTCTAATGATTCTACTTCTGCTTCCAACCACATTCCCTTAGCGCCTACCATGGATGAATGGGAACTCCTTTCTCAACTTCACCCTGGAAACAACCTCTTTGTTGATGACCTTGACATGCTTGGCCATCGTGACTTTGATAAAGAACATAATTGGTCCCAAAACCATATTCCCTCACACATGCATGCAATAACCATATCATTCATTGATCATGCGCGATTGTCCTCCCAAATACCCCAAGACAGATTCTCAACTTTGTGTTCTTCTACCTCTTTGTTTCCCACACAACGCATGGCCTTTGACCTTATCCTTGCGCACTCCACAAATGCTACAAATCTTCCCCCACTCAAAATAGTTATTCAAGGAACAGCAGGAACAGGAAAGTCTTTTTTGAATTCTTTCCTTCGATCCGCACTCCAACATCTCGCGAGCAACAACCCTTCCCCCTTACTCCTCCTTGCTCCCACTGGTATTGTTGCCTTTAACATAAATGCGCTCACAATACACGCTGCCCTTCGCATACCCATTGTTGACATGCATCCTCTTGAAGGCCAATCCCTTTTTTCACCTACCCAAATTTTGAGAATAATTATTTTATGTTATTATCTTTTTTGCAAACTATTTGTGCTAAATTACAATTTCAAAGTTTTTGAAATTATGACCAATTTTGGTCAAAAAAGGAATGTAATGACTCATTATTATTATTTGATAAATAAAAATGGAGACAAACACTCAAGAAGTTGTTACAAGAATGTTCACTGGCCCACTAGGAGGAATGGAAGCTGCTAGAAGGCTTGGGACAAATGGCAGCATTTGCACTCTACCTCTAGCTGTTGGTATGGGACAACTCCCCCTAATTTTATGGCATTTTCCCCTCCAGGTGGAGGGAGGTGAGCAGGTAGCTCACTAATGACTAGTTAATCACAAAGACCTAGGTAGCCTATAAAGGCAATTCGAATTGAGCAGGGAGCTCTTACATTCTTTTCTGCAAAAAAAATTTCCTCATGTGCAACAGGTGATGACCGAGAGAGTTGAATGGGGGAGGCTAAGGAGAGTGCAATTGTAAGGTTGCTGATCAATTCTGAGAGGAAAGGCCAGAGATGCTGGTGCATATCTCTTGACTGCTGAATTTTGTGAGACTGGATAACTACTTGCTACTGCAAGATTGGAGACCAAGCTTCTAAGTTTCCTCCTCTTGGTGGTTCAGTGAACAGGCTCGGGGGTCCTAAGGAAGACATCTAGACTGCCTTCAAGAGTTGGTTGGGAGGAACAGGCTTCTGGGGTGTTTGTCCACTCACCTACTAGTTCAGGTTCTACCTATTCTTTTGCATTTTCTATGTGCATGCTGAAAATAAATGATGATTTCAAGAGCTGATGATTGATTGAATTCAAATTGATAGAATAAATATTTTCTCTGTATTTTTCCCCATGCAAATACATGCATCGTACTCTAGTGCAGAGAAATAATTAAGTAGAAAAATATGGTAGGCTGAAAGTCTGATTTCAATGAAGCGATGTACATTATGATGTTTTTTTTACTAATCCCTACTGTGCTAAGGAAAGATGCAGAAGCTCAACATGACAAGTATCTCATGCACAGGTATAAAAACAATGGTTTACTTCTCATTCTAGGAAAAATACATTTTACTTCTGCATAGATTTCCATATCCATTTCAGTCCTATCTTTCCAAAATAAAACATTAACTAGCATGTCCAGTTAGAATCCTCATGTTTTACAAACATCTCATAATCTAGGAAAATCTCTGTTAAAATTCCCAATTTGTCTTCATGGATCTAAAAACTCAAGAATCGTGCAGAATAACATCAATAGGCATGGTAGCCTGCATACTTCTAGCAATACTTCTAACCTGTACAATTCATTACTTTGTTATACACTATTTCTATAAAAAAAAACCCTCTGGAAACAACCAATAACATCTGCATTTAAATTTCAAAAGTGAACATTGACTACACATTTTCGGCCGATTGTTTCTTCTCAAATCCTTCATACGTTACAATGTTAAATAGATCCATTTCTTTTACTATTTTATATATATATATATGTACAGATCATTTTGGCAGTCATTAAACTGGAAAACCCCTTCGTTTTCCTTCTACCCTATTTTTCTTCTTCGACGCAGGTAGTCACCGTTCTCTTTCATCTTTCATCCTAACCCTAGTTCTTCAAGGTAAGCAAGGCATCAACCGGCTACTACCAGTATCGGCCGAGACCCTGGCATCTTTTTTTTCAAACATACAAACTACCCATTACACACATTCACGAAATTAAAGCTAGGTCTTCGATAAATAGCATAATTCCTTATCATCATTATTCGAAACATGTTCAAACCTGTCACATATAGACATTGAAGTAGGACGAGCTATTAACTGGCGGGGAGAAACATTTATCAAACCCGAAATCTTTGCCAATATATAAAAAAAAACAACAGACATTAAGTTTCGATCGAGTTATCCTGTGCATGCAGGACTATTCCTTTAAGATTTTAATTCATACAAAACCGACGCAGAACGATTCCGACAGTTTTTCCATGATCCTAGCAAACTTTAACAAAAAAATGAGGGTTACCCTCTCAACATTCCAATCATTTACAAACACCAGTAAGGCCCGGCCGAGGGAGGCCTATGAGGATTAAACACCGCTGAGACTTACCAGGGTTTGGCGCCATTGTCTCCTACCCAAGCCGACGTCATAGAAGGGTCCCTATCGTGTTAGCACCTTCCAGGTCCCATGGAGACAGAGGTTATCACAGATTGAAAACGCCAAACTAAAATCACAACGGGGACACCATGGAACTAACAAAAAGGATTGTTTGGACTCTTACCTGGGTTCAAAATTCCCGGCCCAAGACATTACCATACCTGCGAACGACGAAGCATTTTCAGTTACGGTTCGAAGGTTTGACTCCCAGAATTAAAAATTGTTCACAAAATTGTGCAAAACCATCATGCAACTATTACATCCTATGCTTACCCGTGAAGTGTTGGTCCTCGACGATTTTCCCCCCACCTTGAGAGAGAGTTAGGAAGTCAACCAGTGCCGAGAACGGTATCATGGCCCATGCACTTCGAAGGTTCGTCCAAACGATTCACTGAAAACCCTAAACAGATACTCCCCCAACCACGAGCAAGGTTACACCGAGGCGATGTAGCCAGACGAGTTTTTCCACTTCCTGTTGCAGGCCCCCAGCCCACAGGTCTTCAGTTCGAGCCTGGGGAAGGCTAAGAACACCAAAAAAACTTCCCTGTAACGGTCGGGCGGCCTCTTGCAGCAAAAACGCATAAGACTGAATGAAGCTCAAAGGTCACACAATGTAGTTTTGGTAACTTTTAGGCTAGGGTTCATCTGACCGCCAAAAACTCTTGCAATCAACGATGGGCTTTGTCCATCGTCCACGTGGAAGACAAGTGCCAATGTATTCATATCCCCCCATTAATTAATGCCTCCATGATAGTGCCAAATCATCCATCCTGGGAGGCATTGCTCGTTACAGCAAGGTTTCCATATCACCATTTGCATTTTTTCATTCACGTGCTATCAGGACAGGGTGTCTCACACTCCGACACCATTAATTACAGCACGCTAGGACTTTAATTCCTGTACCTGAGCCGACAATGGGACCAAACTCCTTACACTTGCATTTAATAGCATCAAAGCACCTACCACGTCGTAAAACAACGATAAGATCAACTCCCTTATAGTGCTAATGCAAACATAGTTCATTCCAACTATTGTTGGATGAAACCGACAGTGGTCGGATAGGGTCATGATTCCCTACGTGCACAACCTACCATGCAATACATCCATCAATTGCATCATAATTCTATCACGCCAAAACCATAGTTGGTACTATAGAAACTATATTGTATCGGTTAACACTTAGCATGTCCATTACCTACGTAAAGTTATAACCCCACTATTGTAGCAACATTTTATATAAAAAATGAATGTGATAGTTCCCCTACGATGAGCGCAACACTATAGTATGAAACCATTACCACTATACGCATCACTTAATTATAAAGAAACAAATGATATATATTGGACAACATAACGTGGTAGTTCAATGTTAAACAACAACAACAAAAAACAATCACCTTGTGAAGGAAATTAGCATCCATGGATGGGGTTGATTTTAAGCACCACACCTACCATTAGTCTAAGCCACCCAAGCCGTGTTGACACTAATCAATGACGGCCAAATTAATATGATCAAAAGACGGGATATTATCGTCACCTTTTTGGCATAGCAGTTTGCCACATAAACAATTGCATGTACTTTGTCCTTCCGTCGCATACATCACTGCAGTCAATCCTCGGTTGTTGTCATCACATTGTCTGAAATAGATAGATGGGCTCAGACGCACACCCAATCTAAGAAGAGCTTAAAACTTGCGTGAAACCAGACGACTACCGAAAATTATAATTACCATTACAGTTCTGGAAATTGTCACGTTAACCTTACCTGTGAATCTGCACAAGAAGGACAGGTACGTATGCCTTAGCATAATAATCTAAGTAAGCCTCAGGTGCCTCGTAGGAGCCCTTTTATCGTCATAAAAAAATAACTGTCAGTGCTACTAATCCATCCTTAGCTAAGAAGCTCAAAAAGGAATTAAATGATTGGCTGCAATTATGATTTTAGAAATTACATACTGACTTTATGAGTACTTAGCATCTTGCTTTTACAATTATTAAGCATTTATTGTCGAATTAAATATTTTTGTATTTTTGTATTTATCGTGGTGTTACATGTGGTATCAGAGCTTATGTTCGAACACTAGGCCAAAAAGCGGTCCAAGAAACACGCAAACAAATTTTTGTTTTTTTTCGACAGTAAAAGTTCCTTGCTAACTCAAATTATTTTGTCATATATAGAATTGTTTTCTTTTCAAAAAAAAAAATTCAGTTATGCAAGGATCAGCTGAACAGATGGACGACAGATTTCCACGCAACAGCCATAGTACGGAACAGCAATTCCATGGCAATCTGGACCACAACTCATCAGAACTATTACGTGCTTTCCAGGAATTGAAAGCAGAAATAAGATCAGTAAAACGGGACAATGAAAGAATTCTGAGAACACAAGAGGAGCTAAAGCAAGCGCTATTCGACCCATACCCACTGGATGAACAAGAAAATGAACATACCTCCAAGACTAAAGACTTTCCCTATGGGGACAGAGATAAGAAAGCAAAAACAGCAGGTGAAAAAAGCAACTCGACATCATCAAGAGCTACCAAACAACTAGGTAACAACAAGCATGATTGTTCTAGTGACAGCAGTGGGGAGGATTTCAAGCCAAGGCGCAAAAAAAGTAAACAATACGAACAGATATCCAACGAGTTCAAGAAAATCAAACCCCCGATTTTCAATGGTGAAACTGAGAAAGGAGAAACAATGGAGGCATGGCTGGGCATGAAAAAGTATTTCCAAATCTACGACTATTCGGAGTGCTTGAAGGCAAAAATGGCAATTTATAATCTGATAGGAAAGGCGGATATTTGGTGGCAAGACCTCAAAAGGGTAAAAGGCATAAAGGACCGAGATTTGAGTTGGATTACTTTTAAAATATACTTCAAGAAGAAATACTTATCCGAGCAGTACTACGAAGAGAAGTCCAAGGAATTTTATGATCTAAAGTTGGGAACGATGAACATGAAAGAACTAAACAACAAATTTCTAAGTTTGCTAAGGTACGTACCATACATGGTAGAAGAAAAACCAAAAATTCAGAGATACCTGAGTTGCCTACCCTTTCACATCAAAGACAGGATAGAGTACGACAGCCCAAAAACATTGGAGGAGGCCATGAGGAAGGAAAACTTTTGCTTCGACCAAAATAGGAGAAAGGAAGGGGTGCCTAGCTGGAGAAACCCAAGGTCCAATCACTTCGAACAAAAAAAGAAAAATTTCAGACATGGTGGGAATTCTGGATTCCAGAGGAAAAACTTCCAGAATCGAAATTTTCAAGGAAACAGTTCCAGAAATTATCAACCGCAGAAAGTTGCAGCACCCCGAAATAATCCCAGTGTTGCTCGGACTAGTTACAAACCTCAAGTACCAGTCAAGGAGACCAAAAACAAATTCAGAAGACCACCCAAAAGGGCAGAAAACTCAACCAAACAACCAACAGAAGGCTACAGGAATGTACCCTACTGTGCAGTAGGGAAACTAGCACTCCTGAAGAGATGGGTGCTACTGTATGTATAGAAGAGTAGCTTATGGGCGCTACTATATGTATAACAGAGTAGCGCTCAGGTCTTAAAGAATTAAAAACTGACTTTGAAAATATGCAAAATACTGAGTGAAGCAGAGAGAGGAAAGCAGGAGGTACCTACAGGGTCTCTCAGCAAATTAAAGGAGTTAAAATGGTTCTGGGAAGACAAACAAGAAATGTTTCCTAGAGAAAAAACACAACTTTCCCCAACGGATTCGCCAGTCTGTTGGCGGGAAAAACTACCCTATAATAAGGAAACGGATACTATCAATTGAAAGGGGATGACAGGTAAGCATACTAACTGCGTTATAGAGATGTTTATGAATGGAAATAGGTTATTAGTCTTGAGAACATACCTTTCGAATGAAGTTCGATCCTAGCTCTTATTCGATCTTGCGCTCGATCCTCAATTCAACCTCCCATTCAATAAACCTGCAATACAAGTACCTTTCTCATCATATCTTGGATAATATATAATGATGAAATGGACAAAGCAATTTAAACATCCAATATTAACCAAAACAGATCCAAACAAGTATATAACTTCAATGAACACTTAGTTTGGGATAAGAAAGATGCTTCAACCTTTTATTGTCAAATGCAAATTGATGATACAAAGTATACCTGACTTTGTCACATGCTCCTGCAACCTGATCCTAGGCTCCTGCTCTTTTCTGGCTTGGATATCTTCCAGCATAAACTCCTCCAATGCAAGCTTCTCTTTAAAAGTCTTTCAATAGCATTCATGTCTCTAACCCCTCTCTTTATTATTCCTTGTATTTATAGGACAAGGGAAGCAGTTTAGGTAGAGAGATGGTTATGGAGGAAGTTGGGGATGTTGGGAAACCAACTGCAACTAATCCTCTTCGTGAAATTAATTATTTTTTAATCATATTTTGAGGTGTACGCTACTATTTCTCAGTGGAGTAGCACCCAAGGCGCTACTATAGTGTATTTAAACTAGCGCTCAGCACTTTTTAAATGTTGAACGCTACTATGTTTAAGAGGAGTAGCGCTCATGAGGCTTGAGCGCTACTATTGCACACTAGAGTAGGGTACAGGCGCTAGTCTATTGAAGTAGAGTAGCGCTCATGTCTCAAAATGAAATTTTTTAGGTTTTTTCCAGTCTTGCAAGGAGGTGGAGTAATTCAAAGTCTCATCTAAGTTCAACATGCTCCTCCATCCAAGTTGTCCTTTTGTGTGATCAACAGCTCAAGGTGATCACGGACGGAGAGGTGTAGGTTTGACTTATAACAGATGCCCCCTAATGTGTGAGGTCAGAGGGAAACGATGGCCGAAATACATTATAATCCAAAGCCAGAGGAGGAGCAAGGAACCACAGAAACAAGTCACAAGAACACCTGAAACAAAGATCAAGGTCAGCGAGCAATTACATTTTTGACATCATATAGATGTGTAGTGTGATACAACATGATATCCGATACATAACAAGGAGATGTATATATAGCATGGCCACTTGAAATACAAGCGTGGATCCATGTCAAACTGAGAGATCATAGCCATAACAACAAACTGGATCTATGTCTCATGGAGAGCCAAATATAAGTGAGGCTCAATCTTGCGCAACTTGGGTGATAAAAAAATGAGGTAATGTCATCCAAAATCCCAAGGTCTTCATCCAAAACAACCCAAGGTACAAACCCTAACCATGTGAATAGATGAACTGATAGTCGAACATGGGGGGTATCGTTTGATTACCAGTCATTGATGTATACTGTTAACAAATGCGAGGGCTTCCACCGATAATGATGATGGGGCCCAAGGTACCAAGTACGATCCACCAAGTGTGAATAGATGGACTTGGAGTTGAACACTTGGGGATCCTGTCGAAGAAGAGACATTGATGTATTCTCAACATTCAACAGTGAGGAAAATTGCCACTGGTGACTGCAATCTCCAAGGTACTAACTGAAACTCTAAACTTCATTCCCAGAGTAAAATGAGTTGATGTCGATGGGAAGAAGTCCGTTGGAAGGGAGGCCTTAAGGAATCCTCCATCATCCAACTCGAGGAACACTCAACTGGTATGAGCTGATATGGAGTAATATGTAACAAGACTGACACTAGGATGGCCGACACATGAGGTCAAGGTAAACTCCAGAATGGCCGACACAGGGTATATCCTTGAACAGTGAGCACGACGCAAAGTGACTTAGGCAATTTTCGACATAATGGGGTAAATGATAATCCTGAAATGTAGGAGACATTATCAGACCCTCCATATGGTTGGAAGAATAACCAACTGGGGGAGTAAACAACTTGGGGATCAGGTTCACCCTAAGGTCAAAAACTAAACCCAACCGACATGATAGACTCAAGTAGGTGCTGTGTTCAAGGATAGAACTGACTGAACTGCCTTTGACATTGAAGATATGACACATTTTTCCCATCCCTTATTCTTTTTAGATAAAAGAATACCTTTCTTGTTGTTTTAATGAGTCCAAGAAAGAATGAAAACTCAATAGATCCAACCATGTAAAAAATTTAACGAGCCCATGGGAGGAAAACTCAGGACCTTCTTCATTGTTTATAGAGTTTGAAGAAGAGATAGAAGATTACTCTATACTACTGATCTCTAGATTTTAATATAGAGCTGAGATCTGTTCTTGCTCACCGGTGTTTTCAATTTTAAGGAATCTGAAAAACTTAAACAATAACTCCATATATCTGCTCATGGATTTTAGTATCGAGCCCAAGCAGATTAATGCTCGCTGGTGTTTTCCTGTTTATAGAGTCTGAAAAACTTAAACAATCCTCTTTACACCTATCCGTGGATTTTATATCGAGCCCGGATTGGTCTGTGCTCGGTGGTGTTTTCCTTCTTATAGAGTTGAAAAACTTAAACAGTCCTCTACTTACCCTCTCGTGTGCTTCACATCGAGCCCGAGTAGGTGAATGATCGCTTGGTATTTTCATGTTTAGAGAGCCTGAAAACCCTAAAGAAAGGCTCCAAAAGGTCCTTTTTCGTGCAGTTAGTCTCCTCCCCTGAAAAAAGTATAAAACAAAGGAAGAATAACTCTTCTAGCGCATACAGAAGTATACCTAGAGTATACCTTTTCCGTAGTTAATCCACCTAGGCCTGGAAAAGGGGTAATTCTATACCTGAGTGGATGAGCCTTCGATTACTTTAACGAGCTCGAAGAGGACAAGCTTGCTCGGCAATCTCGTTTAGGTTTAAATAGTACAAACAAGAGCTTAAAATGACTTAAAAGGTCAGCTTCTAAGATCATAGCTTCATAACCTGCCAAAACTAGGTCTTCAACAAAAAATTAATAACCACGACGAAAATATCGAATGATATATGAATTTGAACTATTAACTAGTTAACAAGGTCTAACATCGAGAAATTTAATCTTAGGAGATCGATCCTACAAAAATTTAGTGAAAAATGAGAACCGGATAAGTGAAAATTAGTATTGCACCATGTGTGTGTTTTAATTGATTAATTAGGTTATTTTGATAAAATTTGAAACTACAGAGAATTAAACAATGGTGGGTAAAAATTAAAATCCATTTCAATATATATAATTTCATTTTAAAACTCAATTTCCAATTTGTTTTTGTAGGGAAAAAATTTGGGGCAAACTTTGCACTTTCAAATCTTCGTGGCAATCAATTCGAGCATCCAATCACCGTTCTTCTTCCACCAAGTAAGTTAGAATCCTCCCAACTTGCATTTCTATGGTTTAGTTTTCAATTTTTGAGCCCAAAACTGCTTGCTAGGCAATGCTCACATCGTTTAGTGCACGGGCGCTACTGTGTAACAAGAGCAGTAGCGTGTGAAGGAGATGAGCGCTACTATGCTCACATAGAGTAGCGCCCACACGTTACTGTGTAGTGTAGATAGTAGCGCTCAATCCTGAAAATGAAAAAACAAGCGCCGAGGATTGAAAAATTATCATTTTTTGTGCAGGATGGTTCTTCAATGGAGGGAGAGAGAACATGAGGACATGGATAGGCTGGCCATGCAAGACCCAGCCACTCTCCATGCTCTCCGAAGATGCGGTTTATTGAAGTTTTATCGAACCGTAAATATGAGGGCCCTAAACAAATTATTTCGAAGACTTATTCAGTACTGGGATGTGGATACCAATACCTTTGTCATCTGCGGGCAAACTTTGGAGTTTATAGTTGATGACATTTACTTCATTACTGGTCTCTCACAGAGGGGAGATGTAATAAATTTGTAGGGGTCTTCACGTGTGGGCATAAGTTCAGTGCAAGAGTACTTGAATACATATTGTGTGGCTGGAGCTGAGAAATCAGGAAGCCAAATCTTGATTTCTACCATTGAAGGCCTCCCCTTGAAGGTGATAGTGAGTATGATTAGCCGAGTGGAAGGTAGTGCCTCACTACACCTAGCTTCCAGGCACTCTATGCATGTTGGTGTACAATGCTTACAAGGTCATGTATACGATTGGTGTACTAGTTTACTAGCGAGCATGAAAGCTCAATTGACTGGTTGCAAATCCGGCAAAATGAAGAATTTTGGGTACGGTATCATTTTGTGTACTTTCTTCTTCGAGAAGATGCCTGCTATTATCTTGGGGATGCCTCTACCTCAGGTTAACCCCCGTGAGCCAAGACTAGGCCGTTGGGGTGACATATTCCTCCGCCAGGGTGGTGGGGAAAGTCACTATTGTTATCATACTAATGATTTCTGGGGGTGGTGGGAGAGGCAAGTGCCCGCCTTCGAGCAGTTTCCATATTCTGGATTGGATTTCCGCCATGATCCAGAGCTGGCGCTTCCTCCAGGTGAATCCTGGGGAGCTATTGGTATGTTTAATTTTGAGAATTATTTAATTTTTTCAAAATTTTCAAGTATTTGATTTTTATGAATGAATTTTGAAGTGCTAAACAAGTGCCATATGCAGAAATTAGGCTTGTCCGTCCCGAGGGACATCCTACCATCTTCGTGAGGCCAGCTGATATTACTACAGCAGATGCTATGTTGGGGACCATAGAGAGAAAAGTGAGTCAGTTGACTCATGATGTTCCTTCATGCCGTATGGATCAAATACCTATTGATATGCAGGAAGATGTAGTTGGGGTGCCCCTAGCATGGCTTAGAGTGCTGTGGAAAATAGCTAGGCTAGTCGTATGTTATCGCAATGCAGTAGATGATGATGAGGCCCCTCCTTCTCCATAAGAGAGGGATACATTCTATGTATATTTTTTAGGCCACTGTGCCCAATTTTGTACTTTTATGACATGACTTGATAAACTTGTGATCCAAAACTCATATGTTTTTTGATACAGTATCAGCTATATACAGTATCGGTTATTTACATGTGTATGTGTTTGAATTTTATGTGTGCAATGTTGTTTATGAAAGTGTATGATACAAATGTCAGTCTAACACATAGTTTGCTAATGAATCAGCTAATGTGTTTAAATTTCTTGGAATGTGTTCATATATAATAGAATCAAACTGTCTTTCCAATAGTCTAACTTGCAGAAACTGACGTAGCAATCCAGGATCTCTAATCTAGTAGACACCCGTTAACTGAAATACAATTAGTTGTGAGTCAAGTCTTACCTCCAAATGTGAAATTCCATGACTGAGAGCATCTCGGAGAAGTTCTATAATTGCACTGTATTCAGCCACATTATTCGTGGTGGGACCCAAACAAACCCCCCCCCCCCCCCGAAGAAACAAGTTGGCCAGCGGGTGAGTAAATGACCCAAGCTGCTGAAGCCAACTGACAGGTGTGGCGACTGGCGCCATCAGCAAATCCTAAGAAGTGTTCGGTCGACATCTGGTACACGAAACGAAAAACACACATAAGATTAACTAATAAGCATAAATGAAAACTAGCTCTACAAAATATACAACTATGTTGCAAGAAAAAGCACATCAGCCTAAGCGTAGTATTTTTTCAGGTAGAGCCCATTTCTAGGCTCGGCCAGCTTATTACCTTCATAATCTACCAGTTCATAGGCACCTTTCTTCAGTACTTTGGAAATTATATAAGGCTCGAGCCACATGGACTTGAACTTGCCAGGTCCTAGGGGTTCTTTGTCTTGATCCCAAAGTAGGACCAAGTCTCCTTCAAGGAAAACCCTAGGTCTGACGGACTTGTCATACTGTCCTTTGACTCATTTTTTGTGCACCTCGTTTGTTGTGAGCGCGTCGCGGTGCTGCTCATCTAGATGTTCTAAGTGTAACAAACGTTCTTCTAGTATTGAAGTATCCGGTAGTAACTGAATGGCTAGTTTCAGCGAAGGAATCTCGCATTCAATCGGTACGACTGCTTCTATCCCATGCACAAGTTGGAAGGGAGAGAATTCGGTAGCAGTCTTAACGTTAGCTCAGTAAGCCCAAAGAGCCGGGTAAAGCATGATGTGCCAGTTATTTCGACTGGCATTAACAGTTCTTTGCAGTATAACCTTTAAATTTTTGTTCACTGCTTCGACTTGTCCATTCGCCTGTTAATAGTATGAAGACGAATGTTCTTGTCAAAAACCAAGCATTGTATACAACTCGGTCATCATGCTATTCTAGAAATGAATGCCATGATCAGTCACTATCTCTTTAGGTATGCTGAACCGTGCAATAATCTGATTAAACACGAAATAAGCGGCAGTTTCTCCATCTTCCTTGACAGTAGGCATTGCCTCTGCCCACTTAGTAAAGTAGTCAATGGCAATGATGATGTAATGATGCCCTCCAGCTGAAACTGGATTGCAAGTCATGTAATCAACCCCCCATTTTGTGAAGGGACCTGTTGTAATCACAGGATGAAGAGGAGCTGGGTGTGCCCTCATTTTCTTAGTGGAAAACTGACATGGACGACAACGTTTCACAGCTTCCACACAATCTTTAAAGATTGTGGGCCAAAAATATCTGGCACGCGGTATCTTCTAAGTTGTTGCCAACCCGGAAAGATGTCCCCCACAAGCTCCACTGTGGGCATCATTTAATACTGCTTCGGCTTCTTCTAGAGCTAAGCAACATCGTAAAATGGAATATACCCCACGTCGATACAAAGTATGTGAGATGATGAGGTAGTTCTTCTCATGGTTTTTGAGCTTGCGTCGCTCTTCTCGAGAAAAAGTAGTAGGACACCTCAAAGTCTGGAGATATACTAAGATATCCCCGTACCATGGGTCAGAGGAAGCAATGAGGAAGATATGTTCATCTGGGAATGATGATTCTTCCTCAACATGCTCTAGGTCACTCGAAAACTCTGAGATTAACTCAGCGAACACTAGTGATTTCTTCAACTTGGCCGATTGAAAGACTAAATCAAACTCTTGTAGGATTACAATCCATTTACTATATTTCCCACCGATGATTCGTCGGGTGAGAACGTACTGAAAAGGATTGACTTCTGCTATCACAATAGTTGTTCATAAAAGTATATAGTGACGAAGCCTCTGTACCGCATAGACCGCGGCAAGTGCTAACTTCTCAACGTGTGAATATTTAACCTCAGGGGCTATCAATGCACGAGAAATATTCTTGGAGCATATCGTCCTTCTGAACTAATACTATACCAATTGTATTAAGAGATGCTGCCAGATATAAAAGAAAGTCTTTTGCGTAGTCTGGCGAGCTCAACAAGGGTGCCGAAAGAAGTGCCTTTTTCAAGGCCTCAAAGGATGCTTGAGTAGCCTCGTCCCACACAAAGTAGGAGTCTTGTTTGAGTAGTCTCATAAAACCTTTGGTAATCTTAGAAGAGTTTATGATGAATCGCCGTAAGAAATTAGACATGCCTTGCCGACTTTGGAATTGTCGCAAGGTGCGAGGAGGAGGCAAATTTACAATCGCCTCTACTTTTAGTGGGTCGACCATTATGCCACAAATAGAGACAATGAAGCCCAGTAGACATCCCAATTCGACACAGAACACACACTTATTAGGATTCAAACGAATCTTATATTGTCTGCATCTTTTGAACACCTGTCTAAGATGAGCTGGATGATCCCGTCTCTTTCGAGATCGCGCCGGGAGGTCATCCAAGTAAGGTTCTACTATGTGTTTGATATCATGAAAAGCGAAATTCATCACACGCTGGAACGTAGCTCCATCATTCTTCAAGCCAAATGACATCTTCCGGTAATCGAAGGTCCCCCACGGGAAAATGAAAGTTGTTTTATGTTGATCTTCGGGTTTGATTTGTATTTGATTGTATCCCGAAAATCCGTCCATGAAAGAGAACATCTCATGTCCCGCACAAGCATCTATGATTTGATTGATAAATAGTGTAGTATAGTTGTCTTTCGGACAAGATTTGTTCAAGTCCCGGAAGTCAGTACAGACTCTAATGGTACCTTGCTTCTTATCAACCGGAACAGGGTTTGAAACCCATTCTATCATGTCAATCGGATAGATGAAACCGGCCTTAAGCAAATTTTCAACCTCTGCCTTGATGGCGGCCGCTTTTCTAGGGTCCACAGGACAGAGCTTTTGTCTCACAGGTTTTGCATTAGGGTATGTCGTGATGACATGCTCCACAATGGCTGGGTCAATACCTGGCATCTCCTCATATGACCAGGCAAAAATGTCGCGGAATTCTTTAAAACATTTTGTATACAGAGTGATATTTTCTGGAGAACAGTCTGCGCCAATAAAAATGTTTTCCACGACCCCGTGTTTGGTGGAAATGTTAATCAGAATTGTTCTCGATATATTAGCCATATTTCCCTCAACATAAACAGCTCTCGAAGTAGAAGGAAAAGATGACAAATCAACAAATCCACCGGGTCTCACAAGGAATTCCCCTCTCTCAATCCTGTCTAGATCTAGAAGCATGTAGGACCTGTGATGCATATGTTCCCATGGTTGGTCCAGGCCCATCATGACTTCCAAGATGGCTTCATCAGATGGAAAACCATGTCTAAACAATCGAACGAGTGGGTGGAATTCAGTGACCATGCCGAAGCATAGTCCATATCTGACTCAGCAGAGACTGACGGAGTCACGATATGTTCCATTGCAACATGTTGTGCTTCCATATAGGCTACTTCTGCAACGAATAGAGGCACAGAAGGTTACGACGTAGTGGGAAGGATCCAAGGATTAGTTCTTAAACCAACCATGAATGTTTCAGTAGAAGTACCCACATCAGAACGCATAAAAAGAACAGGGGAGGGAAGGTCGAAAGTGCCTATTAATGACCCGTAAAGCCCTACTCCTAAACTCTCACTAACCGGGGCGGTTTGATCAACTAAGGCAATTGTGGTCTCTGAAGAAGTCTGGTTGTTTCTCTGAGTGAAAGAAAGTTGATCGACTGTAACGACCTTACCTTCAAACGGGAACATAACAACTCGAAAAACTGTCGATGCAATAGCTCGCATGGCATACGTCCAGCTCCTGCCTAATAACATGTTGTAATCAAGTGGAGCATCCAGAACTTCTACTTCTACAGCAACTGTCTTACCGGCCAATGTGACATCAATTGATGGAAAAAACCCGTGTGGACGAAAAGTCCTGCCATCAAATGCAGTAAGTAGTGTGTTAGAAGGGGATAACTCGGGGGAACCCAAAGCTTTCCAACAGGAAATTGACATTACGCACGTCGGCGCGCCCTCATCTACGATAGCTCGTCTAATGGTCATTGGGCCATGGACAACTTCAATCTGAAGAGCAACGTGGTACGGCAACCGGTATTTGATATCAGCCATATCAAATCGCGTAGACATGTTAGAGGATTCCATACTTCCAATAGCTTCCAGAAGTGCATTCCGTTGTAAAGGACAACTTTGCAAGATTTCTAGGGTAGACATGGCATAAGGTGTCTGGGCTAGATCTTCAACCACATTGTAGTTGGAGGCGTCCTGAGTGTTGGGGTTTTGCGATGCCCGTTTCAAGACACCTTTCGGGATTTTGGGCATTGGGTCCATAGGTATGTGGAGGGGAGTGGAGGATTCTGGAATCTCTTTATCCTTTTTCTGTGCGTCCGGGGTATAATTCCTGGCTCTCATTTGCAAGAGTGCATCCAAATTAACCATGTTAATAAAAGTTTGATCAACCGAAGCATGTGCAGTGCCCCCAGTGTTGGAGGTGCTAGAAGCTGAGCTCTGCCCCTTAGGGAATGGATCTTTCAGTACGGCAGGCTTCTTTTCTTGTAATAGCTTATGGGCTTCTTCAAGCAGAGGGCATTGGTGAGTAAGGTGATCCTGCTTGCAAAGTTTACAAGGGAACTTAACCTTCTTTTTCTCTTTGTTACCCTCCTCGGCATTCTCTTTTTTGGGCTTCTGATGGTTCCCCTCTCCTTTCTTGCCCTTCTTTTTGTTATTGGGATGCCGAGGGCCCTTTTGATTGTTCTGAACCTGGTTGACAGATTCAGAAGTAGAAGGAAAGGTTGTGACGGAAGAAACGTCTGCAGTCAATTGTTTGACAGATAAGGCATGAACCTGTTTGGTCAATGCTTTGAAAGCTACAGAGTCAACTGAACCCACTATGCCGTCAGCATGTGGTCCAGGTTTAGGTCTACTCATATCGGTATTCGATCGCGGTGCATCAAGTATGATCTCATACAGTAACCCAGATTGTGCGTAAACGAGATCTAACTACTGGGTCTGTAGGATGGCTTCCTCCTCGTTAGACACTTTAGAAGTATCTACTTCCTTAGAAATGTAAGGAAGGAGTGATTTCAAATACCACTCAAGAATAAATTCTGGAGGTATGTTGGCTTTAATGAGCCTCTTCCGTCTTCGCCACTCTTGAATGTGATCAGATAAATGAGTGGCTTTATTTTGCTTAAATGTAGACAAAAGGTCTGTTCCGGCATCATACCGAACAGGAAGCTGGAAGTGATTCAAAAAGACAGTCGCAATATCCCCAAAATTAAAGAATGTAGCTACAGGTAACTCAATGTACCATTTAGCTACAGCACCGGTTAAAGTTCTTTGGAACAGTCTCAATTTAATGGAATCTTCATTTAATGAGTTCGAGGAGCACCATAAATGGAAAGTAGTGACATGGTCACCAGGGTATTCACCTGTTTTGCCTTCGAACTTTGGAATGTCCGAAGGTAACTTGGTAGCAACTGGTGGCCATCTAGCATTATGATACACTGGATCGTTGGTCAACTTGGAAAGATATGGCAAATTTAAAGTTGCCAGAAAAGGTAAACGAGGCCTGCAAGACGGTACTTGATAAGCTGGGGTCGTAAAGGGGGAACCACCCATAGTTTGACCCGTGAACTACTGGTAGGGGTTGCCCCCAGCCGTCTGCTGGTAGGGGTTTCCCCCAACCATCTTTTGGTAGGGGTTGCCCTTAGCCATCTGCTGATAGGGGTTTCCACCTACCATCAGCTGATAGGGGTTTCCCCTAGCCACTTGTTGGTAGGGGTTTCCCCCTGCCAACTGTTGTTGCGCGAAAGTATTATTGAAATTCCCCCACCCATATGAAAGTGGGTTAGTGCTCTATGGGTTCGTCTACTGTGGTTGGGTGTTAGCCCCGCCATATTGCTAGTTACAAATGTTACCCCCTCCTCCTGAAAATAAGGAAAAAGGGACGCTACCTGCATGTATATTACCTTGATTCATGTTGGGACCTGCAAAGGTATTAAAACCAGTGGTAGCTGACATAGACGGTGTAGTCATGGTACTCATGACAGGCACAGTTGCAGAAGCACTTGGCCCTACAGCGGGTGTGGAAATCCAAGTACTCGGTATATGATATGACGGTTGAATCACAGGAGGTGGCACTAAATTGGCTGTACTGCTAGGTCCAAAAGTAGGTGTAGAGGTAGATGCCATAGTTGTTGAACTCAGCATACCTAGCGTGCCAGTATTAAAACTGAAGGATGGAGTGTACACAGAGGTTGTCTGTGCCGAACTCAGTGTAGCAGTCAAAGGAGGATTTATAGTGTTAGTGTTCATACCTATGGTGGGAGTTTGTGGAACTCCCTGTTCGCCTCCCGGATTAGTCATAAAATGTCCAGGTGAGAAATTATATGCACTATAATCGGGCTGCTGGAAACCAACGGGTAACAGAAGCGGATTTCTAGAATTAGTCAGAGGAGGATTAAAGGGAGTGTTGTACTCCGCAGAAGTGAGATCTTCAATCTCAACTGAACTAAAATGTCGTTGATCTGGAGTCTCTGGTTGTGGTTCCTCAGGAACCTCTATTTCAGGGTTTTCTGTTGCAGTTTGTAGTTCTACAGGAAACTAAATTCCAGGTGGTAGTTCCTCAGGAATTTCTATTACAGGATTTTCCATTGTAAAAATTTCCTCAGGAAGTTCTATTTCAGGAATATTTTCCAAAGGAACACTAGGGTTTACCCGCTGTCGTCTAGCTGGCGGTAGTGGTTCTGTTCTAACTGGCGGAAGGTTTTGAAACCTTCTCGATCTACGAAGTTCTTGGTTCTCCACGATTATATATAAAAATAAAACTAGAAAACCTAGTGGCCACTAAGACTAGGGGGAAAACAACACGCCAACTAAAAAGTCCTAAGTATGCAAACCAAGCAAACAAGATTCCTTCCGGAGAAGATTCTGGGATGATGAGGGCCCAGAACAGATCAACGAAGGATGAAGAATAGTTACCCAGGGTCCACAATACAATGACTAAGGGTGCAAGCGCTGGAATCACCCAACCGCCTTCCCAAAGACCTGCAAGGGATTTCCTCCCACATATGTCCTAGGTACAGCAGATATACCCTCCGTTGTCACCTGTGTATGAACCTATGGTCAGATACTAAGGATACCACAACATCGAAAACTCCTGGTGGAACAGTCTCTGGTCGAATCAGAAGGCATGGGCAGGGTAACTGAGCCCGAAACTCAAAAGAGTCCCCAAACGCGATCCAATCCTGGTATTTGCTCGAAACAAAAAGTAGGAGGAGTATTCCCATCAATCTGATCTCACAAGACCTACTGCATAGATCCCATTCAAGCTTTGAATGAAGTGGGTTTACCTGTGATAGTCGAACTACGATTTTTGTGTAATGTGTGATCTTGGGTGGTTTAAGGTGATTTAAACCCAAGATCCTAACCAAGACTAGTTGGTGTAGTGTATCCCTAAAAAAGAAAAATTGTTGCTATTTAATTTTATTAAATATTTTTAGGGTTGTTATTACTCAAAAGGTAGTGCGTTTGTGTGGCGTGGTTGCAACAGAAAAGCAAAAGTGCATAAATTCTAACTTTCGACAACAAAACTTTTTATTTTTTCATTTAAAGTTCTTTCCAAACTGAAAAACTGAGCAAATCTAATCAAATTTCTTTTTTGTTTTCTTTTGAAATTGAAAACAAACTAACCTATTCTATCTTGTAAAAAATATAAGCCTTACTAACCCTAATCTACCAATTTTTTGCTTTTTTTGTTATTATAAACGAAAAAGAACTATAAACATGGAAAGCAAATAAGACTTATGTGCAGTGTGTAAGTATGGCTAAAAATGGTTCCTAAGCTTACAGCTGTCAAAACACTAGCTCAACAAAGACTTATCCTACAGGTTTTTTGCAAAAGAAAAAACCTTCATACTCGGAAGCAAAAGTGGGGAGAAAACAAAGGAGAAAGATACTCAAAACTGGGAATCAAACACAAGAGGATTGACCCAAAGCATCAAACCCTAACAAGACCACTATGCCAAGAAAACGGTAGGCAAGCAAGCTAACAACCACCCTACTAACACAAGGACTAAGAAATGAATCAACCTAAAGCACTTTAAACACACTTGATACCGGAAAAGACAAAAAGTCAAGGAAAGTTGGAACTCAACAAGTTCAAAAGACACCCCAAAGGCTCCAAAACAGACCAAACCCTAAAACAAAGGATAAGATAGGTAAAGAGCAAACAAATGTTGCTGCAAACAGTAAATGCAAAGCATACAGGTTTGTAGGTCGGCAACACACAGTCAGGACAAAAAATAAGCAGAAGTGTTCACTAAAGAACAAAGCCTAGTCTTCAAAAAAAGTCATAAATGGTCCAAACATTCCACAAGTAAAAAAGCGATCTAAAGATGGAAAAAAGACTCAAAGAAAGGTTCTAAGACTCAAAGAAAAGTTACAAACCTCAAGTACTAGTCAAGGAGACCTAAACAAAGTCAGAAGACCACCCAAAAGGGCAGAAAACTCAACCAAACAACCAACAGAAGGCTACAGGAATGTACCCTACTGTGCAGTAGGGAAACTAGCACTCCTGAAGAGATGGGCGCTACTGTATGTATAGAAGAGTAGCGTATGGGCGCTACTATATGTAAACAGAGTAGCACTCAGGTCTTAAAGAATTAAAAATTGGCTTTGAAAAGATGCAAAAAGACTGAGTGAAGCAAAGAGAAGTAAGCAGGGGGTACCTACAGGGTCTCTCAGCAAATTAAAGCAGTTAAAATGGTTCTGGGAAGACAAACAAGAAAGGTTTCCTAGAGAAAAAACACAACTTTCCCCAGCGGAGTCCCCAGTCTGTTGGCGGGAAAAACTACCCTTTAGTAAGGAAACGGATACTATCAACTGAAAGGGGATGACAGGTAAGCATACTAACTGTGTTACAGAGATGTTTATGAATGGAAATAGGTTATTAGTCTTGAGAACATACCTTTCGAATGAAGTTCGATTCTAGCTCTTATTCGATCTTGCGCTCGATCCTCAAGTCAACCTCCCGTTCAATAAACCTGCAATACAAGTACCTTTCTCATCGTATCTTGGATAATATATAATGATGAAATGGACAAAGCAATTTAAACATCCAATATTAACCAAAACAGATCCAACAAGTATATAACTTCAATGAACACTTAGTTTTGGATAAGAAAGATGCTTCAACCTTTTATTGTCAAATGCAAATTGATGATACAAAGTATACCTGACTTTGTCACATGCTCCTGCAACCTGATCATGGGCTCCTGCTCTTCTCTGGCTTGGATATCTTCCAGCATAACCTCCTCCAATGCAAGCTTCTCTTTAAAAGTCTTTCAATAGCATTCATGTCTCTAACCCCTCTCTTTATTCTTCCTTGTATTTATAGGACAAGGGAAGCAGTTCAGGTCGAGAGATGGTTATGGAGGAAGTTGGGGAAGTTGGGAAACCAACTACAACTAATCCGCTTCGTGAAATTAATTATTTTTTAATCATCTTTTGAGGTGTACGCTACTATTTCTCAATGGAGTAGCGCCCAGGGCGCTACTATAGTGTATTTAAACTAGCACTCAGCACTTTTTAAATGTTGAACGCTACTCTGTTGAAGCGGAGTAGCGCTCATGAGGCTTGAGCACTACTATTGCACACTAGAGTAGGGTACAGGTGCTAGTCTATTGAAGTAGAGTAGCGCTCATGTCTCAAAATGAAATTTTTTAGGGTTTTTCCAGTCTTGCAAGGAGGTGGAGTAATTCAAAGTCTCATATAAGGTCAACATGCTCCTCCATCCAAGTTGTCCTTTTGTGTGATCAACAGCTCAAGGTGATCACGAACGGAGAGGTGCAGGTTTGACCTATAACAAGAAACCACCTATAAAATTCTTCGAGTGTCAAGGACCTCATTATGCCTCGGACTGTCCGCTTAAGAAGCAAATAACTAACCACATTCACTCAGTACAATCGAAAGCCACAGTGGTATATTTGGCGAGAGAAGTCCCCAGAATTAGTGCAGCATTAGACAATCGGCAAGCAGAACACCAAGTCTCCATGGTGGAGGTTGAAGGTATGTTACAAAACCACCCAGTCTCTATTTTAATTGACCCTAGCACTAGTCTAAGCTATATATCACCAGTCATTGCAGAAAATCTCAAGTTAAAAACATAAAAATTCAATAAACCCTGGTTAGTTAGATTAGCAACGGGAACGAAAAGAAAGGTTTGTGATTTTGTGGAAGAATGTGCTTTGTCTATGAATCAACTAACAATGCAGGTTAAGTTAAATATTCTACCATTAGGAGCATATGATATCCTAATCGGTATGGACTGGTTAGAGACCCATCACGTCATTCTAAACTGTTATGAGAAAAGTTTCGTTTGTCTGGATGATCAAGGAAGGACGGCGGAAGTAAAAGGCATTCCCAGGAAGACACTTGTTAGGCAGATTTAAGCCATGCAGGTAAAAAGGGCAGTCAGAAAAGGGTGTTAGATGTTTGCAGTAAATGCGGTGTATGATGAGTCAAATACCAAGGAGGACAGACTGAAAATTGATGACATACCTGTCCTAAATAACTTCCGAGATGTCTTTCCTGAAGAGATCCCCGAGTTACCCCCCAAAAGAGACCTGGATTTTACTATTGAATTAATACCAGGAGCAGTACCAAGTTCTAAAGCCCCATACCGAATGAATGTACTAAAGCTGAATGAGTTAAAATCTCAACTGAAGGAGCTAATCGATAAAAATTATATAAGACCCATCGTATCCCCTTGGGGAGCACCGGTCATTTTTTTCAAGAAGAAGGATGGTACCCTAAGACTTTGCATAGATTATCGGTAGCTAAATAAAATGATAATCAAAAATAGATATCCGCTACCTCGCATTGACGATCTATTCGATCAGCTGCACGGAGCAACGATATTCTCGAAGATCAATTTACGGTACAGGTACCATCAGGTTCGTGTGAAGGAGGAAGACATTTGCAAAACAGCTTTTAGAACTCGTTATGGGCACTATGAGTTTGTTGTCATGCCGTTTGGGTTGACTAATGCCCCTGCTGTATTTATGTGCTTGATGAACAAAATTCTTCACAAATACTTAGATAGGTTCATTGTAGTGTTCATCGATGATATCCTAGTATACTCTAAGAACAGGGCAGAACACGATGAACACCTACGCATCATTTTGCAAGTCTTGAGGGACCACCAGTTATATGCTAAGTTCAGCAAGTGTGATTTCTACAAAGATAAAATTCAGTATTTAGGGCACATAATCTATGAAGAAGGAATTTCAGTTGACCCCGCCAAGATAAAGGCCATTAATGAGTGGTCGGTTCCTCAAGATGTGACAGATGTGCGATCATTTATGGGTATTACTGGTTACTACCGAAAATTCATTGAATGGTTTTCAAGGATTGCAAACCCCATCACCTCATTGCAGAAAAGGGAAAGAATTTTGTCTGGGACCATAAATGTGCAGACAGTTTTAAAAGGTTAAAGGAATTACTGACTTCATCACCTATTTTGAAAATTGCAGACCCTAATAATGATTTTGTAGTGTGTACAGACGCATGTAATGACGGGCTTGGAGGAGTTCTAACACAGGAGGGTCATGTTGTAGCCTATGAGTCTAGAAAACTGAAAATACACGAGAAGAACTATTCTACTTACGATCTAGAATTGCTAGCCGTAATTCATGCCTTGAAAATGTGGCGGCACCACCTTGTGGGCAGAAAATTCACCTTGATGACATATAACATGGGGCTGAAATATTTGTTAGATCAAACAAATTTAAATTCTAGACAAGCTAGGTGGCTAACCTTCCTAAACGAATATGATTTTGAAATTCAGCATATTAGAGGGAAAGATAATAAGGTCACTATTGCATTAAGTCATAATGCCAGAATACATTTTATTTCAACTATTAGCACATACGCAACAGATTTGGAAAAAACAGATTTTTGAAGGCATTAAAGAAGATGAAGAGTACAGAAAATTACAGGAAAAGGCAGCAGAAAGCAATTCTGAAAATTCTACAACAGATTTTAGCTTGAAGGAAAATGGCCTATTGATGTACAAAAACAGATTGTACGTACCTAACGCACGCACAGTAAAAATTCTAATTTTGGATGAGATGCACAAAAGCCACTATTCTTTCCATCCAGGTTATCAGAAAACCATCACCATGCTACGGAAAGAGTATTATTGGCCCAGAATGAAGGATGAGGTAGCAGAATATATAGCTAAGTGTTTTGACTGTCAAAAGGTAAAGGTGGAACACCGGCACCCTGCAGGATTTCTACAGCCATTGCCCATACCCAGCTAGAAGTGGGAAATAATAAGTATAGATTTCATCACAGGATTTCCAAAGAATCAAAAACAGCACGACTCCATCATGGTAGTGGTGGACAAACTTAGCAAGGCAGCCCATTTTATCCCCGTCAAAACTACCCATAAAGCCCCTGATATTGCGGAGATTTTTATGAAGCAAATTTTTTGACTACATGGGATACCCAAGGTGATAGTTTCAGACCGAGACTCAAAGTTCACGGGAACTTTTTGGAGATCCTTGTTTAAAGGGTTAAATACCACCTTAAATTTCAGCACCGCATTCCATCCGCAAACGGATGGGCAAACCGAAAGGGTGAACCAAGTATTAGAGGACATGCGCAAGATGTATGTGAGAGACCAGCCTGGTAAGTGGGAGGACTACTTACATTTGGCCGAATTTGCGTATAACAATCACTATCATGCCTCAGCCAAGCTCATACCGTTTGAAATTCTCTACGGTAGGAAATGTAACACACTCGTCTCATGGAGTGACCCAATTAGTAGAGTCACTTTAGGGCCTGGGTTATTGCAGGAGTTAGAACAAATCGTCAAGTAGGTACAAGGAAATATTAAAGCTGCCCAGGATCGACAGAAGAGCCAAGTAGACCTTAAAAGGACTCATAAAGAGTTCCAGGTTGGTGAGCACGTTTTTCTAAAGGCAAGACCGAAAAAGAGCTCACTAAAGTTGGGAAGTTGTGCCAAACTGGCACCCAGGTATTGTGGCCCTTTTGAAATTTTGTCAAGGATTGGGCCTGTGGAATATCAATTGGCCTTACCCTTAAACCTCAAAATCCATAATTTTTTCACATTTCATTTTTAAAGAAATATGTGCATGACCCTACTCATGTTGTAAATTGGAATAATGTTCAGGTGGAACAAGGCGGCGATTTTCCGGTGGAACTGGACTCTATTCTCGCAAGGAAAAAAATTCTACTCCGGAACCGCACAGTTGGCCAAGTAAAGGTGCAATGGAAACACTTTAGCCCAGCAGAGGTTACCTGGGAGTTGGAGAGTAGTATGCGGGCTGCATACCCAACTCTGTTCTAGGAACACTCTAGGAGTGAATAAGGAAACATAGAAGACGATGTTGAGACTAAGGGGGGGTGTATGTCACCTACCCAAATTTTGAGAATAATTATTTTATGTTATTATCTTTTTTGCAAAATATTTTTGCTAAATTACAATTTCAAATTTTTTGAAATTATGACCAATTTTGGTCAAAAAAGGAATGTAATGACTCATTATTATTATTTGATAAATAAAAATGGAGACAAACACTCAAGAAGCTGTTACAAGAATGTTCGCTGGCCCACTAGGAGGAATGGAAGCTGCTGGAAGGCTTGGGATAGATGGCAGCATTTTCACTCTACCTCTAGCTGTTGGTATGGGACAATTCCCCCTAATTTTATGGCATTTTCCCCTCCAATTGGAGGGAGGTGAGCAGGTAGCTCACTAATGACCAGTTAATCACAAAGACCTAGGCAGCCTATAAAGGCAATTCGAATTGAGCAGGGAGCTCTTACATTCTTTTCTGCAAAAAAAATTCCTCATGTGCATCAGGTGATGACTGAGAGAGTTGAATAGGGAAGGCTGAGGAGAGTGCAATTGTAAGGCTGCAGATCAATTCTGAGAGGAAAGGCCAAAGATGTTGGTGCAGATCTCTTGACTGCTGAATTTTGTGAGACTGGATGAATTTTGTGAGATTGGATAACTACTTGCTGCTGCAAGATTGGAGACCAAGCTTCTAAGTTTCCTCCTCCTGGTGGTTCAGTGAACAGGCTCGGGGGTCCTAAGGCAGACATCTAGACTTCCTTCAAGAGTTAGTTGGGAGGAACAGGCTTCTGGGGTGTTTGTCCACTCACCTACTGGTTCAGGTTCTACCTATTCTTTTGCATTTTCTGTGTGCATGCTGAAAATAAATAATGATTTCAAGAGTTGATGATTGATTGAATTCAAATTGATATAATAAATATTTTCTCTGTATTTTTCCCCATGCAAATACATGCATTGTACTCTAGTGCAGAGAAATAATTAAGTAGAAAAATCTGGTAGGCTGAAAGTCTGATTTCAATGAAGCGATGTACATTATGATGTTTGTTTTACTAATCCCTACTGTGCTAAGGAAAGATGCAGAAGCTCAACATGACAAGTATCTCATGCACAGGTATAAAAACAATGGTTTACTTCTCATTCCAGGAAAAATACATTTTACTTCTGCATATATTTCCATATCCATTTAATTCCTATCTTTCCAAAATAAAACATTAACTAGCATGTCCAGTTAGAATCCTCATGTTTTACAAACATCTCATAATCTAGGAAAATCTCTGTTAAAATTCCTGATCTGTCTTCATGGATCTAAAAACTCAAGAATCAATAGGCATGGTATCCTGCATACTTCTAGCAATACTTCTAACCTGTACAATTCATTATTTTGTTATACATTATTTCTAAAAAACAAACCCTCTGGAAACAACCAATAACATCTGCATTTAAATTTCAAAACTGAACATTGACTACACATTTTCGGCCGATCATTTCTTCTCAAATCCTTAATGCATTACAGTGTTAAATAGATCCATTTCTTTTACTATTTTATATATATATATATATGTACAGATCATTTTGGCAGTCATTAAACTGGAAAACCCCTTTGTTTTCCTTCTACCCTATTTTTCTTCTTCGACACAGGCAGTCACCGTTCTCTTTCATCTTTCAACCTAACGCTAGTTCTTCAAGGTAAACAAGGCATCAAACGGCTACGGCCAGTATCAGCCAATACCCTGGCATCTTTTTGTTCAAACATACAATCTATCCATTACACACATTCACGAAATTAAAGCTAGGTCTTCGATAAATAGCATAATTCCCTATCATCATTATTTGAAACATGTTCAAACCTGTCGCATATAAACATTGAAGCAAGACGAGCTATTAACTGGCGGGAAGAAACATTTATCAAACCCGAAATCTTTTCCAATATATAAAAAAAAATAGCAAACATTAAGTTTCGATCAAGTTATCCTGTGCATGTAGGACTATTCCTTTAAGATTTTAATTCATACAAAACCGACGCAGAACAATTTCGACATTTTTTCCGTGACGCTAGAAAACTTTAACAAAAAAATGAGGGTTACCCTCTCAACAGTCCAATCATTTACAAACACATCCATCTCGGCCCTCGTCACAACACTACTAACACTAGTACGACCCGGGTGACGGAGGACTATGAGGGTTAAACACCACCGAGACTTACCAGGGTTTGGCGCCATTGTCTCCTACCCAAGCCGACGTCATAGAAGGGTCCCTATCGTGTTAGCACCTGCTAGGTCCCGTGGAGACAGAGGTTATCAAAAATTGAAAATGCCAAACTAAAATCACAATGGGGACACCATGGCACTAACAAAAAGGATTGTCTGGACTCTTACCTGGGTTCAAAACTCCCGGCCCAAGACATTACCACACTTGCAAACGACGAAGCATTTTCAGTTATGGTTCGAAGGTTTGACTCCCAGAATTAAAAACTGTTCACAAAATTGTGCAAAACCATCATGCGACTATTACATCCTATGCTTACTCGTGAAGTGTTGGTCCTTGATGATTTTCCCGCCACCTTGAGAGAGAGTTAGGAATTCAACCAGTGCCGAGAATGGTATCATGGCCCATGCACTTCCAAGGTTCGGCCAAACGATTCACTGAAAACCCTAGACAGATGCTCCCCCAACCACGAGCAAGGTTACATCGAGGCGATGTAGCCAGACGCGTTTTTCCACTTCCTGTTGCAGGCCCCCAGCCCACAGGTCTTCGGTTCGAGCTTGGGGAAGGCCAAGAACACCAAAAAAACTTCCCTGTAACGGTCGGCGGCCTCTTGCAGCAAAAACGCATAAGACTGAATGAAGCTCAAAGGTCGCACAACGTATTTTTGGTAACTTTTATGCTAGGGTTCATCCAACGGCCAAAAACTCTTGCAATCAATGATGGACTTCGTCCATCGTCCACGTGGAAGACAAGTGCCGGTGTATTCATATCCCTCCATTAATTAGTGCCTCCACGATAGTGCCAAATCATCCATCCCAGGAGGCATTGCTTGTTACAGCAAGGTTTCCATATCACCATTTGCATTTTTTTGTTCACGTGCTATCAGGACAGGGTGGCTCACACTTCGACACCATTAATTACAGCACGCTAGGACTTTAATGCCTGTACCTGAGCTGACGACGGGACCAAACTCCTTACACTTGCATTTAATAGCATCACAGCACCTACCATGTCGTAAACCTGCGATAAGATCAACTCTCTTACAGTGCTAATGCAAACATAGTTCGTTCCAACTATTACTGGATTAAATCGACGGTGGTCGGATAGGTTCATGACTCCCTACGTGCACAATCTGCCACGCAATACATCCATCAATTGCATCATAAGGATATCACGCCGAAACCATAGTTGGTACTATAGAAACCATATCGTATCGGTTAACACTTAGCATGTCCATTACCTACATAAAGTTATAACTCCACTATGGTAGCAACATTTTATATAAAAAATTAATATGATAGTTCCCCTACAATGAGCGCAACACTATAGTATGAAACCATTACCACTATACGCATCACTTAATTATAAAGAAACAAATGATATATATTGGACAATATAACGTGGTAGTTCAATGTTAAACAACAACAACAAAAAACAATCACCTTGTGAGGGCAATTATCATCCATCGTTGGGGTTGATTTTAAGCACCACACCTGCCATTAGTCTAAGCCACCCAATCCGTGTTGACACTAATCAATGACGGCCAAATTAATATGATCAAAAGATGGGATATTATCATCACCTTTTTGGCATAATAGTTTGCCACATAAACTTACCAATTGCATGTACTTTGTCCTTCCGTCGCATGCATCACTGCACTCAGTCCTCGGTTGTTGTCATCCCATTGTCTGAAATAGATAGATGGGCTCAGACGCACACCCAATCTAAGAAGAACTTAAAACTTGCATCAAACCGAACAACTACCGAAAATTATAATTACCATTACAGTTCTGGAAATTGTCACGTTAACCTTACTTGTGACTCTGCGCAAGAAGGACAAGTACGTATGCCTTAGCATAATAAGCTAAGTAAGCCTCAGGCGCCTCGTAGGATCCCTTTTATCGTCGTAAAAAAAAATAACTGTCAGTGCTACTAATCCATCCTTAGCTAAGAAGCTCAGAAAGGAATTAAATGATTGGCTGCAATTATGATTTTAGAAATTACATACTGACTTTATCAGTACTTAGCATCTCGCTTTTACAATTATTAAGCATTTATTGTCGAATTAAAAAAAAAATATTTTTGTATTTATCGGGGTGTGACACCTTTCAACTTTCCAAGAACAATTTCGCCATATCTGATACATCATCATTGACGAAATGATTTTTGTTTGCCCAAAAATGCTATCCCAAATTGACTCTCGCTTAGGTCAAGCCTTCCCTTCGCAATGTACAACCCCCTTTGGTGGTTGCTCCATCATATTCCTTGGTGATTTTGGACAACTACCCCCTATAAAGGACATTCCCATGTATGCTGGCACATCTTGAGGCAATGCTATTTGGTGCACATTTGACACTTTTGTCACTCTTTCAACCATCTTTTGACAACAAGGAAACAACCCTTCTCAAGTTTCCTTCCGTCAACTCCTACTCAATCACCGAAATGCAACACCAACTCCTGAAGATTGGGCCCTCCTCATGTCGAGGACAACGTCATCCCTTTCACATGAAGAGAATAATGCATTTGATAGTTCCACTCATTTGTACGCTACTAATAACTTTGTTGAGTTGCACAACAAGCAAATGCTGAAAGACCTAAACATGCCAATTACACATTGCTTTGCAGAGCAAAAGAAACAACATGTGCAAACCTCAATAGATGATGAACAACTTCCATTCAAGGTTCTACTAGCAATTGGTCAAGAACTCATGTTGACATCCAACTTGTTTTTATCTGTAGGACTTGTAAACGGCTCAGTTGGGAAATTTATTGCAATTGTCTACAACTCCAATGATCAACCTCCTAGATTACCATCTTATGTTGTGATCGACTTTCTACACTACAAAGGACCCCCGTGGGATTCTTCCAATCCAAATTATGTCCCCATCCCTCCTATCACAAGGGGTACACGGAGGCAAGTACCACTTCGAATGGCATGGGGTTTGACAATCCATAAAGCACAAGGGATGACTCTGCAAAATGCAACAATAGACATTGGCAACATTGACCGCCAAGGCCTTACATTCACTGTAATATCAAGAGTTAAATCTTTGTCAGGGCTTCGCATATCTCCACCTTTTTCCTTCTGTAGGTATTCATGGATGAAAGATAGTCCATATGTGCATAGCAGAATACAAGAAGAGACTTTGATTTTTTCCAAGTCTTTGCAGCCACATAATCCATAAAGTTGCATCCTACTCCTTTGCTGAAGAGAAGCTGCAATAGGGTTTGTGGTTGCGTTTTGCGAGAAAGGCATAACAAGTGAAGGGTTTTGGGGATCAATGGTGTTCATTTCTAGAACAGATGAACTGCTAGGGGATGTTGAGCTGGGGGTAAAGTTGAAAGGTGATGGCTCTCCGACTATTGCTGCTTCCGAAGTGACAATTTCAAATGTGTCCAATCCAACAATCCTGGCAATAAGCATTAAGCTAAGTAAGTATAGGTAAAAAAACTGTAGATTGATTGGGAGTACAATCTAAAACAAGTTAAAACAAGAGGTAGAAATCAAATCATACATGGTATTGTGCAATATGTTGCATGTACATTTAATCACTTTGATGATTGAACCTGCTTGGAGTAGTTGAAATGTAAAAAGAAGAAAAAAAGGTGTTGGGTTCAAGTTAGCAGTTTAAGAACATAAGAAAAAGGGCACAATAGATAGAAATATCAATTTGATGGTGTAGAATGTGAATTACAGTCTTGGGAATTCTCAAATAAAAATCTATGACAATTTGTTCTAACAGTATCGCACTTTAACCGAACTTGGAACGAATCTGCTGAAAATGAAACAGGGTATACATATGTAGCAAACACATCTCTTGTGAATCAATGAAGTGGAAACCTGTGCTTTGAAATGCCTTTTTCATTCTTAGAACAAATATCTTTTGAAAATAGAGTTACAGAGTTTACATAGAATACTTGGTATGGTGAACAGAAAATCAGAACAATTGACTTTGATGGCAAGGCAATCAACCTTGTATTTAATTTGGTTGTAGTGGTATCCTTCATTGCTTGATGGAAATAGATGGATCCTTTTAGGATCTTTGACTAATAGGAACAATCTCTAGTTGTCATGTATCGCACTAAGGCAGTTTTTTTTTACAAGATGGCAAGTCAACTAACTGTGGGGAACATGAAAGTAAACACTCTTGAAATGGAAGGGTAGCTGCTTCCATAGAAAGGTGGAAGTTGTTATAGCTAGATATCTTTCTAGGTCTTGTTTTGTGATATATCTTGGGGCCTTGTAGTTTTGAAACAGATGAGTAACAGTTGATTTGTGACTTGGGAGCAATACTTGATGCTCTTTGCTTGGAACCTAGGCCTTGTTAGTAAGCTGGTAACAATGTACAATTGATGTATTTTATATATTCTATATTGTGTTACAAAATATGCTTTGCTTGGAAACATGTTCTAATGTGCAGTGTAGGTATCCAATCTGATATTCATATTTATGATTTGAGAATGCAGAATGAAAGAAAAAAACATATGCATAGTTGAAGAAACTAAGAACAATCTGGGTGTGTGCATAGGAACTATAACACCTTTTGACTCTATTGTAGTGGCAGCTCAATAGAAGTTCAAGCAACTGTGGTTTTTGCAGCAAATATAAAGCTAATGCATATATGGTTTTTTTTTTATCTCGGTAAAGCTTTAAATGTGGGAAAACAACTTGATCCAGATGATAGAAAGTTATAAGAAGCAGGTTTAAATGAAGTTGGAACAATCTAAGAGTATCTTGGTAAAAATAATATGTGGTGCAGAACAAAAGATGTGAAAAATAAATTTGAAGCAAACAGGACAAAAGGAACAGAACCAACAAGGAATTTCAATAGGGGGTCAGTAGCACGAATAGGTTATTATAGAACCAGAAAACAAGAAAATTCTGAGAAATAAAAGATCAACTTTGCAAAAGTGGCAACTTTTGTAGGAGACAAAATGTATTGTAGTGCAAGTATATTTGCCCAAGTTAGTAGAAACATATATTGGTAAACACAAGGAACTGAATATATATCAATCAAGCACGGTTGCATGTGAAACCAGTAAACAAATCACATACATGATTAAATTCTAAATGTAAAAGTTGAACATACAAGTGAATGAGTAAATAAATTGCAGTGCAGTGACACGAACATCCTATACCTTCCAAAAAAAAAACAAAAAAAAATACAACAGAACCTTCTTGGTTGTTATAACAACAAATATGAGTTTGGTTTGAGAGGAAAACCTTCTTTTTTTTCTGCGGAAACGGTGCATGGGAAACCCACCAATACTTCCCCACATTTAGTGGATGGTAAGGATGGCAAACCGTCGGCCAGAGATAAATGGTTGGCCTAACCTCGAAGGACTCAAGGCTTGAACTCGTGACCACACCCATACTAAGAGAGTGTTCGCACGTCTTACCAATTCAGCTAACCCTTGGGGCTGAAGAGAGAAAACCTTGATTTTGAATATAAAACAAAAAGCTTTGCCTCCTGAAGAGGACCGGTGCTTCGTAAATTGATGGGGATTCAAGTAGTTAAGGTTCTTTTCCCCACAGATGAGTTAAGGTTCTTTTCTCAAAAAAGCAAAGAAACTCGCCTATGTTTACCGCAACAGCAGACATTTCCCATCAACCCTTCCGCAAAAGGGAAGCTAAACCTTTCCCACCTTACCCTTTCGCGCCTTTCCACAGTGCAAAAACTCCGGTTCTCTTTCCGCAAATACGAGAAAGTCCACCTATCTTTTCCGCAACTGCCGAACCATTTGGCCTTATCTTTCCATTTTAACGTTCGCATTTAATAGTGAAAGAATCGATTTTACTTGAGTTGCAACGCCGAAGGTTTAAAACATTCTATCCGCTTTGTCGGAGGAAATAGATTAAATGTCTCCGAAATCACAGAAAGTTTCCCTTAAAGTCCTCCGCAACAGCGGAGGATCTCGGGTAAGTCAACCGCAATAGCCTTTCCGATGAAAAAATATCGCCAGACGCAAAATTTAATGTTCTCTTCCCGAAACATCGAAGGAACTCGCCTATCTTTCCCGCAATGGCGGTCATTTCCAATCAACCCATCCGCAAAAGGACAGATGAACCCTTCCTTCATCTAACATGAATTGTTTCGCTTAAGTTAAATAGAATCGCCCGCAACACCGACTAATTTTGGTTATCTTTTCCGCCCTTCTGGAAAGAGAAACCAAGTTTTCCCGCCGTGGAAGGCGCGAAAGCGTAAAGCGGAAAATTTAGCCAACTAGTACCGCCGCTGCGGAAAAGATACGCGGACTTGCCCGCCGTTGCACAAAAGATACGCGAACTTTCCCGCCATTGCAGAAACATGAAACGGAATAGCGAAGAATCGACGACCAAATGGTTTCGCCGTTGCAGAAAGCATATGCGGAATTGCCCGCCGTTGCACAAAAGATACGCGAACTTGCCCGCCGTTGCGGAAAAGCAACGCGGACTTTCCCACCTCTATGGAAATAGAACCCAAGTTTTCCCGCCATGAACAGAAGCGAAAGCGTGAGGAAAAAAATTTAGCCAACTCGTTTTGCTGTTGCAGAAAAGATACACGTACTTGCCCGCCTTGCGTTCACTTTCTGCAGAGGCGGTCAAATCCACCTATCTTTTCCGCAAAGGCGGAACCACTTGCCCTTATTTTTTTGATGGTCGCATTTAATACTGAAAGAATCGATTTGACTTGTCCATATGGCTCACTTAACCCCATTTTTAATTTTCACACATGCCCTATTAATGCCCCGCACACGTGAGATCCTTTATATAGGCAATAACCCCGTTGAACAATTTCATTGTTTTCATTCCTTGAAGGTTCTTTTCCGTTTCCATTTGAATACGTGCGCACCTGCTCCAAGACTTCGTTACAGTTGCACTAGTCACAATTCACGTGCACCTACTCCAGGACTTCGGCACCGTCGCACCAGTCACCATCCCCGTCTTAACAGGTTGGTACATTACTGTTTCCTGTTAGCTCTTTCATGACATTTGTGCTCGTAATTTTCATTTTGATTGGGTCATGCAGCGCATTGCTTTTGTTTATTCTGCCAACATGCCCTGCCTCTTCTTTTTAAGAAAGGAATTACGTTAAATTCATTTAGCCGTAGATTGATATACCCCAGGGAACTAGCCCCTTTGTACAATACTTTCTCATGCAACAATGAATCTATAATTGATACCATGGAAATAAAGCTTTTCAAAACTAGGAAGCTCAGTGACATTATACGTACAAAACTGGTTGTATAGATACCCAACTTTAGATGTGGGCATTATGACCGGTGCCAAATGACTTTGCAACGCAGGTTTCTTACGCTCTCTTGCTTTAAATTTTTCAAATGTATCATCTTCTTTATTCAAAATATGTTATTCCCACAACCATTTTTCCAGCCAGAAACTTCCCGCGACCCTGTGACTTTGAGATTTGGTATTCCTGTGCAAAAGTTCGACGGCATTACCATTGAATGAGTCGGCTGTAAAGTATATGGCTTAGTTTTTCATCACGCCTGTATATAAATAGAAGGTCCACATTCTTAAAGAATTTGAAAAGTAACCTGACGCATTTTTACATCTTATAAAAGAATGGATATGTTCGGTATATTTGTAATTAAATTGTGTTTAGACTCAGTTCATAATCTTATAAAATTACTAATATGTTTTGAATATTCAAAATGAAAAATAAATGGTATCTATTTTTCGTTTATAATTTTAAAAAATTTATTGATAGGTTTCAATATTTGAATCGAAAATTGAATTAGTATTTAGATTCAGTTTATAATTCTATAAAAGTATTCATATGTTGTGCACAATTGAAATAAAAGTCAAATTGCAATTAAATTACAAGGCTACTTGGTAGCATATTGTCTGCAAAACAATTCAATTAGTGCATGTTGTTAGATTAAAACTTTAGGTATGTCTCATTGTTTTTGTGTAATAGCATTCAGAATTAGCATAATGTAATCGGTCTAAGATATTTCTTGAATAACTTTATTTAAATTTTATGTTGTCATATACTTTATGTATATGACATATGGAGCACATTAAGCTCTAAAGCATTTGTCGTATGGCCCTTGACTTAATTTTACCCAAGTAATGACCTAGTTAATTTATAAAATTCCTCAAAAAAAGTATGGCCCTTGACTTAATTTTATGTAAGTAAACAAGCAATGACGTAGTTAATTTACGAAATTCTTTAAAAAAAATGTTCATAGATATCCTTAATTTAAAATTTGAAAGGTTAAAGTGTGTGTTGAAATTTAAAGATTTCAAAAGCTTGAACGTCCTACCTAGATCTCTCTGAAATCGCGGAAAGTTTTAATTAAAATCCTCCGCAACGGCAGAAAAACTTGCCTAAGTCTACCACAATGGCAGACAAACTCGTCTAAGTATGCTGCGATGGCGGACAAACTCACTTAAGTCTACCGCCACGCCCTTTTTTGACGAACAAGTCAGGCACGACGGAAGAGTTAGCCTGTTTTTTCGAAAACGGCCGAGGAACTCACCAAATTTTTCTGCAACAACGACAATATCGCTTAAGTCTACCACAACGCTCTTTTTTGACGAACAAGTCTGCCACGATGGAATAGTTACTGTTCTTTTTCCGAAACTGCGGAGGAACTCGCCTAAGTCTACCGCAACGCCCTTTTTTGATGAACAAGTCTGGCACGATGGAATAGTTACTGTTCTTTTTCTGAAACGGCGGAGGAACTCGCCAAATCTTCATAACAGTCCAAAGTGGTTGAGTTTAATTCATTTTTTTATATGAAACCATATGAATTGCAAACACTATTGTTCAAAGTTGATGCATGAGCCTTTAAGAAACAATATTTTAAAGCAAAACAAAGCATTTTTTAACGTTTCTATAAATATATATAGAAACACCTATGAAAATTGTTTGACATGTTTGCATGTAGGTCACTCATCTCACGTTCTAATTTCTTATGACTGACGACGTGTATTGAGGCAAGAATACTTAAAAATGACTAAAGGTGCTCGAAAAAAGTCAAAGGGAGCTGTTACAGAATCCACTGAAGAAGTGAGGATTGAGACCATTTATCACGATACTAAATGCATCACAGGTGCACTACCAGAAGCCCAATGGAGTGACATTTACCGGATGATAAGAGACCAGGATATCCCAGACGCTCTGTTAGAAGAAGGATATCTATATCAAAACATCAGAGCGTCCTGCATTTCAAAAGCAGCTACTCGCCCTGAGCTTTTTCCTTGTGTAGAGGTCATCAGATGGATTTTTCAACACGCAGATGCCCAAGCGTGAATTTTAACTGATAGCAAGAAAAAATCCTTCGCATCTTTAACCCACTTTATATCTCATCAGCATATAAGTTACCTCGTCCAACTCAGTACCTGAATGATGAGTGGTTAGCAGAGGTCAAAATGGATAACCTGGAATCAGCAAGAAAGTTGCTCATCATAGGCAAACAGTTCAGGAAGAACGATAATGAAGAGTATAAGATTCAAAACTTGAGACCTCCATTCAGAATGGTTGCTCTCATGTTGAGCAAAATATTTGGCAGACCTGATGGGACCATGTTTATGCTTCAATGGGTACCCATTATTCACTATGTGGATTTCAAAGGAACTATCTTTAATTGGGATGAAATGATTTCGGAAAGCCTGGCATCAGCCATAACTACGGCCAAAGAAGGTTTAGAAGTCAAAAAGGCAGAGTTTTACATGCCCTCCTATTTGATAGATTGTATTGTGGCAAAGCATCTCTTCCCAAAACTACAATGCATATGGAATTAGGTAGGAGGACCGGTGTTCACTGCGTACAAAATCTTCTAGCCTCAAAATTACAAGAGCAATTACAAAAACATTTGTGAAAATTTCATCGTGCCCCTCTACGAGCTAATGTTCAATAAAGAGCCCGTTTTCCTATCAGAAAATGCCATGGCAGTTCTCGAAGAATATGGTGACTTCTTCTTTTCAAAGGATGGAACTTACATAAGAATGTATGGAGGCACAAAACCCCCCTATATCCTACCAAACTACGCCACAGACTATATAGTTCATGAGGAAGCCATGCGATAAGTTTTCCTAGATGGAATTGGCAGTGTAATGAATAAAGCAAACAAAGCCACATTTCCTCCTTTGCCCTTCTATTTGGGAGCTTATAAATTTTCCAAGATCACGTCAGTAGAAGATTTTATAGCAGAGCTAACAAGTTTTCATTTTGGACAGAGAATATATCAAAGAAATGACAGACGGGGCAAGGTTGCGCAGCATTGCAAAGCTATACATGGTCATTTCGAGTATGCCCATTATTATGATTCTGAGGAAGAGTCATACCGGGGAATCAGCAACATCACTAAGTTGCTAATTTACCAAAATAGCAAAAGTGAACCTACCTCCAGTTCCAACGCTCCCAAGGGATCAAAACATCATCAAGGTAAAGAAACCTTAGGAACAACTGAGAATTTCTCAGCACAAGAACAAATACTTCTGCAACAAGTTGAGTAGATCAAAAAATGGACCGAGGAAAAGGCAAGGAAAGCACAAGAAGTTAAACTTAGAGAGCAAGAAGCCCAGAAATTTCAAGAAGCTCAAGATGAAGCTCGTACAATTCAACAAGAAAAAACAACTAAGCAAGAGATAGATGCCAAGCAACAAGAAAATGAAAGATTAAGAAAGGAAGCAGAAGAAGAGGCATTGAAAAGGGCTGAAGAATAAGCTAAGTATGAAGACCATATAATTCAGTAGGAAGAACAAACTAGGCTGCAAGAAGCTGCCAAGCAACAAGAAAACAAAAGATTGAAAAGGAAGCAGAAGAAGAGGCACTCAAAAAGGATGAAGAAGAGAAAATACAAAAGGAAGACGCTGGTTCTATGAGTCCAAGCATACAAGACCTCGATATGAACATCCCTATTGAGAATCTTCCACTTGTTCCTTTCACACCATCTAAGGGTAGCAAGGTGACCATATATGATAGGTTTTCTTTCAATAAGAAAAGGAAATCCATCATCAAGGAAACATTACAAGTATCAAAAGGCTTTGTCAGGCAAATGTCATCACCAGGCATGAGACTACTATCATGAAGGGTACCCAGAATGACCCTGCCTTCATGGTATATGTTTCTGTGTCAGTTGTTCTCGCAACTGTTGACAATGTCAACATATTGGAAGACAAATTGACAGAAGAAAAGGAGAAAACCCGCCAGCTGCAAGAAGCCTTAGTCAAGGAACAAAATTATACAAATTTAATGATTGAAAATAATGATGCTCTTATATCTCAAAAGGAGGAGCTTAATAGGAAAATTCAACATCTTGAAGTTTAAAGGAGAGCTTTGTCAATCCAAGCAAGAGCATTAGAGGTAGAAAAAACACAACTTGAAGATAAGAACTTGAAGCTCGAATCCAAGAAACTTGATTTCATCCAGCTGATTGACGAGTTAAAAGAAAATATTGCAAACAACAAAGTAGGTGACATGACCCCTTTTCATGAACAAGTTTGTGAAATATTGACAAGGACATGTGATTTCCAGAAACTCATATCAGAACAAATCTACAAATTGAAAGCAATGATGGCCAGGATGAAACAAATTAGTGCCGACACCAACAAGATCAGAAAGAAACACACTCGTATTGTTGGAGAAATTAACAAGCAAATTGAATGGAGAAAAGGGAAATCAGGATTCCCAAAAACTCTCCCCCTTAAGTCTGTTTCTGAATACATAGCGGATATACGCACTTTGACCTATTCTAAAGATTGTGGAGTAAAGTTGAACAGTGTGGCCTTACATACCTATGAACAATGTAAGAACTTGTACCTCAAAATACGAGCTACTCATGAGTCTTGCAAAATGATCATGCCCCAAAGTATAGAAGAATTTATAGATAAAACACAATGCTTATCTGAGATAAGAAAAAACTTGCAAGAGGAAACTGACTATGTGAAGAAGATAGCCGCTGTAACCCCAAAAGACCTTGACCAGTTCATCGGAAGAGACTCCATTCATGCACACCTCCTCGAAAAAAGTCATCGAGCTACAATGGAAGAAATACTCATCCTTGAGGAAGAGCTTGTTAAACAAGAAGTGTCCTTCATATTTTTGGTTCCCTTAGCTGGAAACATTATTATGAGAGATGCAAATCAGTGGATAAGTTATATAGAAGAGGAAGAGAGGAAACTAGAAGCATCACAAGCCCCATTAAAAGCATCAGTTGCTCCACTAATACCAATAACTCCAATAGCCTCACTATCAGAATCAGCAATACCAGCAGCCATAGAGGTGCCTACATCCCCAGAAGCACCAACCCAAGGATGAAGTACTTTGACCACATTTTGAAAAATCCAACGCACCCTTCTAAGTTTCTAATTTTGATTTTATACTTTGGGACATTAATAGAACATTCTAAAGTTATTTCTCGTTGTTTTGTAAATAATTCAGATATTTATCCTTTTTTGTAAATTAGCCATTTTGTAAATCTATATATAGCTAGGTTAGCAAGGACTTTTGGCAAATGAAATAATGTTCCTCTTATGTAAAAGAACGACTTGCACTTCATGAATGGAGAAAACAATTTTGGCCTATGAATGTTGATACATTCTTTTGTATGGAGTTATCATGGATGTTTTTGGAACTATTTCAGCAATCTCCATCTATATTCAATGATATATTTCCTATCTTATATGAATTAATTCTATGATGTGAATCATTTCATTTTCTTTGGAAAAATTTCTATGCCTCATGAGTAATGAAATACTGTAATTAAAATCAAAGTTATCAAATCTTTGCTCCTTTCAACAATAGGTTTATTTAAGTTAAATAGCTTAGAACATATTGTTTAATTGCATGCATTTAGATTAAAGCACTTGCATAGCATTCTTTAAATCTTACACGGTGGCCGAACCGTTCACCAGTCAAATTCCTCACAAAAAACAGTGGGCAATCTAATTGGGATTGCTTCTCGGGGAGAATCCCTTGCTGCTTGATGCTACGCATTTCAAGGCATCAGCAGAACATAATCTTCTACCACAACCTTTTTTCAACATAAACATAAACGCGAAAGACAGTGGCATTACAATACAATCAACCCTAAACCTTCATTTGACTTTCATGATCACGATATTTTATAATATATTTTAGTTTTAAACATATTAAGTATTTTATAATATATTTTAGTTTTAAACATATTAAGTATTTTATTGTTATATTAAGTATTTTATTTTTATATTAGATATATCTTATAGGTTATATTATAACAATTTCTAAATAAAATTGAAATACTTTTTAAAATATGAGTATAATTTTTAAATAAATATTTATGAAATATTATTTGTAGTTTAATATTGTTTTAAATATTCAAGAAAATCAATGTTATTAGTTAAAATGTTAATTTTAAATATTTTAAGAGTATTCAATAATTAAAAAGAGTACAATATTAAATATTGAATAATAGAAATTAAATTATATTTTTAAATATAATTAATATAATGAAAATAATTTAATTAAAAATACTAGAATACCATTAATATATACATATTTTAAATCTGATTTTAAAGTGATGTTTGACAAAATGTAAGTTATAAAAGATTGATAATTCAATTAAATATAAGCAAATATGTTACATTGTGGCCTATAACAATTGAAAGCTCTCATCAAAAGTATATGATGGAGGATTCTTAATGAAGTGGTTTGGCTAACCTTAAAGAACTTTGACATTAAAGTCTAGAGTATTTATATAAGATTTTTCTCATAAACATTAATTAAGTAATATGATTATTAATTGATATTTTATGTTTCTTATAATTATTATTTTATAAAGAATATATTTAAAGATGTTATAAATTTTTGAGACAAATATTGATGATTAACTATGTGCATTTGGTATTGATTGAAAACAATGATGTTTCTCAATGTGCATTCATTGGATGAAGAAAACAAAGATAGCTATGTTCAATGATGCAGTGTATCTATAGTCAATGTGAATGTTTTTGTTGATTCTAAAAAAAATTCCATAAAAGAGATAAGAGTCAATTAAAGCCATTGTTAAGGATTTTGAAAAAGTTGGTATTGAGTAGTCCATGGAATTCTATAATAAAAAAATGAAAATTTGCTTGTTAACTAATGAAGTCAGTCTCTACTTGATGCCAATCAATATGTTATCCAACAAAATTTAAAGCCATAGTTTAGTCAAAACATATGCATGGGTTGATTTATACTAAAGTTAGAGAGTCATAGAAGTAAAATATAGTTATCGGGTCATGGCCATGCAACATAGAGTCCTAGAATAGTGAGTTTGGTTTGTCCTTCTTGTAATGAAAGTTGTAGACTCCAACCCATTTTCTAGATACCTTGAGAGCGTCCATGATCGACCAAGTAGAAGAAGAGATTTAGATCAAGAAGTGGAGAAAGGAGTTCGATTAAGACATGATGTTTGAAGACCTTACATAGCATGAACATTGAGAACATACTTGATCGATCGAGCAATAAAACAAAAACTTAGACAAAGAAAAAAATTATTATAATAGACCATTAAGATTTTATTGAGTAGTCAATATATACACATAGAACATTTGAGTTGAGAAATTGAATGAGAACATTTTGTATTAAACATTGTATCATTTGAGCTACATTTCTTCTATGCAAGTTATTTTAAGATTGTTGTTTTGATAGCTGACTATCACATTGTCTTTTTATTATAAGTGATAGGAATGAAGCTAAATTTTGATGAATCCAGGACCTATTTCTTAGCATATATAGTATCCTAGTATTAAATGCTAGAATCCTTTGTAATCTTTTGATATATATATATAGGAATAAAGATAGATTCAGGGTTGGTTCGAGTCATTTTGGAAGGACTATTTGGTTGTATTGAAGAGATCTTAATACAAAATTTTCAGACCGATGCTACTGTGTTGATTTCCAAGGATTCATGTGTTTCTGCAACCTGGTATTGTGTTTCTTATGTTCATGTCTTTTCCTATGAAATCTTTCCATTAAATGTGTTTTTCTTTCAAATATTTAATTGGAGAATGGTGAATGGAATTCACTCAGTTTAGTGCTTTGTTCATAACATTTAAATATTCCACCTGTTTCTTATAAAATCACCATAGGATTCATCCTTAATAGATTCCCTAAGTGGATGGCATGTTTATCTTTGTTCTACTTTCCATACTACAACAAAACTAGTGAAATCAGACTTGCAAAAGATATCTTACCCTTGTAAAATTCACTTCATCTTTGGTTTGACTATCTATATCTGCTGTCTAATTTTCATGAACGTATGCCCAATGGTATTATGTTGACTCAACTAGCAAATTATCAAGAACTTATTCTATTTTACTAGATCTGACCTTCTATGCTTGATTAGAGTTGAGAGATCCCTCTCTGGTTGGGAAAAGGCCAGATCCCATCCTCAAGTGATTTGAAAAGGTTACCTTAGGGGTTTTTCTGATACAACCCAGGAAAATTACTAAGTGCTAACACGTCCCTTGCTTCACTCTTCCTTGAAGTCAATTCTAGTTTCAAGGGTTTGTTGTGTTCGCTTATGAAGGGTAGATTTGACTTTCTTCTACTTCAGCTCACACATTGTGGACAACATGACACCCAAAAGTCACAAATTGACATATTCAGGCACATGTGCATTAAAATAGCAGTCAAAGAGTGTTGAAAAGTTGTAAATTGGAGCCTTGATGAAGTTTGAATAGACCTGTAGTAACATGTAGAAGCGGTTGTAGGGAGACATCCATCCTTGTTATGGAAGGATAACACTCTCTTATATGTCATTGATGAAATATATTACATGCTTGGAGGTTACTCATTGAGATCGTCCACTTGGAAGGTTATTCACATGGTTCAACCCTATTTTATGAAGGACATTTTTAGGTTGCTTTATAGAGTAATTATTTTGCATTTGGGTGGCATCTAGGGCCTTCTCTGCATGCCTTGTGAGCATCTTCCTGTGAAGAGAGCTTCCTTGGATGTGAGTAGTGGACAACCTTTGTTACTTGGAGATCACTTCATGAGCTAGTGTCAATTTTTGAGCTTTCTAAATGGGACCATCCTTTGGACATTTTTGCATTTTAAAGATATCTTGGTTGCATGAGGACTTCTAGCTTCTTTGTTGACATAGCTTGTTGAGAAATTCTCCTTTAAAGGGGGCCTTTGGAGGCCACATGCATCATCACTAGACCTTTTGATCCTTGCTTGATGGAAGCATCCCCCTCTTTGGTCCTTGTGTATCTTATGTATTGTACGTGTGGATTTGTCTACATTATTTTATTGCTTTGTTAGTATTTTGTTAGAAGCATCACCCATACTCTGGTACATTTCCATAAGTGTAGCAACAATGCTACTACCAGGATCCACTCTAGATCCAAATGAAAATCCCATAGCATACAATTGACGGCCAAGAGATTCCAGACCATATGCAAACTGTGAAACAAGTGTACATCGTACGATCTAGACAATCAATGCAATTTGTATTGATCACTCCACTCTGAAATCTAGGTTCTCTTTCATTGTCTGCATCCTTTTTTGGGTGTTGTTCAACATCACAATCTCCATCTTGTGTAGATGAAAGGATTCCAAAATCATTTATATTTCCAATCTTTCCAGGATCTATGCGTGGCGAATTGCATCTCACACATTTGAACCCCCATGCATAGTGAATGCTTGAAAGCATTGGTAAGCTTGAAAGGAAAACTTGAAATCACAATTGTTTTCTCTAAAGTGGATGTCACTAGTTTTTTACTCTCTCTAACAGAGTATTTTATTATGTTCTCTAACTCAATTCTCTTTGTTGAAATTAATGGCAAATTCTATCCATATTCTTTATGTATTGACATTTTTTTAATATAGTTTTACTTTTATTTATTTGCATTTCATTGCCATCAAATTCAAATATAAATATGAGTTAGGTGACTTGGGTTGCTAGAAAATCATACATGTTTTTATGTATTGTTTTTTTTTAATTGTCTTGATGTATGACATCATGAAAAAGTGTTGGTTGTGATGCTTATTAACACCTTTCCTTGACTAAGGGGAGAAGTTCATCAATGTTGAGAATTTGCTTATGTTTGGAAATCAAAAGGCATTCCCTCTTTTTTTTTAAGAGACAGTTCTCCTCGATTCGTCTATCAAAGGGAATGTTCTCACCATATACTTTTCTAGTGAATACTAAATAGATGTAAATAAAGTTAAACTAAGAAACACTCAGATACCAATTTTTTAAACAATAAGTTTGAAGATATGTCATCATTATCACCGTCCATTGAAAAAAATAGAGACTACATGAGAATATGACCGTGCAACAATAACACAAAGTCTTCAACAAGATATTCTGATTTTCACTCTTATTGTTCTACATACAGTGCTCATCTCCAAATATTTGTAGAAGGTTTAAGAAACTCATACATATATTCATAAGAATAGGACTATGAAAAATGAAATATGTGACAAATGGTCATTAAGAAAACTTGTTAGGACTTTTCCATTACAACTTAAAAAGGAATTTATAGGAAGTATATTAACGAGTTTGTTTGACAAAGAGTTTGAATCATGATCATAGAAATCATGCATCCTCTAGTAGTTTTTTGAGGAGATAAAAAAATATTGTCATAATCCCAAACTATAATCATTCAAGAGTCTAAGAAATTTACCTGCTGAAAGCAATAATACAATGAAATTTCTACTAACAGACATAAATGATTTTGAAAATGAAAATGTGTTTTCTTTCGAATACTGGGAAGGGGCTCCTGTGAACCAAATAAATCAAATAATATGAGAGAAACCTATTAGAAGGCAAAGTGAAAGCACAATGAATTATGATTCCTTAGGAGTCAAAGATATGGCCATTTTTCTTGGAAAACGATTCACCAAATTTTTACAATATCTTATAAATCAGTGAAAGATTCGCTAGTTTTTACAATTTTTTATAACGTAGTAAAATATTCGCCATGATTTTACAATTTCTTATTATTTAGTGAAAGATTCACCAATATTTTACAGCATTATATAATAAAATGAACGATTCGCCAAAAAAATTATATATACATTATATTATTGATAAAATTGCCTTCAAATTTTCCTATATATCGTGGAGATTCGCCCATTTTTTATAGATATAAATTTGGGGGGGGTTCTTAAAATCATCATTGGTCTTCAAGTTCAATTTTAGTCTGTAGAAAATGTACACTCTCTCTATACTCTTTAGTTTGCTTCAAGTGGTTTAGCATACTTTATTATGAATTTAATTCACCACTATTGATATCCCATATTGCACACAAGATTATAATTCAAACAAAGCTTCATTTATAAGCCTTGTCACAAATTAGATGATGCCAAGGTTGGGGTGACTGTGTGGCAAGTAAACCTTAAAGTTCTAGAATTGCAAAAGTTCAACTTAGGAGCTACATAAACAAGTTTGCATAAACATTGGAAAGAAATCCTACATTCTCATTTTTGGAGCTATTTCAACAAGTATATTTTTGTAGAGAAGCTATGTGCACTTGTAAAGAAATAACTTTCTTATTGTTCTTTATCGACTTGGCTTTAGCGATATTTTCTTCGTCATTTAATATTCATTTTTTTTTGTGCTATAGGGCAGGTACTAAGCTACACGCAGCTCTTGTTCTACTATAAATGTGTTGTGCCAATTGATATGGATGTTTCACTATGTATCTTAGTTTGAAATAAGTTTTCTTACATAAATAAGACTTACTAATATCATATTATTTGTGTAGTGTAGGGTAGAGTCCTGTGTTGTGGTTTTTAATTTTATTACTATGTTAGAAGGTGGATTGGGGTTAATTTTTTCCCATACATCTTATTAGAATTTTGTATGGAATGTTTCACTACTTTTCTCCATAGGCACATCTTACCTCTTTACTTTTGCTCGAGAGTAAAGAGATGATTTTTTTAATTGTGTATGATTAGGGGAAAGGGTTTATACATTGGTATAGTTATGCATTGTTAGGGGAAAGGGTTTATCCATTGGTATAGATATGCATTGTCAAGGGAAAGGGTTTATCCATTGGTATAGATATGCATTGTTAGGTGAAACTGTCCTAGATTATTTGCAAAACAAAGTGAAGATGGCAATGTAAAATGGAAACACACACGCAAATGTTTTGTAGAAAGCATAGTAGTATAGTAAAACCCAAATTATATTAATAAATGGAATGGAAAAACTCTGTAAACTGCAAAACAATACAAACTAGCTCAGATGGTGGTATCTTTTCTCTAAAGAGAGATGTGTCGGTTACACTCATTTGCAAGAGATGATTACAAAGAGATGAAGCACCAAAAGGATTTGTGGGCCCCGAGGTGGCTAGTTGATACGTTGACTTCCCTGGGGCACAACTTTTACATGTGATCTTTTTTTAGGGCACTCAATAGTGCATTTGAAAGAACTAATAGATAATTATAACTTTTGATTGGGTCTAGGGCATGTCATGGAAACCCCTAGCCCCCCCCCTCCCACGATTGCCCAAAAAACATCGTTTAAGGCCTCAAAAAATCCACGGAAGTTTGGGACTCGAAAAAATGTAGAAAACCACCAAGAATATGGATAACCATTGTAACTTGGTGGAACATGTGGGTGGACACCAGTATCCACCTAGATCATTCCTCCCCCCGTAGGGATCATTGGTCCCCATTGCGTCAAGTTTCTCCATGAGATGAGCAAACTTTTGTTGAATCTAACTCCTAGTGAGCCACTTTCCCTAGTGAAGAAGTTTCCCTTCTTTGACAACCTAATATAGTTGGAATTTTTGTTGGCGAGTGCCCTTCATTTCAATGTCCATGACCCGACTGATTGTATCCTTCTCAATGTAGTCAGGATTGAGTAGTGTAGGTTCCAAGTGCTCGGCTACCTCTAAGGTGTCCAAGAGGGGTGGAAAATATAGTCAAAGTAGCTCCACATTAAATACAGGGTGCAAGCCGAGGAAAGGGGGAATACTTAACTCAAAATCATTCTCACCCACAAACTTGGTGATGGTGTAAGGTCTATATCGAAGTGGACGGAACTAGTGATGGGGCCTTGTGAGGCATTCTTTCTGTAAATGTAACCAGACCTTATCACCAACCTAAAATTTATGTGGAACTCGATGTTGGTCATGTCACTACTTTTACTTGGCATTTTTTTTTTGCAAGATATCATGAACTCGTTGTTGGACATGTTGAATCCGCTCAACAAATTTGGATGCTCGATCATACTCAATTTAATCATGGTAGGACTCTTCCTGTGTATATGCAATGGGGAAATGCTACATCGATTGGGGCTAATGGTTGGAACCCCAAGCATAACTCAAAATGGTTGTGGCTAATAGAGTTGTGAAGAGCTCTATTATTGCTATGTTGAAGATAAGGAAGGCTCTCATCCTAAGTGCATGGATGGTTGGAGTTGTACATTCCAAAATATGCACAATCATCATATTGACCATTTTTGTTTTCCCATCAGTTTGTGGGTGGAAGGAAGTCAATTGGACCAACTTGGTGTCCATCATTGACCATGGGTAGGACCATAAGGTACTCAAGAACTTATTGTCTTGATCTGCAATAATGGTAGATGGGAGGCCAAAATAAACCCAAACATGCTCGAAGAAGATCTTAGCATTGGCCTTTACTATGATTCTCTTCTTACAAGGAATTAAAATTGCCATCTTAGAGAATCAGTCAAAAACCAAAAATGCACAATCGTTTCCATGCTTGGTTGAAGGAAAGTTGGACATGTAGTCCATGGAAATAGGATCCTAATCCATGTTTGGGGTAGGAAATTGGGTGTACAATCCTTGCGTCTTAATGGCAGGTTTGGAAATGACACAAGTGGTGCATGATCGAATTTACCTACAAATGTCTTATCAGGGCTTCGGCTAGTAGAAGTACTTATGCAAGACTATAATTGTCTTCTCTATGCCAAAGTTCCCTAACACTCAACTATAATGTGCCTCCCAAATCATTTTCTCCCACTCACTTAAAGGAAAACAGAGGTGGAAAAGATGGCATAAAATTTCACCCTGGAGATGAAAGTTTGACACCAATATCCCTACTTGTAATATTTGATAGGAAATAGCAAATTCAAGGTCATTGTCGTATAATTTTAGCCACCCGGATGTCTCATATCCACAAGAGTTGAGCACAGTATTCAGTGTAGCAACTGGAAGGCAGCTAAGGAAATATGCAACATGGTTGGTGCTTCCCTTCTTATACTTGATGTTCAAGTGGAATTGTTGTAGGTATGTGGACCACTTCTAATGATGATCATTTTGTAACTTTCCCTGCATCTACATGAACTGTAGGGGCTTGCGATTAGTGTGGATGATGGTATCCTTCCTTGGGATGTAATGTTTCCATTGACGACATGCCTACACAATGGAGTACATCTCCTTGTCATAATTGGGATACCTATGAACTGAATTAGAGAGTGGGTCTAAGTATGATAGGCTAGCAGGTGTCCATGTTAGGTAGAGACTACACTGATAGCATAGTCAAAGGAATCTATCTCAATCTCAAAGGGTTGTTGCACATCTGGCAGAGTAAGGCGTTGTGTTGATTAGAAGTGTCATTTCAAATCCTCAAAGGCTTTTTGTTGTGATGTAACCCAAGCAAACTTGGATTTGGATCCACCCTTGGTCACTTGGATTAAGGGCCAAGCGATATGAGAGAACCCCAACACAAAACTGTGGTAAAAGTTGGCGAGGCCCAAGAAGTTGCAGAGCTCTGTTAGATTTGTTTGGGATGGCCAATTGCAAATGACTTGGATCTTGGTTGGGTCCACATGCACCCCATGTTCATCCACTATGTATCCAAGTACTGAATTATCTCCATGACAAAGGATCATTTCTCCAAATTGGTGTATAACTTGCGTTGTTGCAGGGTGCTTAAGTCCTATTTAATGTGCTGCAAATGTTCCACCCAAGTTTTGTTGAATATGAGGATGTCATTTAAATACACTACCACGAAGAATTTTGTCAATGGCCATAAGATATCGTCCATTATCCTCATGAATGTTGTTGGAGCATTATTCAAGCCAAAAGGCATGACCACTCAAAAAGGTCTTCTTTAGACTTGAAGGTTATCTTCCATTAGGGTAATTTTTAGGGGCAAAATTTCACCTATTGGCTTTTTTTGGGCTTTTTTTTCAAAAAATAAATTCACTATTTGATCATTTTTACTCTCTAATATCACCTATATTTACATAAGATATGTTTTTTATTATAATATTCACCAAAATTTACATGTTTTAGTAGTAAATTGTATGTTTTATTTTTAATATCCGTGTACCTATCTATATATATGATTTTTTCAATCCAAAATAATCACCTAGTATACTATACTAAGGTATACTATTATAATCCTTAAAAAATACCATGTAGACTTCCATACGTCATTTTGCTCGATTGAGACCTAGTGTTATCCTGACTTTGGATCAATCTTGCTTAAGAACTAGAAAAACCTAAGCTGATCACAAATATCATCAATTTGAGGCATTGGGTATTGATTATTGACAATTATCTTGTTCAGGGCTCTGTAATCAATGCAAAGTCACAATGTCCCATCCTTTTTCCACACCATCACAACTGGGCTCCCATAAGGCGAGGAGCTTGTTTAAATTTGTCCTTTTTGGATGAGCTCTTGAATCTGATTCTTTATTTCCGCATTCTCCAAAAGTGAGTGTCTACATGCTGGGCCATTAAGTAAAGGACCACCAGGTATCAAATCAATTGAATGTTTAACCTGACAGTGTAGGGGCACCCCTTTAGGCGAGGTAAAGATATCTTTGTATTCTTCTACAATCGTGTCCACCTACTTATGTTATTTAGAGATACCTTGTGCTGAGGATATGGTGGTTGCAATGACCTTTCGTCCACCTTCTAATCGAACCATGAAGAGGACAAATTTCCTATCCTAAGAGACTACCTTTCAACGCTCCTTTTTTGACATCAAGAAAACTACAATAGTTGGAACTACCTCGAGTACCCTATAGAGTTGGCCTCCCAAAGTAACAATGAAACCATAGAGATTGGACTCATAAAAAACATGACATTTCCACATATAAGGTTTTCCTAAAATAACATCACAAACTTCAAGTGGGGTGGTGTCGCACATTACCTCATCTTAGAAGGGATGGATTCCGTAGGATAGGTAGAATTGATAAATGACATGAATGTGTCTCCCTTAGCTCAATCAATTGATGGTGTAAGGTTTTGGGTTAGGCATTGTAAGGAACTTCAATCTTTTGATGACCTTGTCCAAGGTAAAGTTCATCTGGCTAGCGCTATCAATAATGAAATGTAGCAGAGTCTTGTTCACCAACATATGTGAATGGGAGTGTTGCTCCCCTTCCTCCAACTCGTCTAGTTGCATCTTTGCAATCACAATGGTGGCATTGGGCTCCACATCAATGATTTATTTTCCTTTGTCTTGCTATGCATCAGAGTTCGATCCAGAGTCCGACTTTGACGATTTCATCTCGTCCTAAAATGATTGCTTCGAGCGAGATTCATCGGTGTTATGCCAGGGGATTTTGTGTAACTCACACCACTTTCCAGTGTCCTTCTTCGACTACTCATTACCCTTCTTCACTTGCAGTTTGGACTAGTTGTCATGATTTTAGCTATCCTTGCTCTTTCCTTTGTTTTATGAGTTAGGTCCACCTTTACTAGATTTTTGTTGTGATTGATTTGCAAACCCAAACTCCTGCTTATTCTTTTGCATGATTTTTTGCTCAGTTTTGACAACATATTGATAATTGGCTCCCGATGAGGAGATTTCCAAGAAATCCATCTCTGTTTGGATGTACATGTGCAGGCCATTGTGGTACTTTAGGACCAGTTTTTTTTCGGAGTCTCTGATACCCAGCTTTGAGTGCAAGGTGTGAAATATACTAGTAAACTATCTATGGGACCATTTGGTCTCTCTCGTGTTGCAAGGTTGTCCATATCGTGTAATGGTTAGCATAGTTTTCGACGAGGTAATCTCCTTCTTGAGGGAACCGACAAAGGATTCCCAAGTGAGTTTTGTACCATATATTTCATACTCATATTTGGCATGCCTCTCGTAGTAACCATCCCTCCAATCTTTGACACGGGGGAGGGACTTAAGGAGTGTGAATTAGGTGTTATTTTCGTTGCCAAAATTTTTTTGAACAAAGTAAAACCCTCAAATAGATTTAACCATTTCTCCAAAGCATCTGCATCTATATGGCCTTCAAATAAGAAAATGCCAAATTTAACTTGTACCTTGAATGGAGTCTCACATCTGAAATGGCTTCCCATTGAAATTTCCTATGCCGATGTCAAAGGCATTCATCAAAGGATCTGGGTGAAATTATCCATCATCTCATTCCTCTGTCATACGAGGGCCTCCTCGAGCAATAGTTTAATAGGATATCCTACTCTGTCGTCTCTCTTTTATTCTCCTCCCATGTGAGGTTTCTTAGGTTAATGAGATTGGTTGTCCCCAAGCTCAACTAGTTCGAAACCCAACTCTTTGTATTCAGATCTTGTGGGGATATGAACTAAGAAACAAAAAGAGCAAATTGCTCTAATACCACCGATCTGGATTATTTGCAGAACGAAGTGAAGGAAGCAATGTAAAATTGAAACAAACACACAATTTTTTTGTAGAAAGCATAGTAGTACAATAAAACCCGAATTCTAATTAATGAATGGATTGGAAAAGCATTGTAAACTGCAAATCAATACAAACTAGCTCAGATGGTGGTAGCTTATCTTTGAAGAGATATGTGTCAGCTATGCTCTCTCAGAAGAGATGATTACAAAGATAATGCAAAGGGTATTTTTATCATAAGCATAAAGAGGCAAAACCTAACATCCAAAAACCTAACCCTAGGAGATGAAGTGCCAAAAGGATTTGTGGGCCTTGAGGTGGCTAGTTAATATGTCAACTTCCCAAGGGAGCAATGTTACATATAATATACATTTAGGGTGCTCGATATCTCATTGGAAAGAACTAGCCAAGAATTACAAATTTTGATTGGGACTAAAGTATTCCATGGAAACCCTTGGGCCCCAATTGCACAAAAACATCTTTTTGGGCTTCAAAACAGCCCCAAAAGTTTGGGAGCAATAAAATCTTAGAAAACTGCCAAAAAGATGGAGAACCATTGTAACTTAGTGGATTAGGTGGTTGGCCACCAATATCCACCTGGATCAGAAATGGTTTATCCATTGGTATAGATAGAGTATATTTTTATAAAAAATCACGTTGCTCCATGTTGGGGAACCTCTTCATATGAACCATAGAACATAAAAGAAAATAACAGAAGGGAACTATATTCCAATAATGGAGATGATGTCTAAAGACACCATTATAACACTTAATCACAAATCATTATGATCAAAACATCACAATGCATTCTTTTAATATCAGATTGAACATATTAACACAACCCATAGGGTCATTCTTTTATAGCTTTCAAATCCAACAAACTCCCTTGGAGTGAGGGGGGTCTGGTCTTCAAATAAGGGTCATTGGTTCTAATAATTTCCACAAAATTCACAACGTCCCATAGTTTAGTCAATTTTCTAGTCGATCTGACCACGACCTCGTTGACCATTCAGTCGACAGTTTACTCGACTGCTTAGTTGAGCCTGTAGTTGACTATTGTCTATCGATTGACTGTATCCAGAATATACAGAGGTGTGATCAACATGCATAACCTTAGTTTCCAACACCTCCCCATCAACACAATTCCATAGATATTCGAGAGGTAAAATTACATTTTCTAAACACCCCCACCCATAATTGCAGCTTCTTGATGCCCAAGCATAGCCTAGAGTTTCACAAAATTAGCTTTTGGTAGAAGATTCATAAAGATATCAACAATCTCAATCATCTATCCTGTAATAAACAACAAGTGAGACAACATTGTCCTGTACAACCTATCTCAAGTAATAAACATGAAGTTCGACGTGCTTCATTTTGGTGTGAGCAACAAGGTTCTCATTAACCTGTATTGTACTATGATTGTCACAATGGATAGCAATCGAGGCTTGAACGGGAAAACCAAGCTCATCTAAAAGATGATGAATCCAAATTGCCTATGTACTTGCACAGACAAGTCCACGATATTATCCTTCTGCAATTAAGAGAGAGACTACGTTTCGTTTCTTATGCAAACAGACCAAGGGTCTAGAACTCAGTCGAAACACATAGCTAGAAGTGGACTTTCGGTTGTCAATGTCACCTTCCTAGTCGGAATCAGTGAACCTAAACAATGGGTTTTTATTATGACAATACTTAATACCATACTAATAAGTTATTTTAATATAGCACACAATTCTCTTTGCAGCTTCTAGTGGCTTTCTCGAGAATCCTACATGAACTGGGAAACCACACTAAGAACAAAGGAGAGATAATATTGACTATGAGTTAAGTAAATCATGATACCAACCAACTAGTTATAAAGAGTGGAATCGACTCATGGAGAGTCATAATCTTTCGACAACTTTAGACCCGATTGATATGGTGTAGCACAAGACTTACAGTCGTCCATCTTGAATAGTTTCAAAATTTCCAAAGCATATTTTGGTTGAGAAAGAAAGATACCATCATCCATTTGCAAAATTTTAAAGCCTGGAAATAAATGCAACAAACCAAGATCAGTCATTTCAAAGGTATTTGCAAGTTGTTTCTTCAAACCCAAAATCATATTTGACTTTATTCCCAATTATGAGTAAATCATCAACATACAATGCCACAATCAAAGTATCACCGTGAACATGTAATACATAAATATTGTGATCATATTCACACTATTTGAAGCCAGCATTGATAAAGAAATGATAAATCTTCTCATACCAAGCACGAGGTGCTTGTTCAAACCATACAATGACTTCTTCAGTTGACAAACAAGACCATAATATGTCACAAAACTAGGAGCTTGTTCCATATAAATTTCTTCAAGAAAATATCCATGAAGAAAGGAACTTTTAACATCCATTTGATGAATTTCCCATCCAAAATGAACACCAAGGGAAAGAATCAGTTGAAAAGAGTTCATATTTTCAACAGGGGAAAAGGTTTCAATGTATTTGATTCCTTCTTGTTGAGAGAATCCTTTGTCTACCAAAGGAGCCTTGTGATGTTCCACAACACCATTGGAAGTAAACTTGCTCTTATAGACCCATCAACACTTCACAATATTCTTTCCTTGCAGTCGGGAAACCAATTCCCAAGTTTTATTCTTCTTCAAAGAATCAATTTCAATAGCCATAGAATTTTCCCATTCAGGAACTCCAAAGCATCAACATATGTGTCAGGATCACAGGTTTCAAGAACAAGTGTCATACTCATCAGTGCAACACTACCATGTTGTTTCTAGTTTCAAGTCTGCTAACCAATACTAGCATCTTCGTTATCCGGTCCAACAACTTCTATTGTTTTAGTATCCCACCAAGGTAGACAAGTTGGCAGTGATTCAGGTCTATGCTTGTCAATCGAATGAGTCTGTGTCGACGTACTCAGTCAAGGTAGATTGATTACCAGTCGACTCAGGAGTAGAATTCATCGGTCTAGTCGAGGCCCCAAACATGGGTACAATCAATTCAAATTATTTAGTAATATCAAAAGGATCACTGTGCAATAGACCAGAAGAGTAATTCAACAACTTATCACATGAAATATTCTCATCATATATCACATTTCTACTCAAAATGGTCTTTTGTTTCACTGGGTCAAATAGTCGATAGGATTTTGATTCATCAAAATAACCCATCATGATGCAAGCATGACTCTTTGCATCCAATTTCTTCATGCAGTTATCACTAATATTCGCCCAAGAAACACATCCAAATGTTTTGAGGTGTCCCACAAAGGGTTTCCTTCCATTCCACTTCTCGACTAGAGTCATGTCGGCAACAACTCTAATCAAAACATGTTTTAGGATATATTTTGAACAATAAACAACTTCTACCCAAAATTTAGTTGAAATATATTTGGTTTGTAGTAGGCACCAAGCCCTTTCTACCAAATTCATTTTCTTCCTCTCAATGACACCATTTTGCTAAGGGGTGTGAGGGAAATATCTATGCCAATAAATGCCATTTTTCAAGAGATATTATTCATACTATCTACTCACATATTCTCCACCATTGTCTAATCTCAGGCCAGCCACATTTCTTTTCAACCAATGCCCTAAATTACTTAAATATTTCAAAAACATGACTCTTATTCTTCAAGAAATAAACCCATGAAAATCTAGAAAAATCATTAATGAAGGTAAAAATATACTTTGCACCTGCTAATGAGGGTGTGTTCATGCAATAGAGATCACTATGAATAAGTTCCACTCAAAAATCTATGCTCGCCATGCTTTCCCGAAATCAATGGGTGCTTGATGATTCTTTCCAAGCGCACATCCTCTACAAAATCCATCAAGTGGAACAATCTTTGGGATACCAATAACCATATTATTTGTTACCATCATCCTAAAACTTTGAAAGTTTAGATGTCCAATTCGTTCATGCTAAATTCGACTTATGTAGTCAGTATGAGCAATAAGTGCAGTCGATCCAATTGGTAAACTCGATCCAATTGGTCTGAAATCATTTCTAGGGTAATCAAAGAACTTGTAAAGTCCATCTTTGGGATCTAGATCTACTTAAGAAATAGTTACCCCCCCCCCAAGCCTCATATCCTTTACAATAAAGTCATTTGACCAAAACTCAACAATCTTCTTAGTTTGTGTAAGTTGCACAACTGACAACAAATTTGCGCTCAGTCTAGGCACATGATAAACATTGGGTATTCGACCATGGCGTCATTCAACATCGTTGCTTTTAGCAACAATGAGAGCATAATCGTCAATTATATAAATCTTCTATTTTGGACCTCCACTCAAGGAAGAGAATAAAGAAGCATCCTTATCCATATGATGAGTACAACCAGAATCGACTATCCATTCTATTTGAGTGGTATGGGCATGTAATACCTGGGAAGTGTTAATATAAAATGTAGAATTTTCACCAAGTTGGTTGATCAACTAACCAATTGACCCATCATCTTCAAGGTGCTTGACCTTTTCCTCCAAGTCCTTCATCTTCTTCCAACAAGTTTTCTCAACATGTCCCACCTTTCAACAGTAGTGATAGGTTTTCTTCTTTCGATTATTCTTCGTCGATGTCGATTTGTCGATCTTTCCTTTAGTAGGTTGGTTGATACATTCTAGTTGATGATATGGTCAACCACATTCTTTATAATTTTGCTTAACCTTGCTTTTAAGAAAGTGAGCTTGTTGTTTAATGCCAAGCTTCCCTTCTTCAAGCAACTTTTGTTGGTCTTTAATTAGCAAATCAGACTCAAGATATCAAAGGTGAAGTTCTTACCATCTTACTTGTTAGACCTCCAATTGGCACGAAAAGAAGAGTAGAACACATCATAAGCTATCCTTAGATTCATTAGGACCAATTCAATCAAATGTCCATCCTTCTTCGAAAATTGTGAGGAACCTGCAACAATTAAATGATGAAAATGCACGATATAATAGAAATAGCAGAACACAGAAGCGATTTATTGATTGCATGCCACTTCGAGGGAGCAACCTCCTTTGAGAAATCTCAAAACAAATAACTCGGGGATGCCTTCATTGGCCTCAACATGTACTTATATACTAAGTCTATGCATCCAATACTATGGATCAATACCATGGAACATCTAATAATATGGGTCAACTTACAAAGCATATGCGTCCAATACTATGGATCAATACCATGGAACATATAATACTACGGGATAATACAAACTATGGATCAATACCATGGAACATATAATACTACGGGATGACTTACAAAGCATATGCGTCCAACAACAATATACTAACAAAGTAAAGAGAAGGGTTCACACGGGTTCCTAACATCCCCTCCCCCTTAGAAAACGCTTTGTCCTTAAATCTTTAGATGTGGACATTGTTGTTGAATTTTAAGGAGTGGTTCCCATGTAGCATCCTCTAGTTTCATGTCGTGCCACTAAATAAATACCTCTGTGATAGATCGAGAGCTAATCTGACGAGTGCGCCTATTGAGGATGGACTCCATCTCCAAAAGGATGGATCCTTCATTATCTAGTTTTGGTAAAATAGTTTGTCCTCTGATGTTGGTGCCAAGAAATTTCTTTAGACAAGAGACATGAAATACTGGATGAATGCGGGAAGAAGGAGGAAGTTCCAATTTATAATAAATGGACCCAATAGTATGAAGAACCTTATATGGCCCATATAATTTTGGAGCGAGCTTATGACGACCTTTGAGTTTCAGGGAGGATTGCTTGTAAGGCTGTAGACGAAGAAAAACCATATCACCTGCTTGGAAAGTGCGCTCAGACCGGTGTTGATCGGCTTCTTGTTTCATTCGATTTCTTGCCATGTGAAGGTTGTCCTGCAAAATGTGAAGAATATGATCGTGGTTTCGAAGAGCCGTGTCAACTGCCTAAACTAGTGAACAATTGGAGGTGTATGGAAGAAGAATTGGCAGTGCCTGATCATAGACTACTTCATATGGAGTCATTTTAGATGCAGTGTGGGAAGATATATTGTACCACCATTCAACAAGAGGGAGGCACTTTTCCCACTGGTGTTGTTGTTCGGAGGTGAAGCAACGAAGATAAGTTTCCAAACATTTATTGATAAATTCAGTCGGACCATCTATTTGTGGGATACCTGAACTCATCTTTAGTTTGGTGCTAGTGTGGCGAAATAGTTCTGTCCAAAAATGACTGGTGAAAGTTGCATCGCGATCCGAGACAATGGAAGAAGGGATTCCATGAAGACGAAAGATCTAGTCCAGGAAAATTTGTGCAACTGAGGAGGTGGTATACGGATGGCTGAGGCCACAAAAATGACTATATTTGGAGAGGCGATCAACCACAACCAAAATAACTGTCTTCCCTCCAGATTTAGGGAGCCCTTCAATGAAATCCATAGAAATATATGTCCAAATCCATGTAGGGATGGGAAAGGGTTCGAGCAATCTCGGAAGGAGTGTCGTTTCACCCTTGTTGTGTTGGAAGGTATCGCATTCATACACCATTTGTTGAATTTTTCTTTTCATTCCCTGCCAAAATAAGTTACGTTGTTCCCGCTCATACGTTTTGAGGAACCTACGGTGCCCGGCCGATGGAGAAGCAGGGAGTTCATAGAATACATCTTGTTGAAGATCGGTGCTCTGGGGAAGCAATAGACAACCCTTGTATCTCAGGGAATCACCATACCAATGAGTAATGCGATACAGCAGAAGGGTTGTTGGTCAACCGTTGGATGATTTGAGATAATGAGGAGTCATTGACATAGACCTGTTGAACAGATTGCAACCAATTTGGAACAGGCATAGAAATAGTTGAAAGAGAAACTTGGTCATCAAATGTGTGAGAAAGAGCATCTGCCACAAGATTGTCCTTACCCTTCTTTTAAGTGATATCATAGTCATAACCCATGAGTTCTCTAACCCATTTTTGTTGTGCTAGGGAGGAGACCCGTTGTTCCAGGAAATATTTCAGACTCCGATGATCAGTCTTGATGGAGAAATGATTCCCTAATAGGTATGGCCGCCACTTCTGTACTGCATGCAAAATAGCTATCATTTCCTTCTCATATGTAGAGGCAGCTAAATTCTTACTGGAAAGGAATCTTGAAGGTGGAATCCCATTGGTTCAACAAAAGCACCTGCATGTCTATCCAAAATTTGATGTAGATCCAAAGGAGTAGTGGAGACCGCTGATGGGTGCATCTCAATGGAATGGAGTTGAGCGATGACACCATGTGAATTCTTCTTAAGGAGATTTTCCAGGCGATGTGAAATGATGATGGTTAGAGACCCTGGTTGTAAGCCCGTCAATGTGTGTTTTTACCCATTGACTGAAAACTGCATCCAAATTTCAGCAAAATCCCATAAGATAGGGCCAAGTGTGCGTAACCATTGAGCGCCCAAAACCACGTCACATCCACCTAAGGCTAAGGAAAACATGTCGGAGCGTAGTTTCTAATATCCCATAGAAATACGCACATTGTGACACTTCCCCTTGCAAGGTAAGGTGCCCCCATTGGCAATCATAACATCAAAATTGGATCAAGGATGGAAAAAATAGTCAACCTGTTTGGTGATCCGAGGGTCAATGAAGTTATGAGTGCTACTAGAATCAATGAATATTGTAAGAGGGAGCTTCTTGAAGTAACCCATGAACCACATTATTTGTGGAGTGGTGACTTTGGCTAAAGCATGGAGAGATATCTCTGGGTGGTCATCCTGAGACGGAGGGTCAATATGAGGTTGTTGAATGTCGACCTGATCATCTATTGTATCTGGAGCTTCTTCACCAATTTCAGAGGTAGGTGGGGAATCCACATCCAAGATATAGAGATTTTGGTCAACACATCTATGCCCCGAGTGAATTTCTCATCATAATTATAACAAATCCCTTTTTCTCTACATGCCCTCATCTCTGCTTCAGACAAATGCTTGATAGGAGTTGGTCGAGGAGTTGGCGTGATGGGAGGTCGTTGGGAAACCATATTTCTGAATGGAACAAAAGTGGATTTGGAGCATTGTTGAGTTGCAATCTTGTCCTCTTCCAACTTAGCAAACCCTAGGACTTCCTTCATTGTGCTAGGACAGAACATTTTAACCTCAGATTAGATTGCATCTTTTAGACCACTGACAAAACAACTCCTGTATAATTCATCAGGAAATCCTTCTGTGTGATTGGCTAGTTTCTCAAATTCGGTCTGATACTCTCTCACAGTGCCAATTTAGCGAAGTTTAGTGAGTGCTCCTATGAAGGCATCAAAAGCACGAGGACCAAATCGTTGCAAAAGGAGTTGGCAAAAATCTGTCCATTTTGGTTCTGCATGAGCCTTGATGTACCAACGAAATCATTGAAGGGCTTCATGTTCCAAATGAAAGGATTCAAGTGGAACTTTATTGACATCAAAAGTATTATGCAAACTGAAATATTGTTCTGCCCGGTATATCCATCCAGTCAGATCATCACCATTGAAGCGAGGAAAATCAAGCTTCGACCCACGAAAAGTGTTGGAAGAAGAGAACCCAGTGTCTGTAGAAGACTCTGGTTGTCTTCTATTGTTCATGGCTGAAGGTTGAAGATGGATGCCAAGAATTTTTCATCTAGATCTTGAATTTTGGTCTTGAGGGCTGCAAGTTCTTCCTCCATGTTTTTTGCTCATGTACAGGGGACAACCATAACCAGGATTTTATTTTTATTTTTTTTGGTAAAGGATAGAAAAACAGAAACAGAAACTTCTTTAGTAAAGGAAAATTTTGATTTGGGAAAACTCTAATGGTTAATTGGGGTTTGACTAAGTTTTGGACACTTTCCGATGAGCAGGGAAGCAGAAAATGGGAATTTCATAAGCAGGGTGAAAGAATGGGAAAATTTGTCAGAGAGGGACAAAGAAGCATAAATAGGAAATGAACACTGTGAAAAAATTTGAAGGCGGTTGGGTGAAAATCAAAGATGTTATGGAAAACCCTAAAAATAGACAAATGTGCGATTTCTGGCTTCAGGAAGTGGAATTTGGGATAGGGTCTTCAAGAATGAAATATGCAAAATGGTATTTCAGGGTTGTCAATGAATTTTCAAGGGAAACAGAGTTAAAACAAGGAATATATGGCGAAAAAACTTCTTCTTTTTTCGGAATGGATCTGCAACAACTCGGAATTGATCTGCAACAGTTCTGGACAGATGTAATATCTTATTTATAAACTGGAAATAGATATGGAACCTTGGTCTGCCTGTATTCCGAATGGTTCAGGGGATTCACTCGGCCACCAATGTTATTTGACGGCTTGCGTATTGGGGCAGTACCCCTCACTCCATGGCTCAGGTAAAACTAATAACTGCTTTGCCACAAACAACAACTCTTGGTTTACCTCACGGGTGGGAACTAGTCAATCAGGTAGGGGTCGTTTCCCTTTTCGCTGGAAGGTCCTCTCAATGGGATAGATACTTCGTGTTCCCTGTGGTACTCCTCACAATGAGTTTTAGGGATATGCCCAAGTACTTCCCACAGTTAAACGGATAGGGATTATTCCCAAATTCGAACCTGCAATTGAAAGGAACAATACAGATGCGAAAAAAAAATGGCAGAAATTCCACCCAATGAGCCCAAGAAAGTGCTATGATACCATATGTGAGGAACCTGCAACAATTAAATGATGAAAATGCACAATATAACAGAAATAACAGAACACAGAAGAGATTTATTGATCGTAGGACACTTCGAGGGAGAAACCTCCTTTGAGCAAGCTCAATACAAATAACTCGTGGATGCCTTCATTGGCCTCAACGTGTACTTATATACTAAGTCTATGCATCCAATACTATGGATCAATACCATGGAACATATAATACTATGGGACGACTTACAGAGCATATGCGTCCAACAACAATATACTAACGAAGTAAAGAGAAGAGTTGACACAGGTTCCTAAAAGAAATCCCTTACCACATTCACCCAATTTCAATTGTAGCTCCTTAATGCAAGCTAAACATTCCTCAATCCTATCAAAAGAAAGTGTTCCATATAAGATATCAACTCTTTCTATGTCTTCATTGCTTGAATTACATTAACCTTGTTAAACAATGACATCATCTTACTCCAGACGACATGAGAATATTCGATCTTGCTTCTATGAAAGCAAATCTCCCTTGAAATGTAGGTCATGATCACGACCTCATGAACCATTCAGTCGACAGTTTATTCAGTCGCTCAATCGAGCCTCGAATCGACTGCTCTACTATTTGACTGTTGTCTATCAAATGGTTGTCTCTAGAAGATCCAGAGGTGTGATGAACATGCATAACCTTAGTCTCCAATATGTTCAAAAAACGTAATTTCACCACTTGAATCTCCAAAGTGTTGTGCTAATGGGGGGTGTTAGAACCTAAGGCTGTGCAGGTTCATCACACCTCTGGATCTTTTGGAGACAGTAAGTCGATAGAAAACAATTGACTAGCAAAGTAGTCAACTGGATTCCATGAAGGTTTGAGAAAATATAAAGGGATGGATACCTTTCTTTTTATATTCTTCTAAGTCTTGTCATTTAAATGAATGTCTTTTAGTGTGGTTTCAAGGAATTTGATTTTACAATTTAGGTTCAATGTTTACACTCGGATCTGTATTGTTTTGTAAAGAAAATTTGAAACTTTAGATTTAACTCTAATTCTTTTTTAATCTAATAAAATTATAAAATGAATTGGAAAAATCAAATTGACTAAAAAACTTTAGGTTTAACTCTAATGCTAGTACATTATTAATTCAGATTTAGCTCCTTCAAGTGTTTTTGAAACTCTAAAGCAATAACAACTATATGTTATTGATTGAGAATGACCATAGTTCCTCTTTTATTAAATACAAACCAAAGTTGCTTCTACGTTTTAATTTTGGAAATTGCAATGCATGTTGAATTAGGTTTGTCGACTTCTAAACAAGGAATGAGATAACATAGAAAATTTAGAACCCTTAATTTTGGAAATTGCAATACTTGTTTGAATTAAGTTTCTTGGCTTCTAAATGGGGAAAGAGAGAACATACTAAAATTCTTTGCACTCACCATTTTTGTAGGAGTCATTGGACATGGGAGAATACACATCCTTGGCAATTTTATTTGACATACCTCAACCGTCACAAGGAGGTTACTCTAGAATTCCAAAACTCAAAGCTCTATTTTGTATTTCAATTAAGTGTATCATGTAACAAATATTTATTTCCCTTCCATCATTTGGAGATGAATTATTGTACCATAATGTTTGTACAATTTCATTTTCAACCATGTTGTTCTAATTTTTTTTTCAAATTGGTTATTGGTGTAGAATTAAATAGATCTATAAATTTGAGATACAACAAACATCTAAGTGCATAATAAATAGCAAAAACAATTTGGGGAAACAACCCTAATGTGTTAAATCTCGAGTCATTTTTCTTTCCACTTAGACACAAGGTTGTTATCAAATAATAATAATTCTATGTTGTCTATTTTAATATGTGTGATATGATGTTGTGGTTAGATGATCATAATTCTATGTTTAGTTAAAAGTTTATTATATTACAAAAATTGTGATACATATCATTTGTGTAGTTAAAAAGTTGATGAGCATTTATGTTCTTTAGAAAATTGATGAGCATTATGTGGTGAGATGGCCGAGTTGGTCTAAGGCACCAGATTAAGGCAGGGGAGGCAGGTGCGGGTGGGATCATCTTTGATCCCGGAGGAAATAAAGCCATCTCCTTTGCATGGGGTCTTGGAAATAAAACAAACAACGAAGCAAAATGGCTAGCCCTGCTCCACTCTTTGGAAATCATAGTGACCCTCAACGTCGGCAAACTAAAAGTCTTCGGTGATTCGAGGCAAGTTATTCAAAGAATGAGGACTGGGATTAGAACAAGAGGTTCAAAAAGCTACAGAATCCAAAGAAGAATCGGCCTACTTTCTCTCCCTTAAGAAACACATTACTACCACATCCTTCGGGGGAACAATCTTGAAGCAGATGAAGTCGTCAATAAGGGAGTCACCCTAGCTATAGGCCAAATTTTATATAACAATGAAAAGGAGGACTTAAACTTTATCCCCTAACTCAAATCCAAACATTCGCTTTAGCCACATTGGAATTTTTGAAATTTCTTTGGACATGCCCCTCCCCACCGTTTTGATGAAGGCACGTAGACCTTCACATGGCCTGCTCCTCTCCTTTCATCTCCCTCGATCTGGCCTTAAATCCACCCTCCCCCCTTGTGGTTTATCTTTCCTCGGCACCATGGATTTTCCTCCCCACTCCACCGCACTCCAGCTGTCAGACGATTTGGGAAACCTCCTCCTCTCCAACCCTTTGGACTCTGGTATCAACCCCCCCTGTGCCCACCTTCTCGAGCCCTTTTCCCGTCATGTTTCTAGCTGCAGCTCCATGGCCGGCGTGGTGGAAGGGGTCACGGATCTGAAAGCTACCATTGCAGACTTCAAGGAGCACCTTCGCAAGGTCCTCGAGGCAATTTGCATCGGAATCAAACAGAACAGCAAGATGGCTTCTGATATCAGGTACAATTCTCAACAACTTAATTGTCAGGATTCCAGGATAGATGACTTAGAGAGAAATATCTTCGAATTAATGGGAAAAGTTGATATCATCAAGAACGATGCCTCAAACAGGGTTGGCAGGTGCGGGGGGGGTCCTCTTAGACACCGAAGGAAACAAAAAGACTGATTACGCTTGGGTTCTAGGAAGACAAACGAACAATGAGGCGGAGTGGCTTGCATTGATTCAAGGCCTAGCTATCGTCAAGGAAAATAATATCCAAAGTGTCCTAGTGATTGGAGACTCCTTGTTAGTTATCAAGAAATCCCGAGCTCTCCTTAAGAAGTACCACACTCCAACTTCTAAATTTCATACTCTCTTCCTCATGTTGGCTAAGAACATCGTCACCATCTCCCTCTACCACATCCTAAGGCACAACAACCATGTGGCAGACACCTTGGCTAATCTTGGAGCCAATTTGAATTGTGGGATCCTAAATCGTAATGGCAACCACCTCCTTAAGACCTGGGTACCTTAGTTCATGTCTTGTCTCATGGCATTTAATGTGAACTGTCATCTATCGAGCCATTCCAACCTCGAGTGGAGGCGAAATCTCCACCAGATCCTTTTTCCACCTACCTTGCTCCTCCGACAACGCTCGCAAACTGTCCACACCTGGCTCGCATGCGAGGCTTTATGGCGATCAGGCAGCAGACGTGACTCAGGCTATATGAACCATAGGGGTGGCGAACATAACATCACCTTCTTCCTTCGCTCCTGGCATTTGTTTTCACCCTGCTTCCGGCAAACAAAGCTCAGAAAGGATTGTGGTAACAATGGTTCGAATACAGGGGTTTGCCCTCCGGGCTTGAAGTGCAAGCGTTGCAGGACTAACATTGGGCAGAAAATATACCCTTCTGTCGTCGAGGAAATGCTGAGTCCTGGGAACGAAGAGACAGAAGGTCTCCACCCCTCCCAAGTCCCTATGAAGCATGTTCATCGTAATGAAGATAATGGCCAAAATTGGAATCATCGGGCAGTGGGTATGCGCGGACATACTGCAATTCCGGTTCAGAATGGGTTCATGTTTGATGGAGGTTGCTTCTGGCGTCCCATTGAGGTTGACAAAATCCAGAATTCTGGGGGACTTCAATTTCAAAGCTCCCTGCAGGATGGGTTGCAACAACATGGCAACCTGAGAAGCAATCCAAGCGAAGCTGGGAAAGCTTGGAAGGTGGTGGGTGACAGTTTGGGGCTTATGAATCTAGACTCCCCGGTTGGCAGGGAAAGTCCCTCCCCTGGGGTACTTTCACATCTTCAGGATATAGAAGCACAAGTAAATTGGCTTCGGGGGGGAAACGCAGAGCTCAAGAAAGTGCTTTCTCACCTCACACAAATCTCTAGCTCGGAAGCCAGCAACACCAACTGCAAAAATAAGGAATTCTATGAGAATCTTGGGGGGGAGATTGACTCTCTGCATAGTTGTTTGAGAATCGTAGAAGCAAAGGTTGATTGCATTCGGAGCAGCAAAGAAAACAGTCCAGCTGCGATCACAGGGCTGAAAGACAAGGAGGACTCTAAAGCTAGAAGCAAGAAAAAGATTCGTCTCTCAAAAAACCTCTAAGCACGGGTCACCCAGCATGTTTTTTCTCTTCTGTAGAAGTGTTTTATATATCCAGTAGCGGCAAGTATAGCAATATATAGTTAATTTCTGATCTGTCCTGTCAGCCTAAGAATCACTGTTAAATTTTGAACTTAAGAAGACTGGTTGGAGGTGCCTATTTCCCTCGTTTTTGTGGGTGCAGTATCCCCACCTTGATGTAGCCCCTTTTTTCTTTTAATACAAATATAAATCCGTTTCTGTATAATAAAAAAAAGGGCGATGTCTCAAACATGGCTACAATGACCCAACGCAACCACTACTAGGATTCCCCCATAGTGAACAGGGAAATTGTTGATGCTGCCTCTATGCAGCAACAGAATTATGGATAGTTTTGCCTCTTCTCAGCAAGGTTATTCCCCTATTTTCAATTTTGAATGTTTTTTATATTATGTTAAATTCTCAGTTTGTAAGGGTTTATCCCACCTCTACTACAGAAAGAAATAGGCAGCAACAAAAAAGTAAACTCATAGTTATCCTGGGCATGATTACATGTCTTATTTTGCTCTCCTTCTCTGAATTAAGATTCTATTTTTTGTAATGAATGGTTGTACACAACCTTTTTCGAATATATATACATACCCTACTTCTATTAAAAAAAAATTAATGAACATTTATGTTATTTAATTGTATAATAAGCTACTTTTCAAACTCTGAAATATAAGAGCTAAGAAAACAATCTCTAAATAATAATATATCTTATAAGTACCATATTTCCTTAAATAAGCATATAACTTATTATATCATATGTATTGCATAATTCATTTACATAGCATAGTGGCATTAATGTATGGTTGCATAATTCATTTATATATAAAAAACCTTGGCAATATCTTATATCATAATTAAATGTCATTATAATAATTAAGCAAAAAAATTCTTAAATAATCATTTTACTATATAGTTGCATAATTCATTTATATATAAAAAACCTTAACAATATCTTATATCATATATTCAATATTCAAATGTACATCTAACTATTGTCATAATAATAATTAAAATAATTAAACAAAATTGATTTTATTGTATGCTTGCATAATTTATCTACATATAAAAAATATAGTAATATATTATATTATAAATAACATGTTAGAGAGATAAGGACTCTTCCAATTAAGCTAACCTTTAAATAATAATGTTAGATAAATAAGCATTCTTCCCATTGACTTAGTTCTCAAGTATATATATCCATATATATATGGTTATTAATACCAAATATTAAAAAAATGGGTTTATATTACATATGAAAAATAAGTTGTTTATAAGGTTGTGATAACCAATGCATTGTCTATATAAATGTTGGTAATCTCAAAGTTTTAAAATTTCAAATGGAAAATTTTGATTATTTTGGCATAAGTTTGAAAAAAAATGTGATAATTGTTTTTTTTAAATCGTGATTAAAATTTTTAAACTCTGAAATTTTGGGTGCCTCAAGGGTTTTTGATGGTGTTGAATCCATTTTTATCATCGTCATTAAAACACAATTAAATTCAGATTTTACAAAATAAAAAACATCTTCCAGTGAAAATCCCCCATCTAAATCAAATCATCGAATGTTTAAACAACTCCATATAAATGTATATACGAAAAGATCTTCATAATTTTTTTATTGTTTTTTTCCTCAAGGTTCAAAGCAAGATTTATCTTTAAAATAAAATAATCTATTTATTTAAAGTTATTTGTATTTTGTTTTATTAGTAAATTGAATACGATCGTTTTAATCTTATTTTATTATTTGTTTATGTTGTAGTTATAAAAATTGAATTAGTTTTTTTATTGTAGTTTTTATAAAAACAAAATTTGATTGGATGATATTTTTTTAAATCAAAGTGAGGTTTGTGTTTTCTTGTTGGGTATGTGTTATATTCTTTGCATGTGTGGGGGGGTTTGTTGTTTGTACGACTGTATCTGTTCGATCCCTCCACTATCTAGTGCTCTATTGTGTGCGTCGAGTGCTGTGCGTAGCGCTGGCTCAGAGGAGTAATGGGGAGAGCGTCGATGCCCTCCCCTTCCATGTAGTGGATAGCCATCACTGGGCGTTAGCCCAGTGCTAACACAAGCCAAAGGCGAGTTCGAACTTTTTGGGCTATTTTCGGGTTATTTTGGGGGTTTTCTAAAAATATGTAATTTACTCTCGGTTAAGGGATTGGGGTCTATTTCTAATCCAGGTTAATGGATTAGGGTTTTGAATGCTCCAGAATACCTCCATTTTTTTTCCCCGAAAAAAAAGCGTAATTTCATTTCATCCATGGAGTACAAAATTACATTGATTAGCTCACTCATCTAGAGTGGAGTGTAATACAGCTGTGACCATCACCCTGTAGTGTGCCTCCAGAATTACCTACATATTATATTATGAGTGGTTAATAATCATAATGAAAAAGTAAGAGGTGTGGCTTTATGTTTTGTTGGTTTTTTTGGTTAAGGGTTTCCAGGGTAAATCTTTGTGTATTATATGTGATTGTTGTAGTGTAATCTCTATTTTGCTTAAAAGAAATTGTATACTTTGCTTCTCTGCACAAGTTTAAAACTTACACTTCTATATTATAAAAAAAAATTGTATTATTCATGTTGTTATTCTCATATAAAATAAAATTGATTTGATATTATATTTTTAAAATCAAATGAATAAAAAAATTAATAGAAACGATTGAAATTTGGTTGTACAATGTACATCCATATATGGGAGACTTTTGTTGAGGTGTCCAAACAAATCATACATAACATTAACATTTTATTGAGATGTTAATTAGTGCTTTAAACGTTAAATATAAAATCATATTCTCATTAAAACTAGTTCATTAATATAATTCAGATATAATTATTTATAATTTAATTATTAAGATTTTGAAATCAAATTTTCATTAAAACTAGTAAGTTAACATAATTAAAATATAATAGTTATTAATTAAATTACTAAAATTGTGTAGAAAACAATATTCAATAACCTAAATATATTCATTACCTTATGATTATCAACTTCGGGACTCCTTCATTATGTTCAAATTCACATAATATATACTATATTTTAACATAACACGTTTTTTACAACGCCTCTTTACATGATTAAAAGAAATTGTTAATTAATATCCCTTTTATTCCTTTATTATGTTCAAATTCACATAATATATATTATATTTTAACATAACACATTTTTTACAACGCCTCTTTACATGATTAAAAGAAATTGTTAATTAATATCCCTTTTATTACCCCAAGAGAATTTTTTATAAATACTCTCATTAACTAATATTCATCATAATATTTTTCGGGTTAAGAATTCATACATGTTTGCATAATCTCAGGTAATGTTTATTTCTGTGCTTTGATTCATGTTTGCATAATCTCAATTTGAGAATGTTTTTTTCTTTATATACTTGTAATGATGAATCATTTCAATTTAACCCTCTATATATATATTTATTTTATTTATTTATTTATTTATTTTATTTATTAATTAATTTATTTATTCCCAATTATACATATTTGGATAATCTATTTGCACTATTAAAAACATTTAATACTTAATATAATTCTTATTATCCTCAACCAAACAAAAAAAAAAATGTTTCATAATCATTATCATTGACTAATATTCATCACCTTTTTTAAAAAATTAAGAATCCATATACATGTGCTTTGATTCATATTTGCATATCTTAAAGTTGAGAGTGTTTCTTTCTCCATGTGATATCAATGGAGGATCATTTTAGTTTGACCATAAGATATATGTATAATTAGTAATTATTAGTTTACTTGAATTCCTATACACTTGTATTATTAAGGTTATAAATTCGATTCCAATGCACTATATTATTAGTTTACTTCTTTGATAGAAGGGGCTCTAAAGTGTGAGCATGGAGTTAATTTCATTCATTTCAATTATGAAAAAGATTAATTTTTAAAAATGTTTCTCTATGGATAAAAATGTTTTAAGATATTTTTTAACATAAATAAGTAGTATTGATATTAATGAATAAAATATAAAAAATATAAATAAGTAACATTGATATTAATAAATAAAATATAAAAAGTTGTGATTGAATCGGATAATATACAATATCAAAATGGCATACAAATTTCAAATAATTTCTCAAAATTGTCAAAACTTCGTTCTGGATATTATGGTATGAGTGAATATTCCTAATTTTTACTATTAAAAGACTAATTTTTTTTGGAGCTATATATTTTTATGAGTTATCCTCCTAACAAAATTATATAACAAAATATAATAGAACGTGATCAAATTACATAAAACCATGCTCGCTATGGGATTCTTACATTTCTTCATCATTCTTCTCTTGTTGTCTAAGCTTGGGTTGTTTGGCTTCTTCCTCTTCCTCTCCAAGAACGTGTTGAATTGTAGCACCCTCCTTGAATTCTTCCAAAGATGAGCCAACTGAAGCACAAGGTCTTTCCACCATGGATTACAATATGCAAGCAAAAATCATTACAGTATTGTAATACATATCAATTTCAACATAAAAGTTTCCAATTTTATGTTATTGGCCTCCATTGCCTATTATGTCCTAGCAATTTTTATCTCTTGGGCTTCAATATGATTCCCCATACTCTCATTTAATTGTGTATTGTTGCATGAAGGGTGTCCATCTATTTTCTCAAAGCCCTGATGATTTTTCACTAGCCCACACACTCATAGAATGCACTTTTTCTCATGTGTCCATGCTCTTCCATGGTGACGGGTACCAAGCAAAGGAAAGCTACCCAATTTCTACATTAAGCCAACAATCACTCTACAACCTTGAGATGCCTAATATCAAAAACAATTGCATCCACGAGAATAGGTGTAATTACCAGAGGATTGTCTTCAAAGGGAACAGTGATGTGATCCCCCAAATACCTCCAACGCCAACAGGCCTTGTCTATAATATAACAAGACCGAGTGCCATCCAAACTAGCAATGATTATATCCATCTCGATGAAGCATGTTATCCCATGTGCATACCTTAATTCCAGCTCTCCGAACTTAATGCTCCTGATACAAATCCTAGTTTGCATATATGCAAATAGTTTGAGGAAGGGTTGAGCCTTAATGTTCTACTTGATCCTTGCCCCTAAAGGCTTGGCACCCAACTGCTCTTGCATGCCTAGTCCAAAGATTAAATTCATGGTATTAAACTCATGATGGAGTTAGCCCCATATTTAGCCAACACTCCTTTGCCAAAGTTAACAACTATGTTTTCCATTTGATCAGCTTGAGAATTATAGGCTCGGAGAATGTGATCAAATGGGATATCATCAAAATATGAATAAGCCATTTAGTCCTTGTTATCGATCTAGCAATGAGATATAGGAATAATCATGTCCTACTTTTCTCATTTTTTCTATGACAATTGTTGAATCACCAAATACTAATGTACACTTCTTACTTTCATATTCTACCATATAAAAATAACTTAGTATAGAGCCAAAATTTCTACTTGGTTGTTTGTTGTCTCCTCCAATCTGTAAGATTACTTTCATATCCTACAATATAAATATACCTTAGTATAGAGCCAAAATTTCTACTTGGTTGTTTGGTGTCTCCTCCAATCTGTAAGAGTAGGTAAACTTTTTGCTTTCCATAGAGATTATACATACTCTACACCTGCTACCCTAAAAATGTGTTAAAACTTATATAACTAAAAATAAATTATTATATAAATTAATATCCATATTTTTTCAAATATTATTTTTTTGTTTGCTAGAATCTCCCTGACTTGCAGGAGTGACTTTTGGTCGAAGAAACAATGACCCAGGGGCATCTAAGCCATCAAAATCACCTGGGGATTGCATCTGGTCTAGGCCACACAAACCCTCAGCTGGTTGGATTTTTGGGTGTCTCCTCCCAACTAGCTCACCCCTAAGGGAAATTGAACTCAAGTCACCATGCTGACAAGACCAACACCTAACCAAATAAACTAGCAAAAATTAACATTTTTTGAAATCTTCATATTAAATAAAATTGAATTAAAAAATCAATGAACCACCTTGAATTCATTTTTGGACATTTTGATTTAATAAAGTTCATTTTGATTAACATTTATATGGGACCCTAAGGAATCATGTTAAATGACTCATGATGGCCTTATTGTGACTTTTTGTGCCTAACTCCGTCTTAGGGAAGCACGTTACTTTCCCAAAGCATGATGCTTTAAAAAAGTAAATGACAAGATGGTAACCAAGCGAAAGTTAAAGTGTGCTTTATTTTAAAATCATTTTAAAGTGCCAATAAATGATTACTTTATAAAAAGAAAGACCTCGGTACATTAAAAGATAACTTCATTATGAGAAGGGCTCTATAATGTAATCGTAATATCTTGTAGTTAGGTCTATGAAAGGGATTTTTATCGAGGGATTTATATTGACGTTAAATGGTGAATAAATTTAATGTATTTTTTTATTTATTTGTTTATTTTTAATTTGATAAAAGTTGGTTGAAAGATTTTTTATTATAAAATTTTGTTTTCGAATGTTTTGATTTATTTTAAAATGATAGATTTTTGAAAAATATAAAATTTATTTATAAAAGTAATTAAATTTAAATTTAAGTATTTTTATTCACTTTATTATTATAAAAAAAAATATTAAATGATTCAACTTCAATATATTAATATTTTCTCAATATAATATGATATTAATATGTAATAACAATATTAAATATTAAAATAATAAGAAAATAAATGATACGTGTATGTTGGAAGACCGAATTTCGTCCTACATTTAAGGATCCATATCCATTTGGTCCTTTTAATACGGGATTTATATTTGACCATAATTCATAAATTCAAATCCTCCACGCTTACATTCTTAATTTAATATAATATAAATTTAATCAAATAAAAAAATAATTATTGCCTCGTAAATGGGTTGCTTACACTCATGTTACTAGGTGATTCATAGGGCGGAGCTGGTGGCACTGTGGGCTTTGCTTTGGTTTGCGGCGGAGAATTCTATTGGTCTCACCTACATCTATGGTGATTCATTATGTGTCATAGATTAGGTGAGTGGTAGCTCTGATCTGAACACCTTGCTCCTCAACCCGTGGTTGTCTCGCGTCCGATCGCTGATTAATAGAATCGTTAAGATTAATTTTTTATTTATCTAAAGTTTTCATTTCAATGTTAGATTTTATTTACAAAACAAAGTAAAAAGAATACAATGTGGTTATTGTTAGTATGTATCAAAGCAAGTTTATGGGGCAAAGCAATTGGTAATGAGTAAATGAGGTGAGAAGTTGTAAATGGAAGATTATAAATTCAAATCCCTAGGGGTATTAGCTTACAAATAAATAAATAAAAAACATGTGATCAATAAAATCAAAATTAATGGTTGTATTTATATGAAACAAGTAAAGAATGAAATTTGGGATGGATATGTAGCCTAACGAAAGAAGGAGATTGTTAAAATTTTGTTAGTATAAGAATGGGGAGTGTAGAGTTGTAATTGAAATAGGAGTTGCAATTATTGATATTTCGTCAATAATTTGGTTAAGTCATGATTACAAAATTAAATTATTATTATTATTATCAATGGTTATTGTGTCCATTGGGGGAATCCACATCTACCTACTCATCATAGTAAACAATATCAACATATCATTCAATCCTTCTTTTTGCTTAACAATCACATGTTTAAGTGCATTCTAGAAAAAACTCAGTCATTTTTAATTGTGACAAACATTTTCCACCAGTACAAATTAAGCAAATATGATGTCAATTGTGATCAAGTACATCTACATTCACCTAACACCCCTCTAAAGTCTTTTATGCTCATCTTTAGAAATCTAAGTACTTTCCTCTATGACTCTCCCTTTCCACTTCACTAAGTACTACTTGAATGGTGTGCCTCTTGCTTTTAAAATTTTCTAATCCAATACTTCCTCATTTTCTTCTACTATTTTCCATAGCATTTGAGTGCACAAATCAACATATATCTTGGTTTATATTACATCACCACCTTCAATTGCTCTATATTCATAGAAATTTGACACTAAATATTGGTTAAATATCAAACTCTTTAGGTAACTCCACCTAATATACATTTTCACCAAACTCTTTTTTTATTCAACATAGGCCTATCTTTTGCACTTCTAATTTATTATGTGTGCATCTAGGATAGTGCTCCTTCCATATATGCTTCATAACTTCCTCTCCAACTTAGAAGACTTATATCTCAAGCATACATATGCTTATTCATTGTATTATTTGCTTATCATCCTTAAAATACTCACCACACTAGCATACACCTCTTCCATCTATTATGGAAATGATTCGGCATCATAGCTCTTCTATATCTTCTTTAGCAAATTAACCAAGTGCACAACTCATCACATGTTATATGCATACATAATATAAAACTATGATATTCCAATTAACATATTCATAAAACTATTTTATGCAAACTTTGCTTGTGCCAAAACTGAATCTTGATGCTTTGGAGATAAACACCTCAGCATATTTCCTTACAAATTGTGTATGACCATCTACCTATAGGTTATATGTAAGTTGAACTATAATGTTGCTTCATCCCTAATTCTTCCATAAAATTCTTTAAAAAGGTCTAAGGAACATTGTATGTTAATGCAATGTAATGGTATTTATTTGAAAACCCATGCAACGGTACCATTTCCTTGAGGGGAGATCCAATAAATCACATCTTGGGTCTTCTTAAAAGGAGTGAAATAAGCTCTTTTGAAAACTTTTTAACCAAAACAAGCAAAGCATCAAACATTGTAACATATGAGATTCACGCTTGAGTACTCACATACACCAACCCACCTAGAGGTACAAGGTGTAGTTCACTCTTATTTAATTTTCATTTGTGACATATGTAATGACAATATGATATCTCTTTACAATAGGGCCTTATGTGGTAGAACACCTTCATTGAGTTCCTCCAACCTTAGCATATGTGCATGACCTCCTAGGTATTCCTAGCACTTTCATGGGATCTTTGTTTGCCTTCTCTCTCTTGATCTTTAACCCCTGGACATTGGTTTAGTTCATTTGACACTTAGGGTACTCACTTGGGGTATTTCCTAACTTTATTTGATAAGTTGGGGGCACACACCCTGATCCGGATTTTATGAGCAGAACGAAATGAATACAGATTATTATCAGATGCTTAACACAAAATAACAGAGATACAGTAAAACTGGTTTTCTATTCAATAAGGAAATAAGCTAGAACTGTAAAATGCAGCGGAAAACAAGCTTGCTGGAATGGTGGCGGCTTATCTCTGAGAAGAGATGTGACGGCTGCGCTCATTTCGCAAGAAGATGGTTACAATGAGGCTCTCAAGGCCTTTTACAATAAACAGGAATGTAAAAAACCCTAGACATCCAAAAACCTAACCCTAGGAGATGAAGCGCCAAAAGTCATGTGGGCCCCGTTTGGGTAAGTTAGTACATCAACTTCCCGGGGTCGTAACTTTTGCATACGATCTCCGTTTGGGGCGCTTGGTAGCCCGTTGGAAAGGTCTATCCGAGATTTACAACTTTCGACTGGGGCCAAATGCATGCCGGGGGAAACCATTTGGCCCCCCAAATTGCCAAAAAAGGTCGTTTAGGGCCTCAAAATGGCCCTGGAAGTTCAGGACCCGAAAAACTGCTAAAAATAGTACAATACCAAAATTGCCATAAAGCTGTTTTGAGCCAGTTGGAAAGGTGGGTGGCCACCAATATCCACCTGGATCAATCCTCCCTCCTTAGGAAGCAATGGTCTCCATTGCGTTGAGTTTCCCCATCAGATGAGGAAATTTCTGCTGAATTTGGCCTCGGGTGAGCCACTTGCCTTGGTGCAGGAGCTGCCCTGCTTTGACAACTCGATAAAGCTGGATCCTTTGATGTCGAGTGCCCTTGATCTGTGTGTCTGCAATATGATCACTGGATGCCTGTTGTAGGCAGTCAGGGTTGAGCTCTGTTGGTGTCAACTTCTCTGCTATCTCTGAGGTGTCTAATAGTGGTGGGAAATATGGCCGAAGGAGAGCCACGTTGAAGACTGGATGCAGACCCAGGAAGGGGGGAATGTTGAGCTCAAAAGCATTGTCACCCACCGCCTTGGTGATAGTGTACGGCCCATAACGGAGTGGGCGAAGCTTTCAATGGGGCCCTGTAAGGCGTTCTTTCTGCAAATGCAACCAAACTTTGTCGCCCACCTGAAACTTATGTGGCACCCGATGTTGATCATGGCGCTGCTTGTACTTGGCATTAGACTTCTGTAGAATATCCTGAACCTGTTGGCGGATATGTTGGATCCGTTCAATGAACCGGGCGGCTTTGTCAGCTTCTGGGGACGAGTCGACCAAGGTGGTCGCAAGGGGAAGTGCAAGATCCATGGGGCCCAATGGTTGGAATCCCAACCCCACCTGAAAGGGGCTGTGGCCAGTTGAGCTATGCAGGGCTCGGTTGTAGCTATGTTGGACATAGGGGAGACTCTCATCCCATGTGCGGGGGTGTGTTGAATTGTACATGCGTAGGATATGTACGACCATCCGGTTGACGACCTTCGTTTGTCCATCGGTCTGGGGGTGGAAGGCAGTGGATTTGGTGAGCTTGGTATCCAGCAGTGACCAGAGGCTTGACCAGAATGAGCTGAGGAACCGACTGTCACGGTCTGAGATAATGGTCTGTGGGATACCAAAATGTACCCATACTCGTTCAAAGAAGAGCTTGGCAGTGGCTTCTACTGTGATGTTCTTCTTGCAAGCGGCTAGAATTGCCATCTTGGAAAAGCGATCAACAACCACGAAAACACAGTCGTTTCCCCTCTTGGTGGACGGGAGGCCCGACATGTAGTCCATTGAGATGGATTCCCATGGCCTGTCAGGAGTAGGTAGAGGGGTGTATAGGCCCTGTTTCTTAGTGGTCGGTTTGGCAATAGCGCAAGCGGTGCAGGACCTGATATACTTGCCGACATCCTGTCGAAGTTTCGGCCAGTAGAAATGTTTCTGCAACACTCCCACTGTCTTTTTGACGCCAAAGTGTCCTGCCACCCGACTATAGTGAGCTTCCCAAATCAGCTTCGCACGCTTGCTTGATGGAACGCGGAGATGGCCCAGATGACACAACAACCCGTCCTGAAGATGGAAATTAGCAACCACTGAGTTGGTGCCCAACATTTGATAGGTGGCGGAGAAGTCAGGGTCTGTCTCGTAGAGGTGAGGCCATCCGGAGGTCTTGTGGCCACAAGAGTCTAGCACCGTGGTAAGTGCCGCGACTGGAGGTCGACTGAGGCAGTCAGCAACTCGGTTGGTACCACTGATCCGGATTTTATGAGCAGAACAAAATGAATACAGATTATTATCAGATGCTTAACACAAAATAACAGAGATACAGTAAAACTGGTTTTCTATTCAATAAGGAAATAAGCTAGAACTGTAAAATGCAGCGGAAAACAAGCTTGCTGGAATGGTGGCGGCTTATCTCTGAGAAGAGATGTGACGGGGGGCCAAATGGTTGCCTCCGGCATACATTTGGCCCCAGTCGAAAGTTGCCAAAAAAGGTCGTTTAGGGCCTCAAAATGGCCCCGGAAGTTCAGGACCCGAAAAACTGCTAAAAATAGTACAATACCAAAATTGCCATAAAGTTGTTTTGAGCCAGTTGGAAAGGTGGGTGGCCACCAATATCCACCTGGATCACACCCCCAATTGAGTCCATAGTCATTTATGATGCCTCACCATAGGTCCACAACTACCCAAATCCATTTTGGATTTCTATTTGCAAAATAAAATGACTCAAAACTCCTTAACCCTTCATTTTATTTTGGCAGGGAGTGTATTGTGGGTTCCCAAAGAGGGTATGTGGTTGTGTTATGTGACACACAAAACAAGTAGCATTTTGGGATTAAATTATTATAGCATGGTGTTGTAGAATCTACAAAATGGAGTCAAACTACACTATACAAGTTTGTTGTTTGAATAGACCCCTATAGCAACTAACCTATCATACACATATACCTTGAGGTCATTCCTTTGCCTAGTTATACCCTTCTATTTCTATTTGAAAATCCTCTTCAACTCTTGGATTATTCTTTTTATTCTCCCACTATCTTAGGGTACACACTCAAAGCATGATTTAAGCTCTCTTCCACCCCTTTCATTCCCTTGGGTTGCTTGTATGTTTCATCTTGAAAACTATTGCAAGGACCTCTTGTGACTAACTTGTCTCTATGTAAATCCCCAGATCAGGTTCCAGAGGACATTAACTCTAAATCACAACAAACAAACAAAAATCGGAATTTGCAAGATTGGAGACTAGTTATTAAAACTAGTATGGAAGGAACTAGTCTTGCTCACAGTTAAACCCACCGAGATCTTGATAGTTGGACTCATTTGGATATGCTAGGTTTGGTAACAAGTGTGCAGTAGCATAAACAATGGATTCAAGGTCAACTTCAGAATCCTATGCACAATGTACTGGGACCATTTATGCTTCGACAACAGCTACCGCTGAAGTCTACACAAGGCTTCCTGGGTACACCAGCATATGCATACTAGATTAATCCACTTACACTTGAAAGAAACCAAAGGGTGTATACCAGGTATTTACCCCCTATTATACTACTGGGAAAGAGTTACAGAATTTTTGGGAGTATTTGAGAGTGTTTGGAATGACCTGGGAGAAGTTAGGCAATTCAAGACTGTTTGGGTTCACTTCCTTCAAGCTGACCCAAACACTGTATGACTTGCACTAACATTAATTATAAGACTTGGAATGGGTTCAAGGGGGTCTTAAATACCTACAACACTCTACGGAATGATAAATAGTTTCACAAAACTCCTCCTATGACAAGTTCAGTGAAACTAGCTAGTTTTCTATGCAAGAAGAGCAAGACTTAATACATTGAAGTACAAATGACTATGACAGATCAAAAATTCATTCTCAGAATAAATATAAGAGATCATAAACATGAATTTATTAGCATCAAACATCCATTTGTATTTTCATAACACCAATTGAATCATACGAATTCCATCTCTAACAGGTATCCCACAATGTGTAAGATCTGAGTCCATAGAAGCGGGAATCTTTGTTGGAAGAATGAGAGAAGGGTTGAAACCATTGGATCAGGTCCAAGAGAAGAGAATGTACTTCTAATAACTCATGATAGGATCACCCAACATCTGAAGCTTATTATAGGAGCGTAATCTCTCCAATTGTTCTCCTTCTCTAGGTGAATCTCATCAATACCACATCAAATCTTCCTGGATATCTGCATCAACTCTGTAGGAACAATATCCTCGTGAAATGGGTTGGATAATACCTACAAATCAGTCATCAATGGTGCACTAAATCATATGTAGAAAACTGGATCACTAACTATGGGGCACATCTCCCATAGGTGGCTAAGGGTGCATCTCCAAAACCTAGAGAAGCCTAGAGCTTACTCATTCACAATTGATAAACTGTCAAAAGATGTCAAAGTGGTGTGCCTTCCTTCTTTTATAGATTATACGACTTGTTGATCAAGTTAAGTTTATAATGAACCTCCTTGGCCTCATCCAATGCGCCTTCCTTGACTGAGTTAGAACTTTCCTGCTTTTCCATACTGGCTAGCTTTCTTCCTTTTGGAAACTGCAATCTCCTAGCTTTTCTTGATGTTTCCTGCTTTTCACACTGACTGGATTTTATTCCTTTTGGAAACTGCGCCCTCCTTGCTTTCTTGGTGTTTCCTTCTTTTCAAGACTGGATGCTTTTCTGCACATGGTTGCTTTGTACACTTTCTTGCTTTATGCACTTGCTTGCATTTCACTGCTTTTGCCAACTTCCTTCTTTTTTGCTTTGCGTTGCTTTGCTTTTCTTTCACTTTCCTCTTTGGTTGAAAACTAATTGAGCTATCCTTATCTCCTTATCCGCCCTCATCCAACTCATCATCACATTTAATGATAATTAAATATCAAAATAATAATTACATCACCTCCAATTTAATTTATTCTAAAACAACTATAGTCCAAAATCTCCCTAGCTAATAATTTGATTGCCTAGAGTAATTGGTCAATGTTATCCCCTTATTAATTAATTAATTGATTTTCACTAGGATCCATGGGGGTTTTATGTGACATCGGTTGCTTCTTGATGCTAGAAAAAATGGGAACATGATAGTCCTCCTCTCCCAAAATTGCCTATCCTCAAGAAAGAAACCAACTCCAACCATCTATGAATCCAACCAGTGACTTCACTCCTCAAAATATGTTGTTGGTTGTTTAGAATTGGAATCCTCAATTCCAAGCTAAATACCAAAGGTCCACCATGTTTCTATTGCACCACTCTAATTATTACCCCCTTCTCAAAAAGTAACATTGTATCCTATGCAGTTGTCCAAACCCCCAACTGAAACAATTGAATGCCATGATCCCACTGTTTGGGTTGCATTCCTATAGATGGAAATGCCATCCCAAGCAATCCATGATACCAAAGGATTCTTGGATCCCACTATCTCTGCTGCATGTCTCCCAATGGAACTATTACTTGTGGAAAACTATCATTCCAAATAATTTCAGGGTCCCACTGTCTTAGTTGCATCCTTCCAAACATCAAGATCAACAAAAATAATATATCATCATGGAGGATGTCTAGATCACTCCACTAAACTGGGAGTTCATCTCTTCCAAAGGAAGATTGAATCTCAGTAAGTTTTTCCATCAAAGTATGAATCTCCTCATAATCCATGTGTAAACAAACACTACAATTTTCATCCATAAGATATAGGTGACAATCCCATGTCCATCCAGGTATACTGGAGACATCACATAGCAGCCATAGATTCCCATACAACTGCTCACATAAGATGAATGATGTGTCCATAAACTTTCCACTGATGAAAACAACAAACTTACCCCATGCGGTACTCAACTCCCTCATGTATCTATCCACCCAATCAGTGGATGAATAAACACTCCATATTAGTCATCCGAAAGGAAATCTTGTAGCTTCCCCATGTGCCATCTTCACTCTAGTGCAATATATCTTTAATATGCTACTTGTTCCACCTAACTGGCTCAAGTGGAAATCCCATGCACTACTATGCATGATGGAGACATCAGATAGATGCCTCTGTTGTTTCTCATCAAACTGATAAGGGACTGGTGCGTTGTTCAAACCCCAAGGTCTAACTTTCGATTCATCAATATAGAGTGTGGGAGCCTCCTTCTCCTCATGTAGCACCAAAAGAAAGAATCCCTTTACCCAATCTTCATCCCCATGTGTGTTGGCTGCCATATGTGTGTGGGATGGATAATAGTGAACCAAATCCGCAATGGTCATCCATCATATTTGAGGTTGGCTCAACTGTAGTGAGATCATGTGCCTTCTCCAAAACTATGCAACAATATCCTAGAGGAAGCGCATAATCTCTTGGAAAAAGAATAGGTGCTTGGCCTCCATCTTGCTTAAATCCAAACACCCCAAGCACATGCAAATCAGAATGTACTTCATGTGCCCAATGCACACAAGTACCAAAGATCAAAACATTGTTGTTCAAAGGATAAGGGTGGAAGTCCCATGTCCAATCACAAGAAGAGTAGGCATCATCAAAATTCCATGGATTCCCATGATGTTTACTAGAAGTGTAAAATGTATCAAAGAAGTCTCCATAGATGAAAAAGGGAATATCACTCATGTTTCTTTTCTCCCAAATATGAAAAGAAGAGACACTCCAACCCAATGATCCAAATGGAAAGCTAAGTGCTTCCCTATGTGCATAGTCCCAATGGCTAAACTCTCTGCCACTATTCAAAAAGTGCATGCAATCATAATGTGTCATGCTTAATGAAGTCAAGTTGGAACCATATGCACCTTTATGTGTGGAGGAATCAACGGTAGGCATGGGATGCCTCTGCAACTACTAGAAAGGGAATGGTACTGTCTTTGAGTCAACTGGAGCGAATGTGATAGCCTTCTGCTCCTCTTCGGGCGCCATCAAGAAGAAACTCTTGAACCAAACTTCCTCCTCAATTGACATGGAATAATTAGAAGTAAATGATGTAGGAGCATGGACCAAAATATCATCATTGCAACCCTCATTCATCAGGCTAATGGATGCATCAACTCCATCAAATGCCGGTCCATCAAATAGGAGCTCTTCTGACTCCTCAATGGAGGAATGCCTCACTCCAGGAAGAAGCTCAGTTTCGATATGGGATATAGTATGTGCTTGGAACTCATCATATGCATACCAAAACTCCTAAAGAACATGCATGTCATCATGCACCTCATGAGACACCATCTCATGAGGTTCCTCCATATAACTCTGAGTGTCATCAACCAAAAGAAAATGGTTGATTGGAATGTCGGAGGGAATATGTGATCTCTGCAACTCTTGGTGAAGTTTCTCTATCTCCATATTAGATTCCAAGAGGTAAATTTGAGTTCTTCTCAAAAAAACTTGGGTGGACGTCAACTCATCATTGAGATTGCAAATCTCCTCATCATCCTTCAAGGATGCTCCATGCAACATATGAACAAGCTCATACAAATAATCTCTGTCAGAAAGCATGTGTGAAAAATTACCTTGGATTGTATACATTCCTATTTGGATCTTCTCCATGGCTTCAAGGAAATATGAATCTTCCAATGAAGCAACTCTCCAGCAAGACTGTGACACTGAAACATGTGTATCATGGATAATTTGTAAGGCCTCCTTGATCTTCCTTTCACTCATCTTGAGTGGCCTTTCAAAAGGAGAAGGTTGAGAGGGAACCTTGTTGTCATCTATTAGTGGATCAACCGCATGAAGCTATTGTGGTAATAGTGAGATCAATCCTTGGACCTTTTCCTCGACTGCAAAGACTTAATCTTATTTAGGTTCAGTGGATTTTTTACTTGCAGTAGCCTCATCAAGTGGTATCTCTATGTCACCAACATAGAGATATGGACATCCATCAGTAGATGTCTCCTCAAAACTTAGGCACCCATCAATAGGTACCTCATCATAGCATCCATCAATAGATACTTCTTTATAAATTGATCAACCATTAATAAATACTCTCTGATCCATAACTGGATGTTCCTTAGCAGAACCAATGGTGGCTTCTTCATGCTTACAACCCTCATTGGTAAGGATTGTACCTTCATCTTCTTCAAATATACATGGTCCTTCACTTGAAAGACTATTGTGCATTTCAAGTTCATTGGATGGTTGATTTGTTCTTCCTTATTCTTCTCTCATTCGTTTTTTTCCTTTCAATGATTCCTCATCTACCTCCTTGAGCTCAAATACAAACCTACAATAAAAATAATCTTTGAAAGGAATGTCTTTACAAATCTTTTCTCCCAAGGCTAAATACTCTTGGTAGTGGTGGGGCAAGTTTTCACTTGCAGATATCATTTTTGCTAGATCCTTATTAGGATTAGCTATCAGTGGTTCATCCCATTTATCTTCACTGTACATTTGGTCACAAAAGTAACAATCATCATCTCGGGGCAGGCCTCCATCAATATAGATGATCTTGTCTTCCTCATCCCAATAGGAATCTTCTTCACTGAACCAAGACATAGCTGCAAACTCTTCTAATTGAGAGATTAATTTCCAAAAGAGTAGAGGAAATAGCTTGGATACCACTGTAATATCCCCAGATCATGTTTCATAGGATGTTAACTCTAAATCACAAAAAAAATTAAATCAGAATTTGCAAGACTAGAGACTAGTTATTAAAACTAGTATTGGTCACAGTTAAACCCACCCAGAGCTTGATAGTTGGACTCTTTTGGATATGCAAGGTCTAGTAACAAGTGTTCAGCATCATAAATAATATATTCAAGGCCAACTTCAAAATCATGTTCACAATGTACTGGGACCATTTATGCTTCGAGAACAACTACCGCTAAAGTCTACACAAGGCTTCCTGGGTACACCAGCATATGTGTAATGTCCATCGAGGATATAAAAGGGTATTAGGGACATATCATTAGCTCTCTAGGGATAATTATAATATTTTAGCACAACGGAATAATTTTATAAATGTTTAATTTTCATTTTCTACACTTTAATTATGACAAAATATTGATAATTCCAAATAAATTAAAATAAAATTCATAACCGATCAAGAAAATTGAACGAAGGTTGGGAAATATTATCCCACACTATCTAACATCATTATTCATCTATCCTGAGACATAACACATGCTACTTGCACCTAAAAAGTTCATTTTCACTTAATAATGATTAACTAGTAATTAGTGTACTAATTGCGACACTTAGCATCACTTAGTGCATAATTGACGACACTTAACATAAATTCATTTTTTTATCACCTAATAATAATTTATCAATACCAATGGATAATTAACACCTAATATCATGTAAATAAGGCCTGATTATCATTTTTCAATTAATTAAACAAAACAATTACCAAAATAACTCCACAAGACTAGTTAACTATTATTTAACACAAACAACTAGTCTTGCACAAATTCAACACACAACCATGCCAATGAACCAAAAAGTGAACCTACATACATTATACATATATTTAATCATGCAAATACATCCAAATAAAGTTGCATTTGCAGGTCATACCATTTCACATAAACGATGATTCTTCAAGCTAAATCAGTGCAACTAGTTAATAAACACTACTAGGAATTTAACCCAATCAATTGTATTGAGTTACGAAGCACACATAGGCGAGGGTAAAGATATGGAAAATAGAATCCTACATAAAAATTAAAGTACCAAAAATAGAGCATATGTCTGTACATTCTAAAAATTACGAAAACATAGCTTCAAACTACAAACTAGTTACCAATTTCCATTGATTTGAAGCTAGTTTATGTTTCTAGTTTCCAAATGAAAAACAATAAGAAAGTATTGACTATTGTAGCTCATGGAAATAATATCATAGGTCCACTACAGCCAAATGTTTGTAGTTTTCCGCTCATAAAGATTTCTCTTATTAATTCATCAAACTATCTAAATCTACTTCTCCAAATTGACTAGAAATTGAGGAATCAAGTAAGATAAATGCATAAAAAATTTGCAGAGTCATTTAGAAGCCATTCCAACTCGAAATACCATCTATTATCAGTCTTATAAGAGGTATAACTCATGTAAACATCTCGTCAAACACTTCTCATGCAAAGTCATAAATCCATTAAAACAATTCTTTCGAAGGAGCTAGTGAATGGAAACAAAACTAGGATTTCGATAAGCAAATCTAGAACTATCTAGGAACTCTTACACACATTTATTCATAAATTTCAAGTGTAATTATCAGATATAAGATCATTTTTATCTCACTTGGGCATTTTCTCAAACATTTCACATGTCAAGTCTCGAAACTACATAAAACAACCCAACTAGTGAACTAGTTTTCGAATATAGCTAGAAACACTATAGAGAGGTGTTTCCAATCATTCCTAAGATATTGCACAATAAAATTACACATAATATAAATATCAAAGGCACAATTATCATATTTGTAGCAGTGGTTCCAAATAAACATTTTTCTCAAGCACTTGCTCACATAATACCAAAAACTAGTTAGTTATTTCCCAAAAACTAGTAGCATAATGTAACTAAAATCTATGAGAGATTTCTTCCACAATTAGCTCATATATTTTCTCATACATTTAATTTGAAACCATATAAGAATCATATCATAGCCAAGTAATTCAAATAAACACAAAATAAAGTACTTATCTTGCAAAATACACAACTGGAATCGACCGTGCCACGTTCCACCCAGTCTTAGACACAATGCAAACCAAAACTCACTTTGCAATGGTCACCCCCGATTCGGAACCATGATGCCATGAGAAAGAGTGCACTCAACCACAAAAACCATCTAACATTGGTACAACCACAATCCAATGGCAAGTGGATTCCACATCACTTCCAATCCAAGCTCTCCAGTGGCAATTCCAAGACAAAGTTTTCAGGATAAATCAATCCAACCACAACCCAATGGAAAGTCTTCCTAAACTTCCACTCCGGTGCAATTCCAATGGATCTAGGACAAAAGATTCATAAATATATCAGTCCAACCTCAAATCCAATGGCAAGTGGATTCCACATCACTTCCAATCCAGGATCTCTAGAGGCAATTCCAGGACAAAACAATGGCAATTCCATAGTAATTCGACTTGGGAGCAGTATCAACAAGGGCACAACAACCAACAAAAACTCATGTCTATTGAAACCAAAACCAATCACACCAATACCATAGCAAAAACAAGAGCCAAGAGAATGCATAACCCATAAGAGAGACTAGCTCCCATCCACCCAAATCCCATTTCCCAAGAGCAATTCGAATTCAGGGGAGAGAGGGAGACATAAGGGAGGAGTTACATTCCCAAATTAGAAAAATGGGAGTTACACTTCTCAAGAGGGTGCATTAGAGGGGAGAGGAATATTCATCATCAAGGTGGGGAGCACTAGGTGAGGGAAAAAATCTAACTCCAAATAAAATTAATCCTGAAATAAAATAATAACCAAGGGGTAGCATAACACATGAGGGTGCATAAATCAAGAGGGTCCACCAAGTCCACAAGAAGGGTGTATCAAATCCACATAGGTCAAAACACAACGTAACACTTTTCCCACAACCCCTTGCTCATAACATCATGGTTCCTCATACTCTTTTCCGTGACATCGGTCGATCCGATTATTTTATTTTATTAATTAATAATGTTCAACATAATAAAAATAATACTAATGTGCAAACCATAGTCTCGTCACCTTGTGCCATAATATCCAACATAATAACAACAATAATATTTTGAGGGGCTAAACCAGAGGGTAATTACAATATGCATACTAGATTCCTCAACTTACACTTGAAAGAAACCAAAGGGTGGATAGTAGGTATTTACCCCCTATGAATTTAGCAGCAACAAACATCCATTTTTATTTTCATAACATCAATTGAATCATTCAAGTTCCATCTCTAATAGGTAGCTCACAATGTGTAAGGACTGAGTTCATAGAAGCATGAATCTTTGCTGGAAGAATGAGAGAAGGGTTGAAACCATTGGATCAGGTCTAGGAGTAGATAATGGAATTATAATAACTCATGGTAGGTGCACCCAACATATGAAGATTCTTATAGGAGCACAATCTCTCCAATTGTTCTCCTTCTCTAAGTGAATCTCATCAATACCACATCAAATATGCCTCGATATCTGCATCAACTATGTAGGAACAATATCCTCATGAAATGGGATGGATAAGACCAACAAATCAGTCATAAATGGTTGTACTGAATCATATGCAGAAGACTGGATCACTAACTATGGGACACATCTCCCACAGGTGGCTAAGGGTGCATCACCAAAGCCTAGAGAAGCTTAGAGCTTACTCATTCACAATTGATAAACTACCAAAAGATGTCAAAGCGGTCCACCCTCCTTCTTTTATTGATTATATGACTTGTTGAGCAAGTTAAGTTGATAATGAACCTCCGTGTCCTCATCCAATGCACCTTCCTTGACTGAGTTGGAACTTTCCTGCTTTTCCATACTGACTAAATTTCTTCCTTTTGGAAACTGTGCTCTCCTAGATTTTCCTGATGTTTCCTACTTTTCACACTAACTGGATTTTGTTCCTTTTGGAAACTACGCCCTCCTTACTTTCTTGATGTTTTCTTCTTTTCAAGACTGATTGCTTTTCTGCACTTGCATGGTTTGTACACTTTCATGCTTTATGCACTTGCTTGATTTTATTTTGCCAATTTCCTTCTTTTTTGCTTTGCTGTGATTTTCTTTCACTTTGCTCTTTGATTGAAAACTCATTGAGCTATCCTTATCTCCCTATGTTCCCTCATCCAACTCATCATCACATTTAATAATAATTAAATATCAAAATAATAATTACATCACCTCCAATTTAATTTATTCTAAAACAACTATAGTCCAAAATCTCCCTAGTTAATAATTTAATTGCCTAGAGTAATTGGCCAATGTTATCCCCTTATTAATTAATTGATTGATTTTCACTGGGATCCATGGGGGTTTGATGTGACATTGGTTGCTTCCTGATGCTGACAAAAATGGGAACATTACACTCTAACCTTGAAGGCTTTTTTTTTCATCCTAGGACATCTTCATTTTCATAGTTACATTCATAGCTTGGACAAGTCAACCCTACAACCTCAAGGGATGCTCCATAACATCTAGTGCAAGGGAGGATCCATACCCCCTAAAGGCATTGGGGATTCTCTACTTAGCACTTTCATTGATTTCCCTTTGTGGTAGTAGATCTATCGGATTCACATAGACATACATATATACGTCATGCCCCAAGGGTTAGCTCAATTTTTTTAACCAATTTCCTAAGGCATGTTGTCAATAGGGAGGCCCTAGGTCAATGGTTCAAATATGGTTGAATCCATCAGGGTTACTTAGCACATGGATATTCATTGGAAGAGGGGGGATCCCATAAGGTTTTCTAAAACCCTAAATAACCTATTGGCTCTCCCCTCTATTTGGTCATCTCTTTCCTCATCCTAAGGTTTCTCATTTTTTCCCTCAAACCAAGTGGTGTCTCCACTCTCACTTTCTCCCTCTTTAGTAGAGTGTGTGTGGTAGGCTGGTATTACATATCCTCCTCATGTTTCCCATGGTAAAATGAATATGTTCGTTGGGTGCAAACCCATGTTGCATTCTAGGTAGACCTACTGCAAAATCCATGTACAAATTTTTCAAATGTATATTTGATATCATCAATTGCATCTACATTATTATATTATAATGTGTACCCTTTTCCGTATGGAATATTCTACATCTCTTTATAAAATTTCTTACTTCTTTGCCTAAGTTTGGCCAATAACATTTCTCTTATAACAAACTAACTCTGTTATATTGTCCAAAGTGTTTTGCTAGACCTCCAATGTGTACCTCTATTATCAATTTTTAGTGTATCGATCCTTGAGGAATGCAAGATTGTTTCCCCTTGAACAAATAATCACATGCACTTAAATTGTACACGTCTATCCTACGACATCATTATATTTTTGCCTCACTACCATATCTACACAAATTTATTTTCCTTCATGTGCATATCCTTTATCTATGTAAATTTGACTATCTTATTCTTCAACAACACTCTTCTACTCAATGCCTCAATAACTATGTTTTATTTTTCATACGTATGTCCGAATAAAAGTGAATACCCTTATATGTGATCTATCCATCTCATTTGTTTTTTTGTTTGTTTTAATGAACTTCAACCCTTAATGATCCATTTAAAAAATATATCTTTGTTAAAAATAATGTCTTCACTACTTCAATGCCTATACTATCACATATAACTTCAATTCAATGCCTATACTATCACATATAACTTCAATTCATATGTCAAATACTTTTTTGTGCTTGATTCAACTTCTCATTGAAATAAACAATGGGTTGCCTTTGTACTTAGCAGTTAGCATTGTGTTAATAGCAAGTACACCACTCACATTGCAATTTCCCTTAAACACTTTAAGGAAGTCAAACATGTTAACAATAGTGCTACTATGTTACACTTATTTATGCCAACTCTATGCTCATGCTTTGATTTACTATAGTATCTATGTGTACATGTAATTGAATCCCTTGATTTACTTTCATTAATTCCCTTATACTTCCAAAGGAAGCATATCTTTAAGGACAAATAATGTTGAACCCAGATTAGCGCTCCACATGGAATCACTGTGTACCCTCTAATGTAATTTGTGTATATTCAGGACATACATGAATAGCATATGTGACTTCTTGTTTCACTTATTGAAATCGCATATATTTGGAGATTCATAACTTTAAATCAAAATAACGTATGCTTAGTGATGGAACCAATATTGATTTTGACATCATTAGTGGTTTAGTAAGGTTCATTTTGTGAGAACATCATATGGATCCCATAAATATCTTTTTCTTAAATAAATTATAATTTTTTAAATTGGAAATGAACTACTTTGTTTATAGGTAATCTAGGACATTATAAAAAATCATTAAAAATAGTATATCATGTTTCTTTTCTATATCTCATTAATGTTTATTTTTGTAGACAATATTAATTGAATCAAAAAGAGCTTCATACTCCAGCAGGAATTCTATAAATATCAACATAAAAGTGTAAGAACTGCTTCCTATTACCAAAATCTATCAGACTCAAGACATTGTATATTTCAAAATACACTGGATAGAATAACAAGATAAGTACTTTTATCCTGAGTTATGCATCACAGGTTGTTCTCTTTGATAGTTAATATATATTAAAGGGAGACATGAAGTAACATAATGTCTTTATTGTGTATTTTTTTGCAAGGAGGGTATAGGGTCCTCTATATCTACCATCAATAGCCAATATCTAATAGGAATGAGCTTCCTGTAGGACCTACATCGACTCAAGCAACAATAAATTTAGTTTTTTTTTCACACGACACCTCCAAAAATTTCTCACAATGAGGATGTCTCAATGTAAATATATAAGCATAATTCTTACAACATCTACATATGATTTAACAACAAAATCAAGTGATTGTCAAATTAGTTCATTAGATTGTGAATCTGAAGATTTGAAGTCTCGCATCACCACACTCCTTTGGCCTACATTAAGACCCTAAATTAACTCTTTCATAATTTACTAGTGTGTTTGATGGGGAAAAAGTGGATGCATGGATCAGAGCTTTCTCTTGGTATTTTAAATATAAAACTTAACTACTAGAGCTTGATAAGATCACTTCGGTAGCCTATCACCTCCAGGAATTGGTGGTTCAATGGTGGGAAAGTACCTAAGATACTTGAATAAAAAACACCTCATTTTGTGTAGAAATTAAGGACAAGATGGGGACCCACACTACTCATGCCATAACCTCTTGGAAAAAAAATGGCACAACTCTTCATGAGTGTTTCTATCCTACTAGGTACGATGAAGAATTGTGAGCAAAGTGGTTTCACCTATGGTAATTTTCCAACCAAACAATGCACCAATATATTGAGGTATTTTGCAAAATCCAAGTGCAACTACATAATTATGATCCTGAACACATACTTATTATGAAATTTAATTATGGTTTATTACCTCACTTATGCAATAAAGCCGCCCTAGTCCATATTACATCTCTTTCCTCGTCTTTCCAAAATTCTCTTGTCATTGCAACAAAGTTGAGTAAGTGATCCGAATTGGATCAATATATAATTTATCATCTATTTTGGTGCTTTTTGGGTGGAACAATTGGATGAATTGGCTTATAGGGCACATTTTAGGGGTGGATCTTACTTTGCATATTTGGGGTCCATAACCTTCTTAGGCTCGTTTGAGAGCTTAAACGATGTTTCTTGGGGTCAAAAGTTTGTGACCATAGCTTAATGCCCCTCGACATTGTTCTACACTCTTATACTTTTCCAATGGTGCAAGAATCGCCTCAATCATAATCTGTATGAGGAAAATATGCCTCCTCTAAGTTGACATATCTAGTTGACTACCATGGTACCAAGTGGATTCCACGTCAGTTCTCATTACCCACACACACAGAGCTAGTCATGTGTATAATTTTCGGAACATTATAGAGGGTCCAAAACCCTAACCCTATCCTAACCCTAGATGGCTATCAAGCTATGTTAAATATTGGGTTGTTAGAAGGAGAAGGGGTTCCATTGTGGTGATGTTATTGTATTGTTCCATGGTTAAGAAATAGTAAGGGAGTGGATATTAGAGCATAACAGAGGAAGTAGGAGATCCTATAGTAGCCATGTAGGACACAATGTCAGAGGTAACTACATATGAGTATCACTTTCTTCGTATTTGCATCACATATTGGAGAAGACAAGAGCAAGGAATAGTCCTCACTTATGGCTGGGTTTTTTCCCGTAGTGGGTTTTTCCAAGGTATATCATGTGTTATTTGTTTGGATGTGTTTTTCTCTAGTTATTTTCCTTTCAATTCTAGTTTATTTAACATTTTTTGGAATTAAGCTAATACAATGAATTAAGTTGTAAGATCCGGTGTGCCGAACTGTTCCAGTGGAATATCCATGACAATTTATGGATTAATATGTTTCCTTTTGACATTTGTTTTAAATATCGATTGTCTCCCAATCTAGTGACCTCCCTTATTACTTCAATTTCCCCACCCCACATTAGCCAACACTATAGTTTTCACACAATGGCCTCTCACTATACAACAAATTTGTTATACACTTCACCACACATTTTCTACTACATTTGTATTCTTTGAGCTGCCTCATCTACTGTACCTCATGAGAATATGATCGATGGGGACAATCGCATTGAGACAGATTCATAGCTAGTACTTATGAGTCATCCTTTGACTCTTTCAACTTGTGCAATTATATTTACCCACAACTACCCAATTAAAAATAATGTGGTTCAACTAATTATGGACAATGGTAGTTAAAAGAACTTGGTCTTGTCCACCCTTCTTAAGGTGTTGACTCTGCAAGTCTCTTTTCATCCCCAACCATATTGTCTTAGTTGGGTAAAACAAGACACTCAATCCTTATTGGTGTTGCAACATTGTGATGACACCTTTGTTATTGGCACTCATTTTTGTGACATTGTATTGTGTGATGTAACACTTGTTGATTGTGTTGCCTTTCGTTTGAGTATTCCTTACTAGTTTGCATATTTTTGCCAAGTATGACTCTCACACTAATTCTTACACGCTCATTAGAAATGGCTACATGTATCAATTTCACTTATTGACAACACCTCATCTCTCCCCTCTCTCTAGCAATGGCATTGTCCTGTTGCAAGTGGCTCTCCATAAATGCATGCCTTTTATTCTCCCTTAAACCACCTCTAATCCTCTCACACCACCCCCAATATCCTTCCCTTCTATATTTCCTACAATAGAGTTAAAATATAACCACCTTATTGTTGTTCCAAGCCCATATTTGAAGTTAGTTGAAGAAACAAGGAAGAGATCAAAAGACTAAAAGGCTAATATAGACTCCGGCTAAAAAAAGAGGATACCACGAAGGATGAAGTTCAAAGACTGAGATTTGCAAATTTCCATTAAAAAAAAGGTTGATGAGATGCATAAAGCTCTGGAACGTCTTTCCTTTTAACACCAACAATTAATAACCCGAATACATGGTTACTTTTTTCTTAGATGAATACCCTTTTTCCAATTGATTTAGTGCCTTTTTTAAACCGAGAGAACATTAGGGATATTGCCCAGTAAAATTACATGATATATCATTTTTGAGATTATCTATCTATTGAGCTAGCAAAATGAATCGCATATTATCAATCATCACTTCCTGGGCTTGCACTTGATAACCAAGACTTCCCGCGAGGTCACCCATCCTAAGATTCCTCTGGATCAAGCACGCCTAACTATGGATTTTTCCCCACAATCAAGCTCACTTATCTTGCTACCTCATTTGCAAAATCTTTGCAAGTATTGTGCTTTATGAACTATTCAATTAGAGCTCCATTTACTCTTTTTATTTAAGTATTGAGGGGTTTTCAAAGTCCAACATATGATATATCATTTTTGGGATTATCTATGTAGTGTAAGCCATTAATCTATGACCCATATCCCATGAGTATAATCGCAACTAACTAATTTCTCATGGTTTTTGAATAGTCCACTTAACACTCATTGCATTGGGTGATGCTCACAAAGGTGAAGATAGTCCCAAAACTGATATATCATATGTTGGACTGCAAAAACCCCTCAATAATTAAGTGAAATAATAACTATTTTTGTTAATATAAAACAATTCATTATGAAAACCATAAACTTAAATCCTACATTGAATTTCATTTTAATTTTGACCATACAAAGAGCACACTCATAAATTTAAATCGTACATATTTAATAATAATAATAATAATAATTTATTTTCAATGTCATAGCCAAGCTAGACATCAATTTGGGGTATGAGATCCATTTGTTTGTGGGACAAGGGACCTCCCTTTGCATAGCAATTAATTGCTAAAGTTTACAGAAGTGTACATACCCTACCCCATAGGATTTGAATCTATGACCTCCTAAAAGGAAATACATATTCTTAACCATTAGACCTATTTTAAAAAAAACACATATTCATAAATTCAAATCTTACCTTCTTAATATTTATAAAATAATAAGTATTTCGTAATTGAGTTTCTCACTTTGATGGTATTAATAGTTTAGTTTACCTTTAGAACATAGCAAAGTAGTTTGTTTGACTTATGGTTACGTAGTGTGGATTGAAATAAGCATGGAGTGTTTAACAATAAGTTTGTATTCTCATGCGAAATAAAGGTTTCATCATACTTAATTACAATGAAATAATAAAAAAATAATATTATCACATTTTTAAATGTGTGAAGGGAAATGTCAAGCCTATTTAGGATTGGGGATGTGGACATGTATGACAAGGAAGAAAGAAATTGAGATATTTTTGGTTTTGTAGGAAGGAGGATTGTATAAGTGTGACAAAAATAGGAGTTGGAATGGTTTTAAGGCTCACTGGGTAACCTCTAAATTTCCCAATGCATCATAACAAATAATCTCAACATACTATTTTATCCTTCCTTTTATCTAGCAATCACATGTCCCCATGCCCATTTTAAGAGTAAGCACATTTTAAAAGGGATTTGAAGCCAAGATTTTTAAGTTAAAATGAGTAAGCGTATTTTAGGAGGGATTTGAAGCCAATATTTTCAAGTTAAAATGAATCTATTATATAGATATGTTGTAATTAAAAAGGTAAATGAGTTAGCTACAATTTTAGAATTTTGGGTGGACTACCATCTATATTTTTCCTAGATTGAAGGAGGATGGGACAAGTGTACTATCCAGATTGATTTTATGGTCGTCATTCAAAATTCAAAATAAACATTTATAAATATATATATAATAACTAATAGTTGATGCATGGATAATTAGCTGCTCATGCATGGATATCAGGTAGTAATGACAGACAACCCATTTAACTAGAGAAAGTAAGAGGTAGTTGAGGCATATACAACATGTGATTACAGCTAAGCATGAAGAATAAGTAATAGATAACTTGTTCATGGCACTTAATTTGTGACCTATCGATGTTCACCGACCATAAGTTATGTGGTTGTGCTAGCTACATTGTTTTAGAAAAATTAAAGTAATTTTAGTTTTAATTGTGACTAACATTTGTCACATTTGTAAATCGAACCAAAATTATTTCAATTGTGACCAAGTTCATCTACCTTTACTTATCTCACGTGAATTCCTTCATACTCATCTTCTAAAATTCAATTACTTTCCTTCAGGGCTCTTCCTTTCCACTTTGCTAAGTACCACTTTGTATCATGTGCATCTTTTCATCCAATACATCATCATTTTCTTCTACCTTTTTCCCTGGCATTTGGTTTCACTAATCAACATTTGCCTTAGATACACCTCAGTATCTACTGCATCATCACCTTTTGTTGCTTTATATTTATACAAATTCAACACATTGAATGTCGATGAATAGAAAACCCTTTAGGCAACTCGACCCAATCATGCATTCTCACCAAACATATATGTTATTATAAATGGGCGCATTGTTTTGACATCTAATTTATATATGTGCATGTAGGTTAACACTCCTTGTTTATATGTATCATAACCTTCTCTCTAACTTTGAAAAAATTATATCTCATGTGTGCATTTTCACGCTTATTGTATTATTTGATTAACATATTTAGAATATTCACCACTCATGCATACACTCCTCTACATCTCTGTTCAAAAATGGACTAAGTCCACAATTGATTGCAGGTTATGTTTATGCACAATTGTTGGGTTAATCTTGACCCATTCATAGAGTAACTAAGCTAATCTTGATTTAGTTAATAATGAGTTTATTGTTGGTGGTTTACAGGCCCATGGTATTGGGTAACCCATAGTATTTGTAATACTTCATTTTTGACCCCATAATGTACATATGTATGTCATAATAAAGTGGCCAGAAGCGAGACTAAATGGTATATGATGACGAAATATATTGTAATGATGTGCACTTACTGCTAATATAAAAATCCCCACAACTACAAATGAAGAAGGACGGAGCAGAAATGGGGGGCTATGATTCCACAAGTGGGGAAAGTGAAAGGGGATTGAGGGGAGATGACACTAGTTAGTATTAACCTAATCCCTCAGCCTTACTTGTCAACCTTGGTGAGGAATTTAACCCAAGGTCCCTAAACTCATGTTTATGGGGGTTGCTTTATTTAATCATTACTTAATTATTCTAATCTATGATCAAAGGGGTGAAAAGTGGACTCCTCCTAAGAAACCACATGGCAAGTTGGGAACATGCATATAAAATGTGGGAATTTGAGTTAGAGAGGCATTCATTTTCCTTCATCATTCTTCCAATCATTCTCAAGATTTGGGTTGTTGGTACATTACAGAGAGAGGAAACATAAGTGTCCATACCTACTTATCCAAAATTGTGAGGGGAAAATTGTTGTTGATGTTTTTTGTGCCATTATGAGAGCAACCTGGCCTACAAGTAAAAATCCATGGAGTCCTAGCAGTGAGGTTCCCTGGAAAGTTTGTGCTGGAGCACTGCAAGGGAATTGAAATAGCCTAAGGGGCTACATGCAGAGAAGGGGATCCCATTCCTAGTGTTGTGTAGGTTGAGGGGGAAGAGTGATGGTTGATTAGGTTTGTTGTAGAGCGTGGTTTTTGCATCAGATAGTATTGGGTTGTAGATTGAGTAAAAAGTCTGGGAACTTCTGTCACCCTTATGGAATGATAGCCTCGGCTCGAGGGTAGCCTCTGTCATAGAAAGATTCAATGTGATAAAGTACCTAAGGCTGGGAGGAACATCCCTCATTTGTATCAACTTGGAGGACTATTCCATAAAGATAAGTGGTGAATGTGTCTTTGAATGTCGTTCTTATAATTTTGTCATCGAATACCATTTATTTCATGCTTTGTTACATAATTGATTATTTTCTAGTTTCCTCGATTTTGTGTTTATGGAATTAATTCATCATAGATATGGATATGTGCATGGTAGCACTCACGTTTGGCATTGTAGTTAATTAGTTAATGTTGTTGTACAATACTTTCATTATTATTATACACATTTAGCTCTTAAAATGAAGATTTGTATCAAAAAGGAAAAATTCAAAAGGTCAAATTAAGGTGCTCCATAGCCTTTACGACTAATAAAGGTTAATGGGTAGATGAAGACGAGATGATTAATGAGGGGTAGATGAAGACCTTGAAATCGAAAAGCATCCCACATTTTTTAATTGAGATGATGGATATACGCTTGTCTAGTCTTGGAAACCCATCATCCATCAACTTTGCTATGAGCAATCCTCATGACCTTGATCTTTCTCCCTCCTATCAACTCCCCCATCTCCTATCAATATTACTTTCCTTCGTTTTATCTTTTCGTCATTTTCTATCCTATTACCTATATGCCTACCAAGTTTAATTCTTATAATCAACAATTCTCCTCTTTTCATTCATTTCCTCCCATCCTTTTTATCTCTAACAATAATCACCTTATCCTCCACCTTCTATTTATCTCCCTTTCTCATCCATATGTCCTAACCTTCTCTACTTTTCCTAATCATCCTTCTTTCTAGTTATCCCACTCAAATCTCTGTGCTCAATCCTCTTCTCCTATTCTCTATTATCCCCTTTTTACATGTAATATTATCTTTCCACTTGTATGGTCTCACTCTCATTCTAAAACCTGTCCCACTTAATTTAATAAACTAATTTATTTCTCTGTCCTTACCCTTATTAATGTTTCAACAATTTCCCTTAATATATTATTATTATTTGTTCTTTCCACTGTTTTTTTAATTTGTTATTTCTACTATTTCTTTATTATTTCATATATACTTACTCTTACTTTAATTTTATTATTATTAATTCTTTCTTCTTTTTCTTTATTATTTCATGTACAACTATTCTCATTTCAATTTATTTACATTCACTACTCCTAACCCTTCCTTAAAGATCATTATTTTGCTTCTATTTATCTCATCCCATTCTCTCTCTTTTTTCTTTTTTTATCTTTTTGATAGAGCTCTCATAATGGGTGTGTGTCCATTGAAACACTCTCTAAAAAACATATTAGAAAATTTGCTTTAAGTTAATAAATGAATTTAAATATGAAAAACATTATGTAACTTCTTCCCTTATTCACTTGTATAAAAATAAGAAGACCTATTACCTAATGCAAAAAAAATGATGATCCTCTCTTTTATTGTGCATGGCTCTCTTCCTCTCTCTTCTTCTATTTATTTTCATGATACCTAAGAAAAGTGTAATTTTCCTTATCATGAACCATATGAAACCCAATAAAAATATGCAATAAAATGTTAAGCACTAGATTATGCACTTTATTTAAGAGTGATTCAAGAGCATCCTCAGGGCTTTGGCAATCCATCACACCCAAAAAGAAATTATTAGTTTTTCTTTTTAGAATTTTAGCATTGCGAGTAGCTTGATGTTTTCAATCAAGTTGCTCTCATGCATTAGGCTCAAAAACTAAATTTCAAATATGTTACAACGGATACCTTCTTCTACCTTCACACCAAATTTGAGAAGAAATATTGAGTCTATGTCCCATGCATAAGTCCAAAACCAACACATAGAGATTTCCTGATTTTATTTCTATGGTGATAGGGCTTAGCATTTTGATTGGCATGATCTCATCTCTTGGATTTAAGGTTTGGAATTTGGTTATGTTGTAACTGACATCTTCATATACCTATCTACCAAATTTCATAAAAACGAATTAAGTTGCGGTAGTGTTCATAGGTCCTAATCCAATACACTGCATTAACAATTTTAAATTTATGCAAAAAAAAAAAAAAAAAACACGATTTATTTTTCAATTTGATTTTAAATATTCAAACTATGAATTTTGTGTTGTAAAATTGGAAGTTGAAGAAATGCTTATTAAACATGTATTAATTGAATGATATTTAAATTACCCTCCAAAAAATACTTGCATAATTGGATTTATAAAATAATTCTCTTTCTCACTTTCCACTTTTTAATATATTAAATTTATATTTATTATTTTAGATTTTAGATTTTATATTCGTATACTTTACTAAATCAAAATTTGTATATATATATAAAAATTCTCTTTCCAAGTTAATATAAAAGAGAACCCTATGCACATTTCAAAACCAATATAAAAAGGAAGAACCTTATCAACATTTCAAAACTAATATAATAAAAAGGAACCATGTTGTTGACATATGCAAACGTTCCATATAACTTTTTGTGCCTTCAAAGTTGTATAAATAAAAAAAGCTGAAAACCAAAAGAAGTTTAAAACGTACTTTATTTTAAATTCATCCCATCAATGCTTCCTTTAATGCTTACTTTATTTTATACGAGAAAGCAATTGGTGGAACCTCATGATTAGAACAACTCCCCATGGTGATTTGTCAGTTTTTCGTTGTTTAACTTACATCAAAGTGGGATATGTCATGGTGATTTGATTGCATGGTTATACCTCATCAATTGGATCTTGAAAATGAGATCCTCTTTTTCTCACATTCACAAAACCTTTTCATTAACACCAACCAACCAATGAGAACAAACTCCATCATTACATGCAATGACCATTCTTTTTTCTTTTCCTTTTCACTTTCATTGATGATATTTGGATCATCTCAACTTCCCACTCACAAAGCATAAAGATGCGTTTCTTTTTGCTTCTACTTTTACTTGAGTATCATTTCACTTTTACTATGTAGTATTCTTGTTGTAAATTCAAATTATATGTGTATTTTTTCTTTGTGGTTAAAAAGGTTTGATAGGTTTGTATAAGACTGTTTTTTTTAAATTCAAGTAAATTGGATTTTTACAAAATATATTCAATACAAGTTTAATCTCTTACTCATTCAAATTTATTTTCATAAATAAAATTATAAATTATGTGTTTGTAAATGGAATGATTATTTTAAATGATTCAGAGTAATAGGATAAAGAAATAAAAACACACTTTTAATATAAATATAAATGAAAATTAACAATTGTATTTTATTAAGGTTTTTTTTGATGTTGTAAATTTAAATTTATGAATGGTTGGAATTTATTTATAATCATAATTCTCGATTAATTTACACTAATTTGGATTATGTAAATTGTTTGTATATTTTTTTAAGACGTAAAAAACTTTAATTAATTGTAAAACTTCTTTTTAAAGTAAGTTAGTCACATTATATTAACATATTATACAAAATTACAACATCCATCAGCTTGAATTTCTTCGAGGTTGTCCAATCCATCATATAAACTAGTTTGAGTTTTCACTACAAAATTGACTCATAGACCCCTTCTCCAAAAGGAGGAAACATGGCTTACATTCTGGACTACTTTCAACATTATGCATTCACCAGACATGCTAGGGTTTTTTGACAACATACAATTATCCTCTATACAATTTAGAGCCGCATGAGACTGACTAACCATCTGAGGCCTACCAAACCATACTGCATGGGCTAACAACTGAAAACAAAACATAGACAAAACTAGAAACCATCTAGACAAAACTAGAAACCATTTAAACAAAAATCCATTGCAAAACAACTAGGGCACCTGGATATTCGTTGAGGGCTAAGCCGACCCTGTTTGACTAGTATCCCTAGCCATGTCACATCTTCCGGTCTAAACCTCAACATTCGTAGGAGAAAACACCCCCATCCACGGGAGAAAAGGAATTCCCAATTCTTTTCCAACAACATCAATTTTCATATGCAGAAGCTTGGAATCTGCATACAATTCTTTCCAAAACACCATTAGTATCTCGTATGCACACTGCTTCTCCTCCTTATCCAGCAACATGCTACCGAGGAGCCCTTTAATCACCCAATACAACGTCACAGTCTTCTCATATAACCCTTGTTGAACCCTCGACGATACTAGATCTTGGATCCAATGTTCCAACGTAGCGAACTCCACCAATGGGGAATTTTCCAGAACTTCGATCCAAACTCCTTGTTCAAGCATTTCCAGGTCCAACCTGATGGAAGGAGGGATGGACGCTCTGTATCTCCAAGCTGCTTGGGCATCCCTCATTTGCTCACGATTGGCTCTCCATTTTTCTCGTGCATCCGATCCCCCCAACTCCCCAACCTGCTCCATGTCGTCGCTGTCGAGCACAAAGAGCACAAACAACCAACCTGAGGCACTATACCAAACAAATCCACCACCCTTCATAGCATCCGCTCTCGACGCCTCGCGTCGTTTAAAAAACATGCCGGAGGGGCCAATGGATACAATGAATCCCTGAACAAAAACTCCCATAATAGCTAATCTAACATCCCTCGTACGACCTTGGACGACACCTCCCTTCACACTTGTTTCCATCAAGAGATCCATCCTGCACACTGTCAGCTCCTGCTACTTGTACTCCCCCCCTTCACCTCCATTAAAATTTTCCCTTTGCTCGTACGAAAGCTCCGTGAGGGGGGCCTCCCTTTACCCTCTCGCTTGCGCCTGCGAGCCTCGCCACCTGCTTTCATTAAGACTCTCATCTGCATGGTTGATCGACAACACCACATGTTCCTCCCGCCACATCACCTCTCCTCCAATTATCATTCGTACGCGGAATCATTAATTTTAAAACTTAATCAAGCTATTAATACAAATAAAATTATGAAATGAAATTCTTTAATTAAAAGTTGATTTTGAAATAAAAAAAATGAGTAAATAAGTTTTTAATTTGTAAAATTTGCATATTTTTACTTCAAAATTATCAAAATTTTATTTTAATATTTCAATATCTATTAATTTTTAAATTAAAATAGATCAATATCATAAGTATTTGACAAATTGGGATTTTGGGGTTCAATAGATTGAATCATAACCTTTACTCATGGAGTTAATAATTAACTTTAGAAAAGAACAAAATAACCTCTACTCATGGAGTTAATAATTAACTTTAGAAAAGAACAAAACACCTTTTTCATTCATTCAAATTAAAAAGTAATTGAGTGAAATTTGTTTGACTTAGTGCTATGTCGCGCATTTTAACGGAAGATAAACAGTTAGGCATGTTTTTTTTAATTTAAAATATTTAAAAAAAGAATAATCATACATTGTATATTGCTATTGCTATTTCAAAGACCGTCTATTATTATTACACAGATTCTATAATAAAATAAACCGAACAACCAATAAAGACAAAATCATGATAAGTAAATAGGATATGATATGGGTGTAAATTTTATTGCTATTTCAAAGACCGTCTATTATTATTACACAGATTCTATAATAAAATAAACCGAACAACCAATAAAGACAAAATCATGCTAAGTAAATAGGATATGATATGGGTGTAAATTTTATTATTATTAGTAGAAAAAATAATAAATTAAGGCGATTTAGTTCAATCAACGAATTGAATTATTGTTAATAATAAATGATTAATTATATAAAAAGTTAAGAATACAACTACCTAAAATAGTAAACTATTACTACCTTAAGTTTTATGTTAATAAAACCTTTTATATAATTTAAATATTTAATTTTTATTTTATGTTAATTGGTTTTATTATATAAATATTAAATATTTTACTCCATCTTAATTGATTTTATCGATTATTTTACTAAATATTTTTAATTTTTAATTTAATTTATAATAACTACTTGACTTTTTTACTTTAATTCTATATTTAAGTAAGACTTAATTTAATAAACACATTAATAATTTTAGTAAAGAAGATAGTTGTAAACTTAATTAATATTAATGATTAACAACCAAATCCATATTTATGAGTTATTTTATTATTTTATTTATATTTATATTATTAATTAAATTTTATTTCATCTCATTTTAAATCAATTTAATTAATTGTAAGATACTTCTTTTCCTTAGAAATGTGATTTTGAATTGCGATGATTTACTTGTTCAGAGATTCAACAATTGATCTTAATGGAGGACCTAAGCTACATGTTTATATTCCAAGACTTAACATAAGTTACATGTTGACATTCCATAACCTATTTGCTCAGCTGGTTATCAGGTTTGCAAAGTTGGATTAACTATTATATCATGTTTATGTACACCACATTCCTTCAAGGACACACCCAACCTAAGTTACATGTTGCATTCCATAACCTATTTGTTGAATTGGTTATTAGGTTTGTAAGGTTGGATTACTTATTATATCAATGTTTATTTACACCACATTCCTTCAAGGACACATTCAATAAACGATGGAGCATCTTCCATGTAAAAGGGAAGTTAATGACTTCCTCTAAAAACGTTGTTCTTAAGTTCTCCAATAAAATGTCGTCCTTAACTTCTCGTGCAAGTTAAAAGATATTTGCGTGGTCATTGATACATAGAGGGTTTCCTTCCAAAGAGGGTTGGAGGCACATATATCTTACACATCTTTTGGAGTTGCAAATGTGTTTGGAAGCATTAGAAACTTTTTATGGGACACTTATCATTGTTTTCTTGTAAGATTTTTTATTTTAATTTTAGAACAACTCTATTTAATGGCGTTGAATCTATTGTTCTTATTCATTTTTGAAGTATTTGATATTTTTTTTGAGCTATTACTTTATAAGTTTTGTTTTTTATACATCTTATTAAATTAAATATATAATTCTTAAAATTAAAAGCATTTAATATAAAGATACAAAAAGTTATTCAATGTTATAAATAATGCATTTAATATAAAGATATACAAAAAGTTATTCAATGTTATAAATACTTTTGAATCAAATTAAATGATATGAAATTTTCAATCATATATTATATTAGGATATATGGCATTTTTTTTGTCAATTGAGTGTAGATTGGGTGGTTGGGAGGAATATTGTTATCCTCCTCCCCACCCGGGTTCAAATCTTGCTTTGTGACACTTGATCCTTGGGAGTTGACTTTCTATGTAATGATTGTAATTCTGGCCATACCTTGATATGGCATTTTTTTGGATTTAAGTTGGTTTACTTTATTCACATTTATTTGTAAGTTATTTTTCATAGCCATAAGTTATTTTGAGGGTAATCTAAAACTTTGGTTTGATAGCCATCCTGTGGACCCAACACTTATTTGCTATGCAGTGTGGGAAGTGTGGAAAGCTCATAACAGGATTATTTTTTAGAATCATAAAGTTTTTGCTCATTTGCTCTGTTTGTAGATCACTGTTTATGTTTCAGCAGAATGTGCCTCTCGTCCTCCGAAAAACTATATGTTTAAACCTTTTATGAACTGGATCATTCCTTTCCTTTGGGGTACCTTGATGTGGCAACTCAATATGGACTATGTGGAGCTGGGATGATTCTAAAACTCTCTCTTGGCCATACTTTTCATCTTAATCTGAGAGCTGGCAGTGGGACTAATACCAGAGCAGAGCTCATTGCTCTATGGGGACTTTTATGGTTTGCTAGGCTTAAAGGAATTGAGATCTTACTTATTTTTGGAGACTCCCTTTGCGTTATCAATTGGGCGTGCGGTAGAGATACTCTACACACTGTTGTGCTGGATGGCTGGTTGAAGCGTATCTCCATGCTCATTTCATATTTCTCTTCCATCACTTTCAATCACATCTTCAGATCACACAATGTGGAAGCAGATACTCTCTCAAAGAGATCATTGGTCCCAAAGAGATCATTGGGCCCTGTGGATGGTACTATATGCTTTGAGGAATTCAGAGATGGATCTTTGACCAGTTTGGACACTCTTCACTTTTGTTGAATTTCGTTTTCAGTCATGCGTAGACAATGGTTATATTCCTTTTTGGACGTATGATAAGAACATTTGTTAGTATTTTGATGTTTCTAGGTGAGATGCTACACTTATTATAATCTTTTTGTTTTGAGTGTTGTTATCATCTAAGGAGTTGGCAACTTGCTCTCTTTGACAGCTTCTATATTTTGATACAATTTTTCTTATAATAAAAGCTGTTTTTTTTCGGTGTGAAAAAATAAATTATTTTTATATTATATTTTCTATTAATAGAATTGTATTTTCAAAATAAAAATCAATTTTTTTAATATTTTAAATTTATTTTTCAATTAAAAATAAATTAAAACAACTTTTAAACACTCTCGTATCATGTAACAACATCCAATGATACTAATTAATTAAATTAACCAAAAAACTTTTAATACATTACACTTATACAATACAAATTTTCAAATTAAAAATATCATATTTAATTGAGTTTTTAGTTCACTAATGGTAATTCTCTCAAACATAATTCTATCAAATTGAAATCTCTATCAAATTTCAACTATCCATTAAACCTAATTAACTTTGACTTTATCTTGACTTGTTATTTTTCACCATTCAAATCTAGTTTTTTTTCTTTATCAAATTCCAACATATAAACTCCACCAATCTAGTTTTTCTTCTTTATCAAACTCCAATATAAACTTTGATTTTATTTATTTCTTTTTTTACTTTCTCTAAATCTATTTTCTATTTTATATAATATTTTTTTACTTATTAAAATAACATTTTTAAAAATAATAATAATAAAATATAATAATTTTACAATCTTATAAAATTTAAATTGTAAAATATCAAAATTAAATTTATTGTATTAATTAAAATTAATGTAACATTTATTATTTAAATATATTAATAAATAATTTAAAATTAAATTTAATAGATGAAAAATAGTTATCCTAAATTTTTTAGAAATGATTTATCATATAATATTGAAAATTTACAATCTATATAAGTATTATAAATTATTTATTATACAAATGTTGATTGAATGTTTACAACATGTAATAAAGTTATACAATATGATATAGTGAATATTATGGGAGAGATCTTGTAATGTGATGTAACATTAGTAACATTTGTAACATGTCGGCCTAGTAACATTAGTAATAGTGACGGTGTTTAACAATTGAAGATTTTTCTTCATGCCCGCGAAGCATGTACGCGATGAAGACGCCCGGCGGATCTCTGCGGCTAGGGCTCAAACCCTAGCCGCCTCACTCTGGTTTTCGTTTGCAGGGACGCGGTCTGTTCAGGGATCGCTCGTCTCCTTTGCTTGCAGGGCCACGGATCGAAGTTTGCCTGCGTTTTTATTGCTTGCATTGCTCGCTCTGCTGCGTCCCTCACTGCTGGTAGTCGCCGCCTTCCACGATGGCCCCAGACCGGTTTGCAGAGATGGAAAAAGACCCTTTGGAAGCTTTCACAGCATTAGTCCGTTCGGCAGGACCTAAAGCCAACCCTTCTCTCTCGTCTAAGTTTGTTAAGAAGATGGAGGAGATCCCCTCTCTGGAGCTATCTCCAGAAGAGCCATGCAATCTTGCCCTCCTTCTAGCAGAAAAGGCCCTCATCGGAAAGTTCACGGGGTTATGGCCTAGCCCCAAATCGGTGGAGGCTTGGATGGAAGAACGCTGGAAATCGTTGATACATGGAAACGTTTCTCTGTGTGCAGTAGGCAGGGGCTTTTTTGTTTTCAGCTTCTCTAGCAAAGTGGATCGAGATCTAGTTTCAGATCTGGTCCCTATTTCATGGGGCCGAGGGGGCTGTTCTTAGCCCCCTGGACTCTTGATTTTAATCCCAGAGCTGATATCACTGCAGCCCCTATTTGGGTTAGGCTGCCTCATCTCCCCCTGCATCTATGGGGGAAAATTTCTCTGGAGGACATTGGAAATAAGCTTGGGCGTTTCCTGGACAGTGTGGAGCCGAAAGGGGATCAATTTACCTGTGCTCGTGTTTGTGTTGAGGTTAACCTCGAGAAAGGACTCCCGGAAGCCATTCAGCTCTCCCTGGGGGAATGGCGCCATATCCAAGAGATGGACTACGAGCAGATTCCTTTTAAGTGCCTTCGGTGCCATACTTATGGTCACTTCGCAAAATGCTGCCCCAAAGCCTCAGAAGTGGCAGAACCAGCTAAAGGAGATGATTTTCAGCCAGTAACTAACCGGCGAAGGAAGCCAAGGCGAAAGGAATCACTAGCCCAGGTTCCAAAGGCCACTCCTTCAGCGGAGGCAACTCTTGAAATTAAAAACAGCTTTGAAGCACTGCAAGAAGAAGAAGCCCTAGACCCTGAAGCAACAACAGTTATGGAAGACCCTCCGGTAGACGAAAGACTTCCGAATCCTGCCCTACCTGGCTCAGTAGATGCGAAGGAAGTCAGGGCTTCAGATCCTGAACCCCCTGCCCCTGCAGGTCCAGCTGTTTCAGTCCCCTCCAGCGGCTCTGTGGGAACTATTGAACCTGAAGACAATTCAGTCCCGTCTCCACCCCTTACCAGAGGGTGAAGGACCAACAAGGCACGTAGAGAAAAGGAGGCGGCTTCCAACATCTCTTTTGGATCTCAGAAAACGCTGGATCCCTACTTTAAGGGGCAAATTTCATCCCCCTGAGTCTAAATGCTTTGCTTTTGTCTTCTACTTTGCTCACAGTTTGTGAAAATTTACCCTTGTAAGCTCCTTTTGTCATTATCTCAAATTAGCTCAAGAAACAGATGGGATTTGTCTCCCAAGACTTTCACAAGAAGGTTGGCAGCATTGTTAGAGGTCACCAACCTTCTTCAGATTTGTAACTTTTTGGTTCTGGCTTGCCAGAACGCAGATTAATGCAACCTAACCGTTCTTGTCAAAAAAAAAAACATTAGTAATAGTGACATTGAACAGTGAATATTATGGAAGAGATCTTGTAACTTGATGTAACGTTTGTAATATTGAAATAACAATTAAAGTAAGTAACAATTACATGTAACGTTTGTCTTTATTATTGTAGGCCATTAATTAAAATGTAAAAAAGTAAAATGTAATGAAAAGTATTTAATGAAAAGTAAAAAAGTAAAATGTAATGAAAAGTAAAAAAGTAAAATGTATTGTCGGCCATGAATTAAAATGTAAAAAAAGTAAAATTATGAAAAATATTCAAAAAAATCTATCAATTAAGAAAGATTAAATTTCTTGAGTTTAAATTTAAAAAAAGAAATACACCTGAAGAAATTGGATGCTTGATAGATACAAGTTTAAGATGGATCTATGCTAGTGTTATTGAAAGTCCACAACCCACAACAAAGATAGAAAACATGAAATACAAATTCTAGAAACTATTTATAATACATATGTTGTTGAAAATTCACAACTCATAACAAAGTTACAAAACATGATATTTAAATTAAAGAAGAACTCTCACATTTCTAAACCACTGTGGCTTCACCGATCCACCTACAACCAAGCCCAAGTAACATCTAACCTAATCCTATATATGAAACCATATACAACACTATTATTATTTAACCTTGTAAATACAAAAAATAAAATCCTTTATAAAATCATGTACGACACTATTATTATTTAACCTTGTAAATACAAAAAATAAAATCTTTTATAAAACTATATACAACACTATTATTATTTAACCTTGTAAATACAAAAAATAAACCAAAAGAGTTCATACTTATGAAAATAAAATTTAAAAAAGAAACATTTAAAAAATTCTTCAGAAATGCTACAAACCTCATAACTAAAAGAAGTTTAAGAATCCTGAGCCATATCCATTCTTCAAAATTGTAACTTCATTTTATATAAAAAATTAGAAAAAATAAATAATACTCTTTGAATTTTCATAAACAGATTTTGACAGTTGATTTTAACCGAACTTAAAGTGAATATTTGAAAAAAAAGCAGCAGCACAAGAGCGCTTTGACTGTTCTTATCCCACGGCATACATAAAGTGAATTTACTATTTCGTCACGTGAACGTCATGTACCGTCTTACATGGGTATCATTGAAAGTATAATGGGCATTGAATGCAAGGGTCAAATAGTAAAGTTACTGTGTCCGTCTGTAAGTATTTTGAACCTTTCGACCCATAGTTTGCCCGCTCACATAAGCCAGAACACCATAAGACTGTCCTTGCTCTTGTTCCGATACTCATACTGTTTGCGCAAATATATACATAATACCCAAATGGATTTCTGATGTATATACTCATACTGTTTATCTGCGCAAATATACACAATACCCAAATGGATTTTTGATGAATATACACGGTATAGAGCTGGTTATCTAATCAGATAGCCCATTATTGAAGTACACAGTGAGTGGAGACGCTCCTAAGTTTGTGCAGGTGGGAGCCTCCATGAATATCTAGTGTTATATATATGATTGATTCAATGAAAGGCGCAGCTTTCGTAGCAGACAAGTGAATGAATGAATGTTGAGTTAACGAAGAGATGGATCCACCTGAGCACTTTCAGTTCCACGCCAATAACACCAACAGCAATAATAATCCTGATAAGTCTCGGGGAGACAGACATTTTGTTACATGGTCCGAACAGGTTTGTATGTTCAGTTTCTGAAATCACAACTAACTAGCTGCAATAGAGAAAATAAGTTATTGTTAGTTTCGGTTCTGTAATCATTGAATAGGATTGATATTTAAAGGTTTTTGGGTTCATGGATTATTGGACAGGAAGATAACGTACTTCGGGAGCAGGTTAGGATTCATGGAATTGAGAGGTAAATTATTACATGAATTAGTGGATAATCTTATGTTGGGTTCTGCTAGGATTTGATATTGAATTGAAATGAATCAAATTGAATCAAATCCATGAGGAACATTGGGTTTATTTTAACAAGGTCATTTTGATTGAGCATTCGTCTGCGACCATAAATGGGTCATTCAGCTTATTATCAGAGTTGATTTCTGTAAGATTTTTTGTCTTGACAATAGTCCTTGTTGTGTGTGATTCCGTGTTATTAGCTCTCTTGTACCACTTATGTGAATAGGACTTGTAGGTTTAGCGATGCGAGTCGCTACAGTCAGCCTGGTTTGCTGAAGACGATCGGTGCTAAAACCTGATACTCGTGGGTGGGGTAGGTACTGAACTATTTGCCATTTGGCCACAGTCCAGTGTCCTCTTTCTCGTACATGTCATGCTTGAAGAAACATGCCCAGCCCGCCTCATTCTATTTTTAGAGCTTTCATTGGAAATGCAACGTTTTCTCATGGATAGGGGTATTGCATCACCTGAATGGATCGTTTGGTGTAGACATTAATAGCTAGCTCACTAGATACAGGTAGAAGGATCTCAGTTGGAAGATAAGATGCAGGGGCGTATTCTAAGCATCTATTTTCCAAAAGTACTTGACTTCACAAATCTGGGTGTTGGTGAATAAGGCGGGCAAGCAACTGTATTATATTCTAATTTCTGAGAGCAGATTTTGATGTGATTACTTCTGCCCTATTTTAGATCAAAATTAGATCTGCTAAGCACTATTTGGGGTAACTTGGTCATAATGGTATGCAAAACATCAAGGAATGAACTTGTACAGCTGACATTATAAACTACCAATTGAGAAGGATCCTGGTCTCTAGGACAAGTAAGTTTTAACAAAATCAACATTACTTTTCCGAGAGTTGGTCTTTAATATTTAGCCTTTTTCTTTAGGTGAACAATAGGAGTCTGTTCAAGTATAGATTTTTCATTTCAGTTTTGAGTGACATCAGCTATGAGGCAAACGTTATGCACATTCTATATTGACATGATTGCTTTATAAGAACGATATACCTGTCACTGTCAGTCTGATCACACCATACATACTCCTGCCTGCCTGTTGAATCATCCAGTGGTATATGCTCGTTTACTTGGATTTCATTGGTATCACATGACACATACTACTTGACATGTGTTACATTTTATTTTTATTTCAAGGCTATGAGTATTTTCCCGGGCTTTTCAAGTTCTTGTTCCTAGCTTGCATGTGCAATTTCATAGAGGCAGTCTTGTTCTATAGATTTCTTGTTAATTTGATCCTTGTAATATGGTAGCTTCCTTTGACCTTTGTTGATCTGAAATTACAGAGATTGCATTTTAGTGATGAAACACTTCCTGCTGACTGTAAGTTTTTTTACCGCTGCATTACTTTATAAGCCTAATCTCTGCAACATTTTGTGTTTTCAATGCCTGCCATCAATGTATTCAGCAGTTATACCAGGGAAATAGAAACAAAGAACAGAGCTTCTAACAGGCATACAGTAACACTGAAATCTGAGATTACGGTGACAGAAGGAACAATGCTTGCATTCAACTATTAATGAAATGATAATAAACACACAAAATACAGAATGCACACGTTAACACAAGGGTTTATCATTTATGTGGAGAAAACCCTCTTGGGATGTACAAAATACAAATTCCACTTCCAAACAAATACTTGGTTTTATTGAAGGACATCAACGGTTACAAAGCTCTCTGTCTCAGATTCATTGCATTTGGTTACCATGTCTGCATACAGATGGTTTTGAGTCTCCTACAACATTTGGCTGTGAACTCCCTTTCTGTTTTCTTTTTCAGCTGGAAGCGAAGAAGAATTGCCTCTTTTTTCCCTGGGCCAGGAAAGTTCTTGGCCAACTGCCCATTCATTGGCTAGGTAGTAATGACAATGTGGTGCTGACATGCCTTGTTGACTGGGCTTATTCTGCCAATGCATTTGGAGAGGGCCATGTTGACTGCTGGTTTCTTCTAGCTAGACCTGTTACAGACCAGACCTCCTCAATTTGAAGGCTTTTGGTTCCACAAAAGTTCAATTGAGTTGAACGGTAGTTGCATTCCATGCTCCAACTCTCTTTGGAGAAAAACCACTGTTTGAAGACACATTCCATGCTCAGCCTCTCTCTTTGGAGGCAAACCCGTATTTGAAGATTCGGTTCTGGAGCTTGATTATCCTGCAGTTTATAAGTGTGATTACAAGTTACTTACTTGCATTTATTGATATCTTGGCTTGATTGGCTGAAACCAAAAATATTTTTGGTTTGCCTTTATAAGCATTAACTTGAAATGGATTTCCATCTTCAATCAACCTATATTTATGCAGTCATTTGAGGTTATGTGGCATTGTGATCCCACAAATAAGTGCTTCCAAAGGTTCCCGCGCAGATATCTAATTGGACTGCATCACATTCCATTTCATTAATGAAATGAACTTATATGCCAAATTTGAACTCACATTGTCTTGTGGAGCCATTGCAATGGACGATGTTCTGGATGCTTGTTGGTATTTAATCCCAAGTTCTGCACTAACACCTATGAGATCGGATTCTTCTGACTTCACTGGTCAAACAATGCAGTGACCTTCTTCAACATCTTCATTTGAATCTTGATGTAGAACAACTGTTCTCTCATGGCACTGAGTTTTTTGAAGTCATCCTCATTAGCTGGTGGTTTTTCAATTTCACATGCTCATACAAGTGATCTTGTCATCTGGTTTGGAGTCACATTCTAATTCTTGTCCCTAAATATTGGAGAGAGCTTGCTTTGATGCTTTCTTTGATTTTTAGGATGCAATTCCGGGGGAAATTTCCAGCATTTTGTCTCAGTATGGCCATCTATACCACAATAGTTGCAAATTGCAATGATTCTCACCGTCATCCCTTGACTGAGCAGCTTTGTAGGTCTTCCTCCTGTCATGTTGTTGAGCACCATACTTGGTGTTTCCTATTGCTCCATTCTGTGCTGGTTTCCTGTTGCTTCTTAAAGGGATCATCGAGTTTCTTTCCCTCAAAGAGGGCTAGTTCCCTTTTGATTTAGTCACACAAGTCCCCATGGTGTTTCATCAATAGGTGCAGATCTTCCCGCTGGAGGCTTAACATAATGGATTGCTTCTTGAATTTGGTGGTATAGTGTTGGACATTTTGCCCATCGCTTTGGTAGAAGTATTTACTATTGCCATTTAATCAGCTGTTCCTCTTGATAGCCAATGGGATGAAATCATAAAACTGATTTTTCAGTAGTGTTTTGAACTCCTCCTAAGAAGCCAATGGGGCTTTCTTTTGCTGTTTTGAGGACTACATGTAGCTCTCCCACCATACTAATGCATGGCTAGTCGTTTTCAGTGTAGGAAAGTATGCTTTTTTCTTGTCTTTGTATCCTTGGATACTGAAATATCAAATATACCTCCATTTGCGAGAATGAATCGTTGAGATTTTCAGTACCAATGTCTCCATTATAGGTTGGTATATTGATCTTGGCTTCTACTTTGAATGGTTCAATAGAAGGTAAAGGAGAAGCCATGCCATTAATGGATGTCTCAGGCCTCTTACCTTTGGTGTCCTCCTGGTCAGGATTCTCTTCTTCATTCTCGGAGGGTGGTGACTGTTCCTCTTTCTTGGCCATTGTCTTCATGAGATAGGTCATCATCTCTCTTGGGTCTTGGCACAACAATATTTTACTTCAACCAGGAAACCTAACTTCTGGGTCCTCTTGGCATTGCCTTTCATAGGGAAACCCTTCCATTTTTTGCTGTCCGTGTCTTTCCAACTTTGGCTGAAGCGGTTCTATGCTCTTTCAATATCCACCTCTGGATTTACCATACAGGATTTATTCCCAAGTAATTCTGAACTTGGCTTTGATACCAACTTGATCTTAAATTACAGAGATTGAATTTCAGTGAACACTTCATATTGGATACAAGTTTTTTTAATGCTGCATTGCTGCGCTGATGTAATCTCTGCAATATTTCATGCCTTCAATGCCTGTCATCAATGTATTTAGCTATGTTGCATGGGTGCCTGTACCCGGGAGTAGGGTACATGTACCCGTACTGGGTACTTGGGTATGCGTAAGGTACGTTTCCTGCCGTACCCTGTCGTACCCAATACTGGCTCCACGTACCCGAGACGCCGTTATAAAAAGAGGGGTAGTTATAGGCTAAATGGTACGGCGTACCCTGTGTTTGGGTACTCCATACCCCGTGTTTGGGTACTTCGGGGGTACGGCCGACTCAACAAAATGCAAATCCTCAAGGAAAAATGTAATGACCCCCAACCAAAACTGAACTAAATTTTGCTAGCTGCGTATGGAGTTTGGTTCAGGACTTATGTCAAGCACTTTGCAACACCATTCAAATTCCAGTTAATATTGTCCAAATCTGGTAGACTGATTTTGCATTGATTTACAAGGAATGTTTTTATGGTTTTGTGTTCAGCACCAATGGAACATAATTTGACTATCAAATGTGCACATAAAATATATACATATGTATTTAATACTGAGAAATACACTGACATCAACCCAGGAATATATTTGCAACTTTTTATTGCTTGTAACAACGGTACAAATAGGTTTTAAAATCAGATTTCAATTGTACCTTCAGATCTGAGTTTGATTGTTTGTTATAGCTGCCTGGTACAATGATTTATCAAATTTTATGTAACTTCCAGTCTTCCACGTGATATCTACTATGAGTCTATGATTTATCAAATTTTATGTTTCAAATTTTCAATGCGAATGTTCATTGTTCAATGAATCATTGAATTTAGAATTATGAATCATGATTCATAATTTACGAAGAAATCTGAAATATGCATGTATGATGTGACTGTGACATGTTATATATATATATATATATAGTACCCCCGATGTACCCACATACCCTGTTTCAAAAAGTGGCGTTCCCGTCCCCGTACCTGTACCCATCCCCGTCCCCGTCCCCGTCCCCGTCCCCGTACCCAAGTTTCCTGGCAACTTAGGTATTTAGCAGAAACTGAATTGCAGTGATGAAACACTTCATATTGGCTGCAAGCTTTTTTAAGGCTGCATTGCTGTACCAACTTAATCTCTGCAGTATTTCATGCCTTCAATGCCTGTCATCAATGTATTCAGCAGGTCTAACAGGGAAATATAAACACAGAACAGAGTGAGGAAATAACAGAGTGAGCAAATAACAGAGCTTCTGACAGGCATATAACACTGAACTCTGGAATTACAATGAACAGAAGTAACAATGTTTGCATTCAAGAGTCTGCTGAATATCAATGAAATGATAATGAACACAGAAAAGACCGCATGCATAGAGTAACACAGGCATTTACATGGAGAAAACCCTCTTGGGTAATAAATCTCAATCGGGAAACAGATACTCTTCTTTATTAAAGTAGGTTATTGATTACAGAGCTCTCTGTCTCAGATTCTTAGTGCATTTGGCTACTGTGACTACATAAAGATGGTCTGGAGTTTGCTACAACATTTCAGCTGTGAATTACTCTGTTTTTCCTTTTGTGTTGGGAGAAGAATGGTCTCTTTTCTTTTCACCCTACGTTTCTCGCTTGGCCAGGAAAATTGTGGGTCAATTACGCATTTATTGTTAGGTAGCTATGCTAACATGTCATGTTGACTGGGCTTATGCTGCCTCTGTATTCGGAAATGGCCATGTGGACTGCTGGATTCCTTCTTGCTAGATCAGTGACAGATCATTTGTAGTTTCAGATTCCCAAGACAACTTTAACAAGATCATTTTACCATTTCTTGTTCATCACGCTTTCTCCTCCCCCCAATTCTTTTTGTTTTTTCTTTCTATAAATCAAAGCTGTCTTTAAGGGTTTATTATGAGTTTTCTTCAATCAATTGTCTGTGGTGCTTTTGTCAATAAGAGAGAAAATATATTTCATTATTATTTCTGCACCTGTGCCAATAGAGTATGGAGGTCAAAATTTAATACCTGGTTGATAACAATTTTGTATCTGGCATTTCTTGAATTTGGTTACATCTGCTGCTGTGGATGTAGGTGGGCTCTCATTTCATCTCAATTGAAAGACAAAACAAGCAGACAGTGCAGGAGAAGGTGAAAATAGTGATTCTTACTCAAATGCAGTTTTGGAGATACATTCTGATTAGGCCAGTTAGCATTGGTCTTGCTATTGCTAGATATCTGAATTTTCTATGGACTATGTCACAGATGGAACACGTACTTGAGTACAGCTTATAAAAAAGGGAGCTGGTCGCAGGAAGAGGATATAATCTTGTTCGAGGTAAAACTCCTAAAGTAACAAATTGAATGTTTTAATCTATGCAAAGAATAGTTTGCTCTCTGGTAACCACCATAGTGTGTGAGAAATAATGTTCTTTGCTTAGAGTTCTATTGAATGTTTCTGAAGTTGAAGCCTTCAAGTTAGACCACTTCACCCATGATACTGGAATTCAAGTTGCTTATCTTATAAATGCCAGGACAGTTGAAGAACATTAAGTTTTTTACTGTACAAGTTCAGCATTGGTGACGATATTTCGGTCTTTTTTCTACACAGGCACATAAAAAATTTGGCAACCGCTGGACAGAGATCGCAAAAGTAGTTCAGGGCAGGTAGGCAGTAATTCATTTATGATCATGCCGTACTAATATGATATGTATGATACAGACAAGTAATTACATTTTTTAACGTGTAATTAGTAATCGAGCATGACTAGTCTTATAAGTTATCATTGATATTGTAAGGTTTCCACTTTTTTATGATATTATTCTTGTAATCTTTGGTCTGACAAGCATATTACATTTGTTCATAAACTTTTATTTATTTTGGTATCGTTCTACAACAAAATCTGATTACTTTGGAATCCAAACAGGACCGACAATGCTGTCAAGAACCGTTTTAATGCGTTGTGTAAAAAGCAAGCCAAAAGGGAAGCATTATCTAAGGAGAATGATGAACAGATCCATGTTAATGATAACAACAAAAGGGTTGTGGTTGAAAATAAAAGCATTCTTAAAACACTGGATTCTGCAGTATGCTCTAAGAAGATGAGGTAAAATTTTAAGTTATCAATGCAATGTTTTCCCTTGTAAACCAATTTGTCAACCCCTCAAATGGAATAATTCTTCAAAGTGGGGTGCATGCAGGACCAGTAATACTTCAGGAGTATTTCCAGGGGATGGAGCCATCAAATTGATGACTCAGAATAGAGGATCAGAATCCATGTCACATTTTCGAACAGCTCTTACTGTTTTGCCACATGATCATTTAACCAACAAAGGAGTCTTAGTATCCCTTGGCCATTCAAGCCCATGTGATCCATTTGCTGCAATTAAGAGCCCAGTCAACCAAGGTTTTCTTTCTGAAATAATAGCTGCTACTATTTTTCCGTTTGACAGAGTATCCATACTGATAAACAATTATTTTACAATCTGAACATTATTGGAAGCCTTGAAGTCCTTTGGCTATGATTGATGAACTCATTCAAATTATGTTAAGTTGTAGGTTCCAAGCTACAAAATGCATTTCTCTCAAAGGACAATCCAAAGCTTACAGCGTTGACTCAGCAAGCAGAACTTTTAAGCACACTAGTTCAAAGACGCAAAGTAGAAACATCGAATAAAAAACTTGAAAATTCTTCAAAGGTGAGTTCGAGTACATCTGTAAGTTTGTAACATGTGCTTAAATCACTTTCATTTATATAATGAGGGCTGTAGAGAAGAATTTCTTATGCAACTGTACCCTAGCATCTATATTTGTGGCCATTTTCCTTGATGCTCAATTCGACATCCCAATGTAAGACACCCTGATGCATCTGCAAAAGTATATGTGAAAAGCATAGAATATTTCAAAATAGAATAATCAAAGGAAAGATGATTGACCGTTTAGCATTTTTAGTTTGCAAATTAGTTGTTCTTGTTTTGGCTTAGTGGTACTTTTCTAGTATTTCATAACGTAGTTTGTATTTTCCAGGTACTAGATGGAATGTTGATTCAAGGAAAGGAAAGTCACTTGAGGAATGAAGATGAGATGAAAGAATCAAGTCCATGTCTCGATGTAAGAACAAATGCTTCAACACCTTTTCTAACTGACAAGGAGAAAGGCCCAAAGGCAACCTGTCTGCCTTCAAAGAGGTAATGATAAAACTTTCATTTTTAATTGTAAACATTTATTCCAATTTTTAGACTTGGCCTCTAATACATTAATGCTTGCCAGGCTTCATATGCCTTCCTTGCCTAAATTATGTGAACCATGTGAGAAGACTTCTCTGGAAAGTTCTGAGTTTAGTCTTGGCTCAAATTATCATATGAATTTCATTGACATGCCCAAAGACAATCTACTTCAGATTGGGGTGTCTGCCTTTATTTGCAAAAATAAAAGTTTCCAGACCTGCTCTACAAATACTGAAGAAAAAGAACAAGTCCATGTGAGAGGAAAGGATGGATATTCTTGCTCAACTGCAGCCCAACATGGTATTTAGAGGCTGGGATTTCTATAATGTTTAGTTTTTTGTTTCAGAAAAAAGAAGCATAATTGTTCATCTTTCAGGACTGTATCTTACTTAAAAGTATCTGGGTTCCTTTCTTTGTGCTAGAAATTTCATCCAAGCAGACTGAACAAGAAGATGAGAGACTTGTTCCCATCTCTTCATTCGCTGAGTGTTGCTCGCCCATACATGTGACTCCCTTCTTCCGGTCTGTTGTTGATGAGATTCCTACTCCACAGTTTTCAGATAGTGTAAGTATAAACCTCCGAGTCTTGTCAATTGTTATTTTGAATTCCAAGATGAAAAGACGATCAACCTGATGTATAACTATGTAACATTCAATGATACTTGCTATGTAAACTTGCAGCACTTACTCAGAAGTTAAATGTAGAAATTTCATTTGCATAGGTGCCAATTCTCTTGATAATGGATATGCTTTATGCACATGCAGGAAAGGCAGTTTCTTTTGAGTATGCTTGATCCAGACTCTGAAATATCATCTCCAGACTGCCAGATATTGAGTAGAAGGGGTTCCCCATCATGCCGGACCTCGCTATCGAACAGGCTGTGAATTCTTAGTTATACCACATGTCTTACAGTACATCAGTATACCCTGCAACGTTTTGACCTTGTTTCGAGAAGCAGGTTTTGAGTTTTCTGTTTCATGAGGGATACGTTGCAGATATTTTCAAACCAGCATTGTATAAAAATGTGAGTGTATTTATATGTTTGTTATAGTGGAAAGAAGAAGGAAACAGAGGTGGAAGAAGGAAACAGAGGTGGTGATGATCAGTTGATTTATATTTCTTTGTGTGTCAGTTCAATAAGTCAGGTATGGTCCCAAGAAGTAGCATGCCTGTCATTTGGTTTATGGCAGCATTCAATCTGTAAGTATTTGGTTGATGAGTGAATAAATTTGTCGTGGTGTGCGGTCCTCCCTGTTTAACAGGGGAATTATTAGGAATTTAACCGATTAGATTTGATTTCGCCCTGCTTTTTGAGGCATTTATTATGGGTTCCAAACCAGTCTTGTACAATACTGTAAGAGTATTTTGTTGAGAGTCTAGCAGAAGAGAGAAACAAAGGTCATGTTAAGTTGAAAATTGTTTGTGTAGTAGTCACAGTTCAACATACAGCATACAGGTGTGTAGCAGAAGAGAGAAACAAAGGTCATGTTCAATTGAAAATTGTTTGTGTAGTAGTTACAGTTCAATAAGGCTGGTAGTGGTTCAAGTTACCATATCTACAATTTGGTTTATGTAGTATTCACTTTGTAATTACTTTCCTTTAGTAATAAATTTGTCGTTGTGTATATTCCTTTCCATTTTCCCTATTAAATGTGGACAGTACCTCTTGCTGATTATTTTGTCAAAAACAAAGAAATTGCAATGGTCTTTCCAATTTTGTTGCTTATATATTTTCTTGACTGGATATCCCAGCTTCAAATCAAAGCTTTGCATGAAGATTACATCCTGATCAACACAGCAAGTAAAGAAAATATACATGTTTACCATCACACAAAACCGAACTTGAAACCTTGAAGTAATCACACTTTAGTTTGATACTTTTCAAAGAAGACATAAGCATGATACACTTGTTTTTTAACCATTGGAGATGATTGAAAAAACCTACAAGATGAAGTAGTCGACAAAGGCTTTTGGGTAAGATTCAAGGAAGCAGAGTTCAAAGTAGCTCGAGATCAAAATTGCTTTCCTTATGGTACTTTAAAGCTTTGGACCATCTTGATGAAGTAGCAGACAGTGAGAACTTTGGGTCAGATCTAAGGAACCAGAGTTCAAAGTAGCTTGAGAAAAAAAATGGTTTCCTTATGGTACTTTGAAGATTTGGACCATCTTAGAGATTCACCAGAAAAGTGCCAAAATACCAAGTAAACAGGTTGAATCTACAAAATGAATATAACCAACGGAAAGTGGTTGATCTTAAATATCTAACAGAATTAGAGTTGTGCTGCATGTTTTGGTCAATGTTCTCAGACTTCAGCTCGGCAAAGATTCTGCTGGCCATGGGGTTTGGCGAAACTCGGCAAAGATTCTGCTGGCCCTGGGGCTTGGCGAAACTCGGCAACTCGACAAAACTCAGTCAAGACTCTGCAAAACTTGACAAATAGTAAAAAAAAGACCCAAGATATAATAAGGGCAGTGTATCTGAGTCTGAGTTGAGTTTGGTGAGCTGAGGCAACTGGAATCTTGGTGAGCATGGTTGAGTCCTAAGTCTCGGCACGAGTTTGGGTCGATTACTCGGCTCAGTGGCAGCTTGGGTAGATTCGTGGGGGCTCATTAGTCTCCCATGAATCAAACTGTAGTGGTTTTGGTTATGTTTAAGCTAACGGTGGTGAAGAAATCGAAGTTAAAAAAAGGTGCGTAGACTTGTATCGTGGTCAAGAAATTGAAATTAAAAAATGGCATAGGGATGATGTTAGTTTTGAAATTTTACTATGCTTGTTAGTGTTCGACATTGGAAGAGTTTCATAGCTAACTACAGAGCCTTCACCTTGCTTCGGGCATTAAAGGGACATAATTATGTACTTTGGAGATAAAATATAATTTGAGAAATAAAATATTTTTTCAAATTGCTTGGTTGTTAATGTCAAAATCAGAGGCCAAATCTGTGTAAAATAAGTTTGGAAATAGTGCTTTCAACTTCAAAGCATCCCAAAGGAAATCAAACTATTTCCACATCATATTCTCTCACTAATTCAAGGGATGGAATCACATGAATAAGATGAGAGTGACTTTTAACGCTCGTCGAATAATATGCTCTTTCACATTCACTTGAATTGAAAATCAATATGATGAAATACTAGAGAACAAGTAAACAATGGATGGTGAACTCTCAGTACCACAACAACTCTTATATAGTGAGCTTGTGGGTGTGTTGTCCCTCTAGAACACCCCTCCCAAGGCATCATGCTCATCGTAGGTCCACCCACTTCATGGAGGCCCCTTGAAGTATTTCTATGGCCCTAAGAAGTTCCCTAAGCATGATCAAAGGCTCTCCGATGTCCCTCACACAAAAAAGGCAGAATGTTATGTTTTATGCCCAAGTGTGATTGACGATCGATGATCACCCGTTGAAATATATCTATAGTTGGTAGTTCCTTGCAACATCTATGGTTCAACAGAGGTATCTAAAGGTGGAAATTTCGCAAATGATTGTCCCATGGGGTTTTGGAAAAAAAGGGAAACTCGATGGGGAAAATCCCACTAGCAACTAGGATTGACCTCACACGATAGATCAACGACCTATATTCACCCGTGACATTTTAGAAAAGGGGCAAAGCTCGTTGGCGAAAAAGTCGAGATGGTTAGGATTTGCCTTGCCTGCTTGATGAATGGTCTTGATTGCCATGAATGGTTAGGATTCATCGTACGAGATTTTGGAAAAAAGGGAAAAATATGCTAACTAGTGATTTGTAAGTCACTGTTGATATTCCATTGAAAGAGTCCGTCACAACGGATCTTACAACTTAATTCATTGTGTTAGTTTAATTCCATAGAATGATAAAGAAATTGGAACTGAAAGAAAAATAACTATAGCAAAATAAGACATCCACACAAATAACATAAGATATTCCTTGGTAAAACCCACTATGGAGAAAAACCTAGCAAGAAGTGAGGACTATGCCTTGTTCTTTTATTCTCCAATATGTAATGCAAATACAAAGAAAGTGGTACTCACTAAGGAGTTACCTTTAACACTGTGCCCTGCACAACCACTACAAGATGTCCTACTTCCTCTATTGTGCTCTAATGTCCACTCTCTTACTATTGTTCAAATATGAAACGATACAATAACATGTCATAATGAAACCCTTTTTCCTAATGGGTTGGTATTTAACATAGCTTGATAGTTGTCTAGGGTTAGTTTTAGGGTTTGTACATGCCTCAACTCTCAATTAGGGTTAGGGTTTTGGACCTTCTAGAATGTTCTTAAAAGTGCACACGTGACTAACCCTACATGTGTGGGTAATGAGCGTTGACATGGAATCCATTCGGTACCATGGTGGTGTTGAGATATTGTAACTTCAAAGAATATTATAATTGTACTTTATTATTCCGGAGATGTTTCATTCCTCCGTAAAGATCTTATTGTATATCCGGAGATGTTTATTCCTTCGTCAGAATGTGGTAACTTGGGTTATTAGACTTCCCTAGTGGAGGTCGGCCCTTTATGTGTTATGTGGGTCAAAGGGTTATTAGACCACCCTAGAGGGGTCGGCCCAGTCAGTTGTAGTGGGGTATTTAACCCATTGGTTAAATACGAGCCTACGTGTACCTATGTAAAATACATGTCAGTGTAGTGTATAAATAGAGGAGGTGTGTTCCTCATTTGAAACACTCACACACTTGAGGATAGCGCACTTGTGGAGGAGAGGTCTGCTATTGTGGAGGAGGAGATCATGTCTCAGGGTTTCATCTTTGTATATTGCTGGTCATCTATATTGAGGAAGATTTGCTGGGTTTTCTACCCCATGAGGGTTTCCCAGGATAAATCTCTGTCTCTTGTGTTTATGCTGTGCTTGTTGTTTCTTCAGTGATCCTGTATATGCTATTATTGTGAAATGGAATGTAATGCTGCTATTTTCTGTCTTAGCATACTAAATCTTAACATGGTATCAGAGCTAACCTGAAGGAAGACAAGGTATGGCACTAAAGACACTTGCTTTACTTACGACAATTTGAAGGTTAGGGTTTTACATAGCAAAAACCAGTCATCGTAGCAATTTCGCTATAAATCCGTTTTGGCGAAGTTTTCGGATCTGAAATTGTTACAGGACGAAGCTAAAATCTCCAGGTACCTTGTGTCCAAAGGACAACCTCTAATTCGTTGTACTTTGTGATTTATGATCTGTACAATATAGGGTTTTTGCCTCTTCCAGATCTGAGTCAAAATCAGGTGACCTTGGGAAAAAGGTCATAACTTGGGCTAGGAAGCTCCAAATGAAATTTCGTGAAAAGTGACAGGTAGTACACAGACTGTACTATCTCAGAAAACTTTTTCAGAGGTCGAAGGTCAAACAGTGACACGTGGCACGCCGTACAAGTTCGCTCTCCTGTATTATCCCATAAACAGGTCACGTTGCGACACTTGGCATAACTCTCTCTCAGAGAATCCAATTGAGTTCAGACCTGTCAGGATGGAAAGATAACAGGCCGAGCTATCTCAGAAAACTTTTTTCAGAGGCCGAAGGTCAAACAGTGACACGTGGCACGCCGTACAAGTTCGCTCTCCTGTATTATCCCATAAACAGGTCACGTTGCGACACTTGGCATAACTCTCTCTCAGAGAATCCAATTGAGTTCAGACCTGTTAGGATGGAAAGATAACAGGCCGAGCTATCTCAGAAAACTTTTTCAGAGGCCGAAGGTCAAACAGTGACACGTGGCACGCCGTACAAGTTCGCTCTCCTATATTTTCCCAAAACAGGTCACGTTGTGACATTTGGCATAACTCTCTCTCAGAACATCCAATTGAGGTCAGACCTGTCAGGATGGAAAGCTAACAGATCAGGCTATCTCAGAAAACTTTTTCAGACCCTGTGGATCAAAAATTTTGGAGTTACACCAGAAACAATCAGGTACATATTTCTGTCAAAACAGAATTATTTTTTGGTACCTTCATTCATGGCTTTCGGAATTTAGGGCTTTGAAGAAAGTTGGAATTTTTGTAATCGGAGACCACGGCTGGATGCTACTCATCAAAATAGAAATTTAGAGACCAAGATCAGAATTTTTGGTTGGGCAGAAGGCCGGGCTTGATTAGACCCTAGTTCGGGACTTTGATCAGAAAAGTGGAAAATTAGGGCTTCTGTAAAAATGGGAATTTTTGAAATCTGTGACCACGGCTGGAAGCTCCTCGGAAAAATAGAAGCTTAGAGCTTTGGATCAAACCTTTTGATGGGGCAAAAGAGTGGGCTTCATCAAACCCCAGTTCAGGGTCACGTCCAGTGAATCCGAAAGTTTCAAAGGCAAAATTGAGGAGTAAAACTTTGCAGTTTTCAAATTCTGAATATACCAGTTTGATCAGCTCATCAAGGCGCATATTTCTATCATTTCGGAAGTTTGAAATTCAAAGTTTGAATTTTTGGGTTTCTCTGACAAACCCATATCCAGCTCCAGGTCCAGTTCTTGCAAATCAAGTGGATTGGGTTAATCCTAGAAGAAGATGGATTGGTCACCTGCATAAGTGAAGAAGTTCCTAAGGCCTTACATAAGAAGAATACAAGCGATCTCGACAGGTATGACTCATCAAGGTATGTTTCGATACTTGTCCATGATTAAGTTTATGGTATGTTTGTCTTCAGGTTATTACAGTTAGTACAATTTTGATTTTAGATTTGTCGTATAACCTTAACAAAATTATGAATGCATGATAGAAGATATTCATTGGTTAGGGTGTTGACACTTATGATTGTACTAAGGCATTATGATGTTGTGTGAGGTTGATGTTGTCTGCTAACAAGATACAGGTACATCACAAAAGACAAATCAGGTTCCATGACCATGAAAACATGAAGACAAAGACTCATCCATAATCTTTGTTCTACTTACGAGGTATGTATGACTTTGTTATATTATGCTTAACCTATGATACATGCAGGTTCTAGCTCAGGATCTCTAAATCATTGAAGAGATTGTTTAGGTGTGTTGTACATAACCAAGTAGGTATACTAATCCAGGTATGTTTTCCATGAATCTTACCTTGTGTTAGGATCCTTTATATAAGTATACTTGGAATGATTGGTTATGCTTATTCATAAAGTTAGTAATCAAGGGATTATGCATATTATATCTTTTATCTTGATTGATGATATGCATGAGTAAAAGAAGACTTCCCTGAAATCTTGAATACTAATGTTTATTAACTATAATCATGACTATACATTTTCAAGATTATTTAGTACTATAATGTTTTGATAGCATTTAGAATATACTAATGAGTGTATGTTTGTGCATGAGATCATGAGGATGACTCTTGAGCATGCACAGTGGTACATAATGAATAGAAGTTCAAAAGACATACAAAAGTTCAAGCGGGAGGCAACCACACAAACATAAAAGATAAGTATTTGAGTTGTTATTTGAAATAGTAATGATATTGCCTGTAATAGGTTGTATGCATATTTGTATTCCTAGAATATATAATGCTGAGTATAAATATTCATAGAGCATTGAATAGTATACTACTAATGTGCATATGATTGGTTAGTTGGACAAACATTCCATTGTTGCTTGTCTAGAATGAAACCTCTTTGCTGACATGCCGAGAGCTGTGCACACTCTCAATAGTATGTTCTGGTGGAGATGGAAGGCATATAGATAGCCACTGTATGCATACAAGATATGGGAAAGTGTTGTGCCAAAGTATTGGTCAAATTAGTTGCATAACTATGTAAATGATATCTGTATGCATAATAGGTTATTATGTCAATATGATTTGATGATTATGAAGTATTACTAATCTTGTACTTAATTTTGATTTGTAGGGAAAATCATGATGAATGATGAACAAGCGATGGATGTTCAACAAAAGGATTTACAAATCAAACACACTATAGAAAGCTTATGGTTAAGAGATTCTCTTAGAAAGAGGAAGAGAATCATCATGAGATGTTTTGACCATTCTCTTAATAATGTAATCAGGTTCTGTATGGGTTCCCAGGATCGGTAGTCAATTGATGAGCTTAATGATCATCATGGGTGATGTGGATCTCAACCCTTGCTACAAGGTTGAATATGGCTTCTATACACATATGATATGGATGCAAGAAGAAACTCACCATAGAGTTCGAATGACTTTGAGGCTCATATTAGTAGACCCATCTGACGAGAGATGGCACAGATAGATATGCAGAAGATCACTCAATGCAGAGTATGAATAATGGACAATTGACAGCTTCATGACAAAGCTTGGGCTTTACCAGAAGTAAAGCTGATCCTAACCTTTACCTAAAGGTTGTGGATGATAAACCTATCATACCATTATTATGTGTCGATGATCTCTTTCTGACAAGGAATGAGAAACAGATCATGAAAATGGCTGCAGAATTAAAAATGAAAGATATCAGATTAATGCACTACTTCTTAGGTCTAGAAGTATGGCATGATCCAAAAGGAATCTTTTAAATCGAGGTAAGTATGCTGTGAAGTTTCTAAAAGATTTGATATGTTGGAGTGTAAAGCCATGGCCACTCCCATGGACTCCAACTTGAAGTTATTAGTTAATAACTCATCGGATTTAGTGGACCTAACCCTATATAGACAAATCATTGGGCCAATGATGTATTTAACAAATACTAGGCCAGATATATGCTTTGTTGTAAATACCGTAAGTCAGTATCTAGTAGAACCTAGAAAGGTTCACTTAATAGCTACAAAGCATATAGTGAGGTACCTAAAAGGTACTTTAGATTTTGGTCTATATAACTTGGAGGTCATGAACTCCGTTTACATGGTTACTCAAATTCTGATTGGGCAGGAAGTGTCTCAGACAGAAAGAGTACTTTAGGTGGATGTTATAGTCTTGAATCTACCATGATCTCATGGTTTAGCAAGAAACAATCTAGTGTGGCTCTCAGTACTACTGAAACAGAATATATAGCTGTCTGCTCTGCCAGCTGTGAAGCAATGTGGCTTCAGAAGCTATTATATGGAGTGTTTGACTTAGAAATGGATTCCACTATGATTATGTGTGACAATCAAAGCTGCATCAAGATGATAGGAAATCTTGTATTCCATGATAAGTCAAAACACATTGAGATCCGATACTTCTATATACGAGATATGGTGCAGAGAGGAGCTATCAAGCTCGAGTATATAAGCACTGAGGATCAAATTGATGATATCCTGACCAAACCTCTGTCTCGAGTAAAGTTTGAGCACTTCCGAGACAAGCTTGGTGTAGTTTAGAAGGACTCTCCTCGAAAGGGGGAGTAGCACAGTATCCGACATCAAGTCTATCTCATCAATGATGAGGTTACCTATTTACTGCACTTAGTTACCTAGAATTATTTAGATTTAGGACTCTTATATTCTTTTGATGATAGATGTATACATACTTTTGATGATAGATGTATACGTGCCTTTGATGATAGATGTATACATGTTTTGATGATGATGATACATGTTGTGGTTATACATGTTTTGATGATGATGATACATGTTATACTTGCTTTGATGATGATGATACATGTTATACATGTTGTGGTTATACATGTTTTGATGATGATGATACATGTTGTGGTTATACATGTTTTGATGATGATGATACATGTTGTGATTATACATGCTTTTGATGTTGATGATACATGTTGTGGTGATACATGTTATGATGATGAGGATACATGTTCTTGATGAACATGTGAAGGGATTGGATCATTCCTGGACTTCAGTCCGAAAGAAGAGCCGTAGACGTATGTCTTCGATAATGAAGGGATTGGATCATTCCTGGACTTCAGTCCGAAAGAAGAGCCGTAGACGTATGTCTTCGATAATGAAGGGATTGGATCATTCCTGGAATTCAGTCCGAAAGAAGATCCGTAGACGTATGTCTTCGATAATGAAGGGATTGGATCATTCCTGGACTTCAGTCCGAAAGAAGAGCCGTAGACGTATGTCTTCGAGAATGAAGGGATTGGATCATTTCTGGACTTCAGTCCGAAAGAAGAGCCGTAGACGTATGTCTTCGATAATGAAGGGATTGGATCATTCCTGGACTTCAGTCCGAAAGAAGAGCCGTAGACGTATGTCTTCGAGAATGAAGGGATTGGATCATTCCTGGACTTCAGTCCGAAAGAAGAGCCGTAGACGTATGTCTTCGATAATGAAGGGATTGGATCATTCCTGGACTTCAGTCCGAAAGAAGAGCCGTAGACGTATGTCTTCGAGAATGAAGGGATTGGATCATTCCTGGACTTCAGTCCGAAAGAAGAACCGTAGACGTATGTCTTCGATAATGAAGGGATTGGATCATTCCTGGACTTCAGTCCGAAAGAAGAGCCGTAGACGTATGTCTTCGAGAATGAAGTCCTTGGTGGACGGTTGAGGATTAAGTCATCCTTGGACGTAGGTCCTAAAAGCACGGTGAAGGATTGGATCATCCTTGGACTTTGGTCCTGTAAACTGAGCCGTAGACGTGAGGTCTCCGAGAACATGATAGGACTGGATCGTCCCTGGACTTCGGTTCAAAATGTACATGACTGGTTTACATCATCCTTTGAGGATGCTGATGATCGTGGGATGACGATGCTGATGATCGTGCGATGACGATGCTGATGATCGTGCGATGACGATGCTGATGATCGTGTGATGACGATGCTGATGATCGTGCGATGACGATGCTGATGATCGTATGATGACGATGCTGATGATTGTGTGATGATGATGCTGATGATCGTATGATGACGATGCTGATGATTGTGTGATGATGATGCTGATGATCGTATGATGACGATGCTGATCGTGATGCTGATGATCGTATGATGACGATGCTGATGATCGTATGATGACAATGCTGATGATCGTGTGATGATGATGCTGATGATCGTATGATGACGATGCTGATCGTGATGTTGATGATCGTATGATGACGATGCTGATGATCGTATGATGACGATGCTGATGATCGTGTGATGATGATGCTGATGATTGTGTTGATCGCGTGTTGACGATGCTGATGATTGAGTACTATCAACTCTGATGATGTTGATGTTCCAGTATTGAAGATGTTCCAGTAACTAGTTGAGTTACTGATGATGTTGAGAAAGCTTCCAATGATTTATAGATGTATCATGTATGATGTTGATGACTCCTTGCTCGTGCAGATGCTGTTATAATATCCTTCTCGTTAAGGGGGAGTGTTGAGATATTGTAACTTCAAAGAATATTATAATTGTACTTTATTATTCCGGAGATGTTTCATTCCTCCGTAAAGATCTTATTGTATATCCGGAGATGTTTATTCCTTCGTCAGAATGTGGTAACTTGGGTTATTAGACTTCCCTAGTGGAGGTCGGCCCTTTATGTGTTATGTGGGTCAAAGGGTTATTAGACCACCCTAGAGGGGTCGGCCCAGTCAGTTGTAGTGGGGTATTTAACCCATTGGTTAAATACGAGCCTACGTGTACCTATGTAAAATACATGTCAGTGTAGTGTATAAATAGAGGAGGTGTGTTCCTCATTTGAAACACTCACACACTTGAGGATAGCGCACTTGTGGAGGAGAGGTCTGCTATTGTGGAGGAGGAGATCATGTCTCAGGGTTTCATCTTTGTATATTGCTGGTCATCTATATTGAGGAAGCTTTGCTGGGTTTTCTACCCCATGAGGGTTTCCCAGGATAAATCTCTGTCTCTTGTGTTTATGCTGTGCTTGTTGTTTCTTCAGTGATCCTGTATATGCTATTATTGTGAAATGGAATGTAATGCTGCTATTTTATGTCTTAGCATACTAAATCTTAACAGGTGGCCAACTTGATAGGTCAATTTGTGGGAGGCATAACTTTCTCATACGAACTTTGATTGGGGTGATTTTTGCATCATTGGAATGGGCCTAAGAAGATTTTGGACCCCAAATATGCAAAGTAAGAATTGCCCTTAAAATGGGACCTACAAGCCAACTCATCCAATTGTTCCACCTAGAAAGCACCAAAATAGATGACAAATTATATATTGATCCAATTTGGATCATACCTCCCCATTTTGGGAGGCTTTTGGTCTCCAAAAGATTTTGCTAAATGAGGTGTGGAAACTTTTCCTCTACCTCCTCCTCCTTGGAGTACCATTTAGCCTTGCCTGGAAATTGTCATTTCAACCCAATCTGTCAAAGGTAATGTGTGCCCTATTTCGTAGTTCGAGGATTTTTCTGCAAAATTGTGTCTTCTTCCAACTTTGCTTGAGCATTAGGTGCCAATGTTAGAAAAACATGATTGCAGAGCAATAACAATAAACAAGATGCAAATATAAATCACACAAGACACATTACAAGAGAGACACTAATATAACGTGGTTCACCCAAGATGGGCTACGTCCACACATAAATTACCAGTCCTTATTATTATACCATCCAACAAATGAAGGGATACAACCTGCAACACAACTGCTGCAACTTCATCTTCACTCTCTCACACAATTAGAGATATTTACAATGCTACAATACACAGTCGTATTACAATGCCTTCCTTTTAAAAAGCGATTACCATGAGAAAATATTATGGAATACCCAATACCATGGGTCCATAAATCAACCATTATTGACCAAGTTATGACTATGAAATTACAACATTTTAAAAGGCATTTTTTTTTTGAAATTTTCGCTACGGGGACGCTGCCCCCAAATCTCCGCCGGGCGGGGGGGGGCTAAACTTGTCGCCACCCCCCTTGGACCCCCCATGGCGACTATTTTGGGGGGGGCAAGCCCCCCAAACCCCCCCGTCATGGGCTGAGATCCATACACTGTTGAAATATGACCTCTAAATAAGGAAGATCATGCTCCACAACCAACAACTAAGTCCTCTATGGTAGGTAGGACCTGCTCCTCCTCTTGATCTAACATGGAAGGCTCGTAGAGTTTTAAATTTTCCACATTCATTAATGAGTAAATGTGCATGTATGGGGGTAGACTTAGTCTATAAGCGTTATCTTCCACCTTTAATACCTCAAAATGACCATATTGTAGAGCCTTGATCTTCTTACCAGGCCCCTGTAGTCTTTCCTTGTTCAAATGTAACCAAACTCTATTCTCTACTTTGAATGATTTCTCAACCCTATGTTGGTCATGTTTGGTCTTGTATTTTTTTGGTAACTTCTTCAATGTTTCTTGTACTTGCAAATGGATTTGTGTGATCTTATCAATGAATTTTTCTACTCTTAATGTTGGAATATTCATCAATATTGAGAGGGGGGGGGAGGTTAATCAGTATTGGGCACCTTTTACCATTTCAAACTTTAATATTAGATGTAAACATTAACAATTAACCATAACATAGATCAAGATATTTTACGTGGAAACCCAAATGAGAGAAAACTACAAAATGATTTTCTTATATAATATAAATATTACATTCAATTGATTTACCAACTCCAACTGGAAGGAGGCTACAACCCCCTAGTTTATTAGCTTCAACTAAAAGGAGGCTACAACCCCCTAGTTTATTAGCTCCAACTGAAAGGAGGCTACAACCCCGTAGTTTATTAGCTCCAACTGAAAGGAGGCTACAACCCCTTGGTTTTACCGTAGGCTCCAACCTGTAGTGAGGACTCCAATCCTCAATGAGTTCCAACTCACTAGGTTTACCAACACTAGCTGAAAGGAGGCTACAACCCCCTGTACTTGCCCCATCCTGCCACCCTGAAATGAATAAGAGAATCAACCTGTCAACTTGTACCTGTATCTTTGTTCCTCTACGTGTATCACTGTCCTTGTTCCTATCACAATCCCTGATTTCCAACAAGTATAAATTTGAACTTGTAATGAATTAGGATCTGAAACTTCTACCACATGTTCTTCAAGATATCTAATGAATATCCTCCAAGGGGCACTCTATGAAACATCTTGAATCAAAACTTATAATGAAAATGCCAAACTGACTTGTTTAAAGAGGATTTCTGAGTCATTTAGAAGCCTTGACTTCTAGAGATCATGTATCCAAAAATGTAGTGAACCAGGATCTGAAACTTGAACCATATGTTCTTCAAGATGTCTACTACTTCCCCTCTAAGGGGAACAGTCAGAAACTTTTTGGATAAAAAGATATAAAGAAAATACCAAGCTGACCTATTTGAATATTATTCAGAAACCCTAACTTACCGAGGTCATATCTCCAAAACTATAGCGAATCAACAACTAAAACTTCTACCACATGTTTATCAAAACATCTACTTCATTTCATCCAAATCACACTATCTGAATCATTCTATAACAAAAAATATAGTGAAAATGCCACGATGACTTGAAACAGGTTTTACAACAAAAGACCCAAATAGAAATTATCGCAAGATTTCATCTTCCACTATAATTTCAGCTTTCTTCACTTCATCTACTCCTAAAATTCAGTCCTCTACTCTTGTATATGAGCTCTTTAATTTTGATGAATAAAAATGAAAAGTTCCATCTGTTATTTATACTCCTCAAGGGGGCTCCAACTCATTTTCGCAAAAACATTTTACTCTTCCTTAAAAAAATTGATTGTCAATTTTTAGGGGGGTCTCAAGGGTTAGTACCCCACTTCAAGGATCCATCATGGCACTTAACCAAAACTTCAATATCACTCCATATATTCTCAAAGGGGCCTTAGGGATTTTCCACATCATCATACTTGGTGGACACATCATTATTTCTTACGGAGATTCTTGCCATTTCATGTGGTCCAATGGGCCAAAGTACCACAACTTTCGGGGTCATGTGGACCAAACATCATTGTTTAGGGGTTTCTTCATCTTTTATTTCAACCTTTCTTAGGAGAAACCTTAGGAACTTCTTTAGGGTTTTGATTCATATGTGTACATTACAAAGTGTTTTTCTGTGAGGGCCATGCGTAATCGCTACACCATAAGGAGACCGCTTTGGAGATATGTACACTAGGACTTTGACATCAATGACAATCTTATTCAACACTTACGTCACTTCCCTTTGTTTTCCATATACAAAATCTAGAGGTGAAGGTGGCATATATCCAAAACAATTTCAAAAGGGGACATACCAATGAAAGTGTGAACTGCTTTATTACAAGAGTGTTGAATATAGATCAAATTTTCATCCCAAGTATTTGGATGCTTCTGATTGTAACCCTTCGAAAGATGCACCAAAGTTTTGTTGACTACTGTTTTCCCATCTTTCTATGAATGGATTGATGTAGATCTCTTCAACCAAGTGTCCATCTTCTCTCAAAGTGTAGTCCAAAAGGTACTAAGAAATATGGTATCCATATCTGAGATGATGCTCCGTGGTATCTCAAAGTGCACTCGAACATGCTCAAAGAACATCTGCATTGCTTCTTGTCCTTTGATGGTCTTTTTACAAAGCATAAGAATGCACATCTTGTTAAATTTGTCAATCACCACAAATAAATAGTCATGTCCCTTTCTAGTGGTTGGTAACCCACCCACAAAATCCATGGAAATGCTTTCCTAAGGTTGAGTGGGTACATGTAAGGGATGATATAGACCTTTTTTGGTTCCCACCTTGGGGTTTGAATTTTGTTTATTTAAAGTAATTTTGATATCCCAAGTTTAGAACCCCTTTGCAAATAAGACTTTTTTAAGACTTAAAGTGTTTTTGAGTTGAAGTTGAGTCATGAGACTCTAGAGCATCACTTGTATATTTATTATTTAAATGTCTGCATTTGATGTTGAGTCATGTGACTCTGGAGCATCAATAATGTTGTTGTTTAGATGTTATTGTTTGGTGTCGATTCGATGACTATGGAGCTCCAAATGTGAAAATACTGAAAGTGTTTTTGAATTGTTGTTGAGTTGAGGTAACTCTGGAGCATCAAATTATATTAATAAAAGTAATATATCACTTTATATTTCAAACTTCTTGACTAACAACTACTTAAAAGAGAGACCAAGTACACTAAGAGGGGTCTGACCTATTAATTAATAGATAAAAAGATATAATGATGCAAAAGAACAAAGTGAGAAAAAAATATTCATTAATGAATATTAAGTAAAAAGAAATAAGAGAAATAAAAACCCTAACTACTTCTTGAAAATAAATGAAGTATAAAAAGAGAGAAAGAGGGGAAAAATGGGACAATTTTTCCTAGAAAATGAGGGAGACCTAAATGCTGAACAAAAATCCTATCCTTTAAAATAATTTTTTTTGCAGAGAGTGAACATTACAGGAGTAATGGTTTCTAGATCACTGGAGGGTTTAGTTGTAAGCCTTTGAGCACTCATTAAACCATGAAAGAAACATGGTTAGTCCTGGAAGTGGATTGTGTGGAAAGGGATTAAAATTATAAGGTTTACAAAGAGTTGGTAAAAAACCTTGTGAATACTCTGCAGTTGTTTAAAAATATAGAAAACAAATCCTTGGTTATCATATTCTAGTGTGATTGGTCTGGCTTGGGGGTGACTTGTGGAATGAACAATAGAACATTCATGGTCTATGGCTGGGAGGAAAGTGGAAGTCACTCAAGTGGTTTGTAATTCAAGTTTGATAAGTTTTTCTATCCCTAACATCCTAAATTTTATTTCTGGTTATTTATTTAATTATTATGAGTTAAACGCAATGAGTGGAATTGTATCTTTATTGTTCTCTTGGAAGATTTACATAGGGTTACTGTAGAACCCTTATAAATACATAGTTGATTTTATTGGCCACTTTTATATATGTAATGATTATTTTTTTGAAAGGATTTAGTGGAATATTTTCCATAATAATCATTAATAATCTTTCTATAAATGATGCAAGGATTTGCAGAGGCAGTAATCCTCTTTTTAATGTAACTCTGTCTATTTATTATGAGAAGTAAATTGTTTTAAAATTATAAATTTATAAACTGGTTTAACAATATTATTTGTTTAGTCCAGTTTTCTTATAAACTGACTATGCATATTTATGATTGAGATTCAAAACCCTGGCCAAACAGATTTATTATGCATTACATCAGAATTCTAAAATGTCAAATAGTAGCATTACTATCGGTAAAATTATAATACATGTATTAAAAAAAATTATTCATGCCTATGACCTCAGGGTTTAGATTATCACAAAAGTTCGTTGGACATTTTTAATAAAAATAGAGTTGAGATCGAAACTGCATGTTTATCCATAAATTCAAACCCTACAATACCAACTGATTCCACAGAGTTCGATTACATAAAAATTGCACAGAGTTTAATAACGCTAGAAGGGCCTAAAACTATCCTTGATAATAACCTCAATACCGAGCCTATAGAAGGCGACGGTTTGAACACTATACACAAAAATACTAAAACCCTTTGTGATTATTATTTCTCCGACCCGAGGTCGAGTCCTTCAGAGTAATAAGAATCTGCAATTAAGTTTAAGACAAACAATAATACTCCTAGAATGAATTTATACAGGGAATCAAAGGGTCAAGCTGATGCCCTAACAAGAATTCAATATCAATCACTGTATAGTAAATAACAAATGAACTTAACCATATAAATATTATTCATTGAATGACTATAGATTGCACTTATGAATAATGTATACAGTATTCAAAACAAAAGATTAAGGGTCGAGCCCTTATGGGAATACCCGCAATCAATCTTCAAACGAGAAAACAATTCAATAAACAAAGTACGCATGAATGCTAACAGTGGCTACCAAGACAAGCTTTAGCCCGATTAAATTTACATTACCAATGTACAAAATTTAAATATATACATGCAAATTAAATGGTATTGGAATCAATGTATTAACAATATTTTATCAATATCCTTACAAACATAGAAAGGGACTGTATGTTCCAGACAATGAGCCATGTAAAGGCTAATTCAAACAAAAGCCTAATAATTTTCCTCTATACACAACAGAGGCATGAGGTAGTCTCACCTCTACGATGCAAAAAATGGTTACAAAGACTCAGAACAAAAGGAGAGCCGCTCCATATCAACAGTACTGGGTTTAAACCCTTCTCTCCAAAAAAACCAGACCACGAGAAAGTGCGGGCTTACCCATAGAGTAACGCACTTGTCATTCTTCCCATAAGGAATCCAAAAACATGAGCACCGAAGAAATTACTTGAATAATAGATGACAGTGCAACTATTAATATATATGCGAAGTTTTGGAGCAACGACCAATATGATAACACTGTATAACACGAATAAGCAAATACCTCTTGACAGTGACGAGGTAGCCAGTCGCCTCCAAACATAATCAAACCCTGAACAAACAAAGATGGTTGAGCAAATACTCTTTGCAGAGAACTTCTGTAAACATGTTAGAGCTAATCAGAGCTACAAAAGTTATGGGAATAACAAATACAACATATACATTGTTAATATGACCAAATTTCATTAGAGAGACCAGAGCATAGATCGACCCTCTCTCCCTTGGAATGAGATGGAAGAATGACAAATGAAACCCCAACTCAAAACCATAAATGAGTAGCTCAAGGACCCAACTCAAGTCTTAACTACATTGACAGTACGAGTAGATGTGGCAAGCTCTCAGGTAGGGCCATACACACGGTATCCTCTAGAGCTTTAATGCTTCCACCAATCCAAACCTTCCAATGCAATCACTATTCAACAATAGTTAATATGGAGGTTGAACCATACAATGTGTTAAAACCTCTTGGATTTATTGTGTTGGTTACCATACCATACAACTTTAATATCAAATATTGGATGCGACTGTAACTGTGGTCTATACCTTCTATTATATGCATAAATACGATGAGGTATGGTAATAAATTGTATGAGGATATATTTTTATACATATTTGAACCTATTCATAATAACTTTAAAGAGGATTGAATATATGGAGTAAGTCTTTATCTATTTTTCTTACCATGATTCGGTCTTAGACAAGTCGTTGAGAATGGTAATCCAATACCTCAATGTAATTGCACGACGAAGTCGATGTATACAACCTGCAAGTAGATTATAAAAATAAAATGATATTATCTACATTCTAAGTAAGCCTCGACTTCATGTCGATGGCCTAATTTTCTTGGTTGGTTGGTCTAAGACAAGGACAATAGACAAGGACAATGAAAAGAACAAAACAATAATTTTGTTATAAATAGATAATAGAACAAAGATAGATAAGAGAATGAATTTGTTGGTACAATCATTAATTTCTAAAATGACAAATCGTTAGTTTAACTAACATAGTTACCTTTCGAATCATGTGCAAAGGATTTGTTTTCAAAAGAATTGTTTCATTAAATCGTCGCAATGCAACATTGTTAATTTATTATTTAAAAAAATGTTGTTGTAGATTTTGGGACATTACAGTGATAATAACTCAAATGATCATTTATGAGTAACTAATGGCTTAGTTAGGGTATTTTAGAGATTAGTGGGAAATTAGGTAAATAAGAAGTTATGGTTATAATTGCCTTATGATTCTTTATATTGTTTCCTCATGGAGATGTGAAAATCATATTTGAGATTGTATTGAATGTTATTGTTTTGGGATTGAGAGATTGAGTTAGGGTTTTGTTGACATCGGGAATTTGGTTGTCTGATCGTCAACATAAGGAAAACAATCCAATCCAGGAACTTCAGAAAACCCTCGCAAGAGTTTCCCTATTTCCCAGTCATTTGGAGTGACTGCTTTCGACGGATATAAGCCTCCATTGGCTTTAGGGTTTTGCTTCTTCAAAAAGAAGACATGATCTAAGTAAATACTATAGTGAGTAATCCTACAAGATATGATGAGAATTGGGTTGATTCCAGTTAGGAATTCAAGAAGGGAAACCTACTTGATGCATGCTAAAAATCTACCACTTGATTTTAAAGATTAATCAAGATGCAGTGAAAAAAATAAAAATAATTTTGTATCCTTTCATAAGATTCTTGATTGGTAACAGTTAAACAAAACATTATTTAGCTGAACCCGTGTAAATGAAATCAAATGGTGAGAATAATTGTTAATAGTGTAAATAAATAACTAAGATAGCAAACTAATATTTTACAATGTTGGTAATCTGTAGAGAACTATTTCATAACATAGTGAAGAAATTCATTCCACCTTGTCATAATAACTCATCATAAAGAAATTCATAATGGTTAATTTTCCCCTGCATTTATCAACATATGAAACATGTTAAGGGATCAATAAATTAAAAGGAAACACCGAGAGAATAAGAAAACTTGATCTCACATTATGGAGGAAACATTCCACCTTCCATTCACAAGTCTGTAAAACATTACGTAACCAGCTTCCAAAAGACAGAAAGTTCTACAATGATTGGTATAAAGACATTCCACCAATGGTTCGACAATATTTCTCCTTTCTTTCTTTCCTCCAGAGATCAAAATAAATACAATTCAGTGGATAATAAAAAATCCACAAAAGAAGGTTAAACCCCCAAAATCTAAGCAAGATATCCTAACTACCTTGTTCCCGATTTGTCAAATAATATTTCCATTCAGCATATACATTCCACATCTCGGTTACATCGGGATAGTTAGAATGTTCTAATTGAAGCTGTGTTTTACACATGTAGGATCTAATTTCCTTTCTATGGATCCTAGACCAAGAGTTAAAGAACCCTTGAAAAGTGGCTTCCAATTTATTCAGGGTTTAAAAAAGTAGTATGAACGAGGAAATATCTAGTTGAGAAGCATCCCAAATCATGTCTGCAATTCGGTCCCTTTGTTCATCCACTTCAACAATTCTTAAGTTGGCTAGAATGAACTCTGCCAACTCAGCAAGGACCGACATACTCATACTCTCCAGGTGATCATTTGTTAGCATCCATTGTCTTGCACAAATATTTTGGCCCTTTTCAATCATTTGGGCCACCTTGTCGTAGTCCAACTCCTAGGACTTGATCAAAATTTAGGTCCTCATAAGTTTCACTTGGTCTAATTGAGATAGGGTCTACGGATCATTCTTCAAATGACTCTTCCACTCACAAATCTGCTCATAAGCTGAGTGATCCATTTTCTTCTTATATACATGGTATGCAAGAACATTTGACAAACATTCAAAAGAGTTGAACTCATCCTGTACTTCATCGAGACCTTGAAAGTATGAGGTCTGGATCTGCTTCAAAATATTGTTACAGGAGATGGCCTCATCTTTGAATTCTTGCATTTTCAACTTGAAGAAGTCAGAAGAAGGATTATGATCCTTAATATGTTCTAGCTGCATCTTAAGGTCATAAATACTTGAAGCTTGCTCAAGCACTTTGGCCTCTGCAATTGTTTTATGCTGTGACAACTGTTGAATTTGATCCTGCAAACTTTGTACAACTGAACTATGCTGGGATTTGAAGTCCTCCATTTGCTTGAATAAAATCTGTTGGAGAGAATCCTTCTCTTCCTGTAACACTGCATTCTTAATCTTTTCTTCCTCCAATGCTTTATTCAGAGTGGACACATAATCAAAATTAGCCCTAGCAAAAGCTCCCATCGCTGCAACAACTTCTATGGATTCCCTTTGAGGATCATTGAGAGCCTGCTTCCATATAACTTGGTTAGGTACTGGTCCAACTTGAACTTCCCCTTCCCTATTCATCTTGGAACCTTTCCTTAATATTGCTTTCCGTCTTTTGCTGAAACAATAGTCTCCGAGTACCACTACTGCATCCTCACCAAAATTTGCTAAGCCTTCAACTATAGAGGCTAGGAGTTATGTGGAATGGACAATGGGAAATGGTTGAATGGAAATGGCAGTTGCTAACTGGTGTGGATCTTGTGGTGGTGGTAAGATGGATTGGGGAGAAGAAGCTGTGGGAAAACTTTCAGAAGGGGGTGCAGTGGGTTGAACAGGAGGAATATTAGCTTCAGATTGTAAAGGCATAGTAGGAATAACATTTTGGGCCAATGGAGTATTTGATTGAGAAGTTGTGGGTTGCTGTGTAGTAATGACATCAAATAAAGTATCTAACTCGGTTGGAGTAGGTGAGTTAGGAGATTGAATAGCCAAATAAAAAGGGTTGGGAGTAGGGGACAAATGGTGAGGTGAATTTGAAGTGGACTGCTGAATAGGGTTATCAACAATAGGTACTTATGATAAACCACTATCAGGATATGGATGAGGAGTAACACCATTAAAAATTTGAATGTTCTCAGGAACATATGTATGTGGAGGTTCTTGAACTACAAGTGTTGGGTTAACAACTTCTACAGGTTGCTCCTTTTCCAAATCAATAATATCACGACTGGCTGTTTGAAGTGGAGGGTTAACAATTAATTTGGGTTGTTTTTCTACCTTTACAGATATATTTGGTATTATTTTAGGAATAGGAGCAAAACTGTAAACATACTTAGTATGTGAAACATAATTGATTTAAAGGATGTGGGTCTATTGAATAAGAGTATTCAAATTCTGAATGGGAGTGGATTACTGAGCTTCTGAGATAGGTTTCTTTCCCTGCTTCTTGTCCCATTGTTGTTGTGCATGGGATTGAGAAGAAGCTGAAATAACAACTATGGCCTTATTGGCAGCCTCCATTGCTTCCCTGGAAACGTCTTGTTGTTGTTGAGAAATCCCGTCTCTTTCTGCCATGACTCTAATCCTTTGTTGCCTTTGGGCTTCATGTATAAGGATCCTCTAGTTTGCATCTGTCACTTTTCCCAAATCCTCTTCAAAACTATGTGCATTATGGTAAAGAGAATCATCAGGATGCTGCTCATGTACATAAGTATTCTTCAAATGTGCTTGTATGAAATGGTCTACTATAAACCCCTTAGGATCATGCATCCTTTTTTTCCGCAAAAGCCAATTTGAGCTGATCGAATTCCTTGGCCAACATAATTCCATGAGTTGCATTCTGAATTACTAAATGTCCAATATACAAAGGAAATTTAGGCCATTCTCTTCTCTTTGAATAATGACATTGACCATGAAATCCATCATAAACAGTCTAGAATGCTACTTCAGCAAGGCTCATCCTGTAGGGAACAAGTCTCTGTAGTAGGTGGACATGCTTACTACCCCAAATTTCGAGGTAGGTAAAATACTCACCAAAATACCAATCTCCCATAGTGGAAATTAGGGAAATGGAATTTTCTAAAACCCTAGGGGCGTTCCTTTTGAAAATAGAAAAATAGATGGAACTGGTGAATTTATCACAGATGTCATAGATGTAGGGTTTGTAATTATCTTCCCATAGAATTGAGCAGTAAATGTGAATTGGAGGATTTTATCTGGTCTAATGCCAGTTCATGGTAGGATAAGAAAAAACAACACACACAATATTCATCAGGTAGGAAGACATATAAAATTTGGGCTTCTTGATAGCCGGTGTCTTCTGTGCCTGAGCAACGGCATCTCTGAAAGTAACAGAAAAATATGGGCCCAATTGAATATTTTACCTGTAGTTGAAACAAATTGAGCCAAGGGGGGCCATTATAGTTTAAAGTAATGACAAGTATCGACACCATAAAACCTACATAACATGGAAGTAAGCAGCTTGTATGGCTCTTTGAGTAAGGAAATTGGGTATTTCCTGTTTGGCCTGAGTATAAAGGTATCAGGGTCAACCATCTAAGTCTTCAAGAGAACATCTGGTTCATATGTATTCCCAAAATATTTTATAAAGTCTTCTGTGAGAAGCTGCTGTGGAGTCTTCAGCGCATAAATCCTTGCAAATGTATCAGGTTTGAATGAAGCATAAACAACCTGGTTGGAGTCCCTGAATGTACTAGTCGAGATATCTGCATAATCGATCATCCATTTAACTAGGTCGGTGTATGGCATGAGTGCAGGGCGCAGAAATGGAATGGAGCTGGGATTTGCTAATGTTATGGTAGATAGGGGCTTCCTCCTTGAATTTTGAGAAGTCATTGCTGTCGAAGATGCTATAGATTCGAGCCTAATCCAGATAGAGTGTATCAGAAACTTGAACATCTGTATCGGAATAGAATCCAAAATTAGGGTCTTTGAGCTTCAATTCCTCCATCGCTGCTTTGAAATTGGTCCTTTTAGCCATGGAAAATAGAAGTGGTCCTGTAGCATGGAAAAACATCCAAATAAATCACTCAAACATGAAAAATCAATTAAAAAATTGATGAAATAATAAAATACCTGTAAAATATGGGAACAAATCGGGCTAAATTGGTAGAATTCACTTGCAGAAGTTGAGGGCACTGGTAAGATAAGTTCAAAATTCACTGTGTTGTAATGGTGAATAAAATTAAAAACCGATTAAGTAAATGCTAGATTAGTACTAAATCAATTGCACATTAATTACCTTCGAACTACCTTGAGATCGACGGTTAGATATTAATCCTTAGTTGATCACATTAATTAGGCCCTTTTTTCGAAATGTTTTGGCGCGTCGGAAAACATAAATTTTGTCTGCAGAAATAAGAGTGCAGACACGGATTCCAAAAATTCGAAAAAGTCGGGAGTCAGGAATCGGGGACAAAATTAATATGAAAATTGAAAATGTCCCAACTATCAACTGCCACAATTAATCATATGTTTAAAATTCGGGAGTCATAATTCGGGGGTAAAATTAGTATGACACATCATAATGACCCGACTGTCAATCTCCACAATTTGTGATAAATGTGAAAGAGTCGGGAGTCGAGAGTCAGGACTGGAGTTTAATCAAAACAAAATATTTTTTCGGACTACCGACTGCCGATGTTAAAGCGAAAAAGTTGGGAATTGGATAGTTGGGATACTTAATTAATTTTAACCTATTTTCATGCTGACCTCCGACTTCTGCAAACATCAGAGTCGGAAATTCAGGAATGTTAACTTAATTTTCTTAAAATATGTTTCTGACTTTCAACTGTTGAAGTTAAACAAATGGAGACGTTGGAATCAAAACATCGGGATAGTTAATAAAGGATTATAATCAGTCCGACTTCCGACTTCTTTGTTCTCCTGATTAATCAAGTGAATTAACAAGATCAAACTTAGTGTTATTAAAACTCAGTTTGTTTAAGGTTTTTCCTTATTAAGAGAAATTTCAAACAAGATTAAGTAAAGAGAATAATGAAATAGTTTTGAGAAAAATAAACTAAGTAACGACACTAAAACTAAGGAGGGTCCCATCTTATTCAAACAATATGGGATCGTTGTGGCTACAACAGGTTTTGAGTCTTTGCCTCCTTTCCTTGAGGGAAAGGAGGGATGTGTATAATCTTGTTGCAGAATGAATAAAGAATATGGATTCTTTATATTTTTCCGTGCATTTACTTTCTTGCTTCTTGCATATGAATTAAGATTTATTGTTATTAATATTTGTTGATTGAATTTGGGAAATGGCCCATTCTTCCCTCGTCAAATTAGGTGGCAACAACGAGTGAAGGAGATCAAATGTAAAGAATCCATGATTAATGAAGAGGTCCTTGGTTTCCATAGTGAGTGCACCATTGTGGTAGGCAATGGGTTGACGAGTTGATTGTGCAATGTTGAAACTATTCTTGTAAAATATGTGCGAGGAGACAAAAACACTTTTGTAGAAGCTATTTATTGGTATGGTTATTTACTATTGGTTCTGTGTTAATAATGGGTTGTGGAGTTACATTCGGTGCTAATACCTTATAAAGAAATTACAGAAATTTTTGTTTAATTAAATTGCATGCTTAATACAAATATTAAATATCATTGGGTTCCTTGACATTAGGTTTTATAATGGCATGGAAATATATGCATGCATGGAGGATGGAGGTTGTTGTTGATATTTTTGTGCAGTATTATTGGTTGCACAATGGGTATATTGGTGTAGTGTGAACTAGTTTTTGTGGTCCCACGCGCTAGGTTTGGCGAGGTCGGATCACCACTATTTATTGATCGTGTATGGAAGATAAAGGAGGATGTATTCTTTCCCATGTTGGCTCTCTATTTTTCAAATGTACAGTGCTACTTCTTATTTTGTGGTTTATTTGATGAGGATTGAGATTTTTAATTAAGTTTCCAACACTATTTCTCATTTGTCTCTTGGTGAATATGGGTTTTCTATTTGCACACATTAGTTGAAGAGAAAGTTTTGAATGAGAGGACCCTGCGTAGAATTTGTACGCTATGCACACATGAAAAAATTAAACATTTTATATGAGGTGGTATGTCTTGGGTTTATAGTGCAATGAGGTTCTAATGTGCATGTATGCCTAGTTTTTATTAAATGGAGCACACGCAGGGGTACTGCCCAAAAGGTTGTCTACGCATTGTTATAATGTTTCAACATTGTTTGGAAGAGATATGCTATGCTTAGGTTGAATTTATGCTTGTATGTATGGGAGATTGTGGGAGAGGCCCTCAAAATGATTGATCTACGCGAAGAGAAAATTGTTGGCGCAATGGGGAGTTTTGTTTGTGTGCAGAGGGATTTTTCCTCTTACAGCCTGTAATTCTTGGAGCTTATCGATTTTGGTTGTATGCTTGTCACCTCACTAGTAGAAATTGGTAAATAAATGACTACGTGACCAAAACATTTAGTCATGACAATGTTTTTAAGCTAAATATGACTAAATTTGAGCAACATAACTAAAAATGACTAATTTAGTCATCGAATAAAAAATACAACTAAATAGTATGTGACACAATTAAAAATGACTAAAAGAAGGACACATTTTTCATTTATTTGGAAGAAAGTAGAGAAAAGAGAGGGAAAATAAATAAAAAGAAGAAAAAATAGGGTAAATAAAATGAGAGGGAAAATAAATGAAAAGGGGCATTTCTTTAGGGATTTTTTTTTTTTTTTTGTCTGGGAGAGACTGATACCACTAGTAGAATTTGGACTCATGCACATACAATGAATGATAGGTGCACCAGTCCATTTAGAGGTTTTTCATCTAATTGTTACTAACTTCTTATTTTGGTTAATTGGGAAAGGTTGCAGCCATGATAGCAGTTTGTAGGTGGCTTGTATTGTGTGATGAAGTTTTTCCAAACCTCAAACTGGAAATTTGCGGTTTTTCTTTTTATATGTTTTAATTCACTTCTTAGGGTTTGGAAGCTTGAAATTTGTCGATTTCTTTACATTTTTTGTTAATTTAAAATTGATTAGGGGTTTTGGTTCAGATTCTTTTGGCGTGGTATCTTAATATTTAGTCTTTGCCTAATCAATTATTAGGGTTTCTAAGTGAGCGTTTCCATGTGTATGGCAACGAAGTTGTAGATTATTTGATGAAAATAAATGACAGAGACTTACTGGAGAGATAGCCACTCAATAGGGATTTCTAATTCGACCAAGTGTGCTCGTGGTAAGTCTCTTTAGGTCAGTGTTTTCCAGGTTTCTTTCTAATTTTTTGTTTCATTTAAGGAGGGCTTGCTTAATTATTATTGTTTTTATGTTATTTAAATGTTTTAAATGATGAGAAGCCATATTAGAGGAAATAACCTTGAACTTGTAGGCTGCAGTTTGTGACAAGCATCTCATTTGGTTTAAGTCCGATGTCTGTGTGTTGTCTTCTACCAAAATTGCCAATTTTTGCACATGGCCTTAGCTCTTTTTGACCCTGCTATTTTTACTTCAGAAGGGAATATGGATGGATAGCTTAATGATCCATCCGGATAGTACCCAAGTTCCATTAGCAACTGAGTGATTTAATTTTATTAGAAAAGTCGAACAGTATTGCTTCTTTTTAGCTTAGAATTGCATTTATTTGCTTTGGTGGTACATATGAATCTGTGTTGTTATACATGAAATTCAGTTCATCCAACATCAATATGCTTGTACATTCAACATCTAGGTTATAGCTGTTTTTTTTCAATTTTCTCAATGTGGGCATGCAAATGGCTTCTCCAAAATGCTTTTTTTGGTTTACATGATACATTTATTATGATGTTAAATTATATTGACATACTCTTTGACATTTGGTGGCTAATTTGGAAATCTGGATTTCAAAGGTGATCTCCCGCCGAGTGGAATTTTTGGTGGTCGTGATGTACATGGTTATTTACCTGACATGTGATAGTAGGGATTCTAACCCTTATATAATGAATCCCTTATCTGATGGCATGACACTCTTATAACCCTTCTGATCTCCCTTCAAGTGTCCTCGTATTCTAGGCCAAATTTTGGAATTTACAATCATGCCTCTGGTGCGTTATCCACCTCTGGATCCTCGACCTGATTGCATAACTTGATGCTTCTTTGGTCCCAATTAAACCTATTTTATTCTTTCTCTACTTCTCTTTCATCATCTACGATCTTAGCATAGTAGTGGGAGGATCACACCTCTCTTTGTCATTTTCTATTCATTCAATGAGTCAATGCTTATCCATTCAAGCTCTAACTCTCTATCAAAAATATAAAACTCTGTATTCTATCATTTATGGCATACAATATCATGGTTTAGATGAAACACTAACATATATTTTGTCTCATATTTCTTAATAGAAACTACATGATTTTTGTAGATTCATATTTGAACCTCTAAGCTCCGACTCTAGACTTCACTCACTTCCTGTAAGAAGTCTTCAATTTGTAACTAGATGCCAAAATTCCCTCATTCATCCACAATGAGGACTCAACATTTCACCAACGATCTGATATAATATTGAATAGTTTGTAAACCACTCAAGAGACCTACAGTTCATTTTCTTAAAGAAAAAACAACTCCAACGCTACATAATATGTTGAGTCATTATTGGAATATTTGACTACAGGATTTAATTCTAGTAACGGAACTGATGCACAGAGCAATAACCACAATATCCCAAATCGATTCCAATAAAAATCATCATCTGAACGGTATAGGTTGAAATCGATGCACACAAAAACCTTACCACTTATTCATTATGTTGATTTACCTATTTTTGACAATTTCATCATAAGCATTAACCAGGCACAAATTACCATCATACCTTAATTCATGGATGCAATGAGATCGAACATGTAATACTGGAGGAATGAAAACATGCTGATTTCATTAATCCAACTCTGAATAGGGATTTTATAAATTCAAAATTTCCCCTCTATTTTTGCTTGCTTGGTTTCACAATTTCTTGGCTACCTCTATCATGCACATATGCTTACAATATAAATAGAAGATGAATCTTCCAACTCACAACAACTTGTTGGCTATAACTGACCCAGAGGTTTTCTATAAGACCCAGGTTCTTTGCGGTTTCCCCTTGACCAACAAAACCCCTTCGCACCGTCCCTTTCGGCAACAACCTGCGAGCAGGTTGAGGTCTCACACGAGGTGTATCTATGGGGTACTATGGAATCATGTTTCCACAGTAAGTGATAAGTTGCTTGGACGAACGTATTGCGCAGCACAATAGAGGTTATGTGCTGCGAGGTGAGACTGCGCAGCGATGGGCCACGCTGCGGTCCGCACCACTATGTTCTTCTACCGCGGGACTTCTGCTGAAGCTGCGAACAATGCAACATTATTCCATACTTGGATTATTTTGACACACTTAAGGCACTGAAACTAATATCACTCATCCATTCATTCAGGCGTTTAACTGACTTTTCTTCTAACATTCACTTGTTAACTTAGGATGTTATGATTTTAACATAGACGACTGATCTAATCCAACTCTTATACGTCCCTTTATTGCGTATAAGAAAGTACTTAACCAAACGACTGATTCACTGCCTTCACACACAAGACCAAATCTTCACCATTCAACTATTCATACGGAACTTAACATATCATTTCCATACTTCTCTAATGGAAAATGCATATAAAAGATCTCTCATAACAGTATGCAAGGAAACATCTAGACATTCATTGACATAAAACACAAGTAATCATTCATTTATAAGCACAATCGCACAACACGAGATTTAACGTGGTTCACTTCCCCAGGTGGGAAGCTACGTCCATAAGAACGGTTGGTAATATATTTCTTTAAAAAGGGATGGGGACAACCATTCTTAGTGTGCGCACTCAGCTGCAGACTCTCCTTCCTCTCAGATAGGTCTCTGCACACACAGCTGCAGAGCCTTTACAATCTTCTTAGCTCAAAGAGCTTTTACAATACAACGATCCAAAATCGTAACAACAAAAGTAAAGTGTAACCACACCGTAACCCTAAAACGTAACCCAATCCCATACAAAATTGTCTTCTTAAATAGATCATGCCTGAAGGTCATGTCTTTACAATACCGAAGACCTAAACCCAAAACCCTTAGGGTTTACAAAACTGCGCCGGTTTCCATAAACCAGCTTGTTGGCTCCTAGTAGCGTCTGGTTCATCGTGGCGGTTCTCCACGTCTTCATTCTGTCGCTATCGACCTCCTTATCGCACGCGTGCCAACAGGTTGCTTCTGTCGAACCGTTCATCTATAACGGTCTCGCCCATTAGGCGTGCCAGACGTTGCTTTCCTTAACAAACTCGCACATCGGCCACCTTCCTGATTTACTCCTGCCCGTCGCTCGACACTCCTGGAGCATATTTCCCAAAAATAGGCTGCTACCCGGTCTGACCGGTACCTGTACATGTCCTTCGTCCAACATTCCTCTTTGCTGGCTCCACGTGGACTCCTATCTCCGCAGCACTGCTTCTGCGCAGTACTGATCTTCGCAGCATCGCTCAAAACAAGGCTACTGCGCGCCTCTTCACAACATCCCCAGTACTTAACCAAAATTCAATCTGTTTCAGAGCTGCGCTCAGCTCAGGTTCTTCTGCCTTCAAAAATGTTACCAAAATTGGACCAGTTGGGCCAGGCCCAACATGCCCCTAACACTTACATGTGGTTCATCCTCGAGCCACTTTCAATATCCACTGTCGAAATCTGCTCTCCGATCTGGGCAGTCAGCTTTGCTGTGAACTCACTGTAAGTGTTCGTCGGTTTTTCCATTGTTTCTTTAGTTTCTCGCTCAACCTGCTTGACTGTATCAAGCAGCTATGGTGTTGTCTCTTCTCCGATTTGGGCTTCTACCTGTTCCTGGTTGTCGCGCAGCTCTTTCAGTCTATCTTCTATCTGTTGCGACACCACGGTGGCATCTTTTAGGAGTGGCTGTGACTGATTGTCTAACGAAGTCTCCTTTTCCCTTAATACCTGGACTTCTTTCTTTAGGCTGGATATCTCCCTAAATTTCAGTAGCCTATCTCTTGCTGGCAGAGTCTTTACCTCTGCATCCAGTGCGTCCAACGTGGTTTGTTTCTCCTTTACCGCGGTCTTTATCTGCTGCAGCCTTGGATTCTCTTCAAGGGTTGTGAATGCCTTCAAGGATTCGTCAAGCAAATTCTGGCACTTCGCAACCTCTGCTGCAATGCTCTCTGCTGCGATCTTTACTGCTTGACCTCTCAACTGCTGATCAGTGAGTACAACCTTTGGTTTCATCTTTGCTTTTATCAATTTGATATCGGCTTCATAGAGGATTATCTTGTCCTCCATCTTTGATTTAAGGGTGCACACCATGTCCCTTATCTTCAAGACAGTATCCGCAGGATTGTCTTGGATCTGCACTTCTCCAATATATTCTGCAACAGAGTTAATGGTAGCCTCCAATCTTTGCCTTCACGCTTGTTCATCTTCAAGCAACATTCTGCTGCACGAGCTCGACTCCTCAAGCTTTATATTTTCCATTTGTAGTTTCGCTTATGATTTTCTTGAGTCCACAGCTTTGTCGTGCAGCTCGTCCCCGATCTGCATATTCAGAAAATGTAGACCTGGTATCGGAATTTTTTCCAAGTCGAGCTCGACCCGCTCAACATTTGTCGTATCCAGGGCCACGTCCTCCGACATGGGTAATGTGATCACCATTGGATCGAGATAGACAAGTCTCATTTTTATTGGTAGCGCAACAACAAGTTGCGCTGGCCTCTGCTGCGAGGTTCCTTCGGACCTCCTTTCTGCTGCTGGGTCGCGAGGAAATGTCAAGCTATTGTGCACATCTTCGACTTTTTTCATTAGCCCTTGCATCGCGAGCCAGTTCTTCTGCAGGTCATCTTGGATGGCCTTGTCGTTCTTCTCTTTATCAACCATAAACTCCTCCAGCTGCTCGTTGACTCTGTCTACTATCATATCAAAGTCATCCTCCTTCAGTATTGTGTCAGATGTTGCTTTCGTCGCTTTCTGTTTCTTCCTCGCCTTTGGCTGCGTTGGGTTCTCTGGTTCCTTCCTCTTTCCCGTTTCTTCCAGAATTGGACATGGTGGTGGAATTATTTCATCATCTTCTGAATCTATGGGGACATCTAAAATTTCCACATAGTACTCCGCGGGCCAATCTTTCATAATGTTCTCGATGTCCTCTTTTGTCATGTGGTAGTTCCCAGGGAAAAACTGTGGCTTCTTCATCTTCGCCTTCGGGGAAATAAACACACAACGCATGTCAGCAGTAAAATTAACAATGTGTATGTATTTGCTTGTTACCTGCTTTGTTTTTATTGGCATAGAGGCGATCACGGCACACAACTGCGTGTAATATTTGCAGAACACTTCTTGAGTTGCATGCTGGCACTGCGGATCGAGATTTTCCCAGAGGTTCATGTACCTGACTCCTCTGGGTTATGATTTATCAAAGCTGACGTAGACGTAGTCCTTCGGCTCCTTCCATACAATAAATGCAATGAGGACAATCAGCCATGTGAAATGGAAGTTTCCTCCATTCAACTGTATGTCATTGAGCTCTGCCATGAAATCGTTCAATAGATATTGGCACCAGTTGAACTCGACGCCTTCAGCTACTGCGGCACCGAGCAACACTGCGCTTGCAGGTACCTCCAGGGGTCTTTCCGTCCGTAATACCTTTGCTGCGAGTAACTGGGTGACAAACTTGGTTGTTCTGTCTTCAATTTCGTCAATAGGAAAACCCCGTTTTCCTTTGACCAGTGCATGAGTTTTCTTCATCTTGGCTACTGCATCCTTTTCTGTGCTTTTCCCCTGGAAGAACGACTTTGGGTCTTTTCCTCGCTTACTTAATCCTATAATGCGATGTATTAAGTCAATGCCTATGTCAACTGGCCAATCCATCCATAGATATCCTTAATGGATTTGTGCCATCAAGGTACGAGCCACTACATTCAGCTCAGCCGACTGTTCAAAGTGGGGTAGTCGCAATAGGTTCAGCAGTCCTGACTGCACTATCGGTGTCAACTAGCTTTCAGCAACCATATTAAGGGTTCCTTTTGTATCTTTCTTCCAGCACATGTACTGGTCTGGCTGAAAGTTTGGGTACTTGGGATCATGTGGCTCGTCGCTCTGTACTCCCAAGAGGTCGTAGTCCTCCCATTTACAATCCGGTATTTTGCACAACAGGTTGGTTGTAATTTTGACATGCTTCGAAATTGGCGACAAGGGGATGTCGTATTTTACATTCTTGGCTAGCTTATAGACGGGGGAATTCGGTGCCCGAGGTGAGATGTACTTAGGGGTCATATTCAGAGGGATTTCTTTCGTGAAAATGGGTTTCCTTGGCGCCATCGAACTCAGCTTTGGATTATTGGTTCGAGGTGCAGTGATTGTCTCCTTTCCCTTGTCTTGCATAACTGGATTGGTTCTCGTTGATTTACGGGATCCTTGGCCTTGTTCTGTTACAAACTTCTTGGCAGGGGTTCTCATTAACTCTTGAATTCCTCCGTGCTGAAAGACTCTAAGTGCTTCTTCAATGGTAAGCTCTTCTTCTTGATAGAAAGGTTCAGACATTCACTGATTAGATGGCAGGTATGTTAGTCAGACGACAGATGGATATTAGCTCAAGGGGTGGTTGCAAGAAAATTCTAAGTGCTCAGTAACGCCCGCGAGTCCTCTAGCGGTGTTATTTATAGGCACAACTAACCTTCTCCCATTCCCTTCAACGACTAAATATGCATTAAATGTTCCCTCTGGCGGTCAAATCCATCGGATTTTCCAGTCCTTTCCTCCGTTAGTCTGTCCAGAATGGCTATCTTCCCTTTAAATGCTGAAGCGGTTGCTGCAACGGTCATCTAACGACTATTTTCTCAAAAGTGGTATAACGGCTATTTTTCTCTGGGTGCTGCACCGAACTGCACGGCATACCACTTACACTCCTGCGCAGTTGACTCGCAATGCAATTTTTTTTTCTCCTGCGCAGCTTCAACACTGCTGTGGGGTACATACATCATCTTTCTTATCATACATGTACAGGCTCCTTTACACTTCTAGTGCCCAATTTCAATTGTACTCGGCACTTAGAAATCTCTTCCTCTGCTTGTTATCCAAGGTTAAGCGAAGCAGTGCTATCATGGTATAGCTTTAGCCTGCTTCCATTTATCAAAGTTGGCAAGGTATCACCAGCTAAATTGGCTAATTGGACTGCACCAGTGTTAGTAACATGTATCATAGTATATGGGCCAAGCCAATGCATCTTAAATTTTCCAGGAAACTTCATGAATTTGCTATCATATAGGAGGACTAGGTCACCTACATGAAAGCACTTGCTCTTGATATGGCGATCATGCCAGGCTTTCTCACGGTCTTTCTGAGCTTGCTGGTGGAAGCCGACAATGAAGCGATCTTCCTCCAACCCAACAAGGTGTAGTAACCTTTCTTCTAATGCTACGCAGTCTTCCATCCTTGTGAACGCAGCGATCCTCAAACTAGGGACAATATATTCCATTGGAATTATAGCCTCTTGCCCATAAGCCAACTAAAAAGGTGCATATCCTGTCAATTTATTGCATGTAGTCATGTATACCCATAACACAGAGGAGATGGGCAGGTCCCAATCTATCTCTATTTACATTACAGACTTTAGTGAGTGCGTTTTCCAGTATTTTATTGAAAGCCTCAACAGTGCCATTCGCCTGTGGATGATATGGAGTACTGCGCTGATGACGAATGTGGAATTCCTCTGTAAGTGCCTCAATGGTCTTGTTCAAAAAGTGAGTACCTTGGTCACTCATCAAAATCTTCGGACAGCCAAATCTTGACAATATTTCTTCAAAAATGAACTGCGCAATAGTACTGGCGCTGCAGTCCTTTACTGGCTTTGCTTCTGCCCATCTGGTGAGGTAATCCGTAGTAGTAATAATATACCTCGCACCAGTTCTTTTTCATGGTGGGTTTATAGGACCCACAAAATCAATTGCCCACTTCTCAAATGCCTGCAAGGTCAACTGTGGAGTCAATGGCATCTCATCCCTTCGCGAAGGTCTCCCTGTCCTCTGACAGACATCACAGTTCCTGCAGTGTTCTTTGGAATCTTTGTGGATCGTGGGCCACCATAGCCCTGCGCGCAATATCTTCTGCGTGGTAGCCCTGCCTGCATAGTGACCTTCCGCGAGCCCTGAATGTGTGTCTACTAGAATAAATGGTTTCTCACGATCTAGTACGCATCTGCGCAGGACTTCATCCGGTCCGAGTTTGTATAACTGACCTGCAATTATGGTGAAGTCTGCGATGCGCACCACTAGCTACTTCTTATGCTGGACAGATAATTCCTGTGGTGCCAGCCCCATTGTCAGAAAATTAATGATATCCTTATAATAATCATCGGCAACCTGTATAGCAAATAACTGCGCATCAGGAAGACTGTCTTCAATGTTCGTCTGCTCTTCTCCTGACTCAATCCTTGATAGATGATTAGGTCCCAAGTTCAGTCTACCTGGCTTAACAACAATCTCAAAATCATATTCCTGGAACAACAACAACCATCTGCATATGCGCCCCCCCTAACACTGGCTTATTGACCAAGTATTTCAACGCAGAATGGTCAGTGAACATAAGGAAGTGCGCACCAAGCAAGTAATGCCTGAATTTCTGTAGGGCATATACCATCGCAAGGCATTCCCTCTCGGTAGTAGTAAAGTTCTTCTATGTTGTTGAGAGTTTTCTGCTTGAAAATGCAATAGGGTGGTCAATACCTCCTTCCCCTGGTTGAGCTAATACGATTCCCATGGCAATGCATGATGCGTCAACATGGACATGAAATGGCTTTTTCCAGTCTGGAAAGACTAGAATTGGCGAAGTCACCATCTTTTCTTTTAGTGTATCAAAACCTTGTTCGCATTCCGCGTTCCAAATGAACGGTGCGTCTTTCTTTAGCATCTTTTCCATTGCTGCGATTATTTGTGCGTAACCCTTTATAAATTTCCTGTAGTATCCAGTATGGCCTAAGGTAGAGCGCAACATCTTGACTGAAGTTGGTGTTGGCAAGTTCACAATAATAGCAATCTTCGCAGGGTCCACCATCAGTCCTTGCTTACAGACAATGTGCCCAAGTAGAATGCCATAAGGAACACAAAAAATACACTTCTTTAGATTTATAGAGATCTGCTGCTGTCGACACTTCTCAAGCATCATTCTGAGATTCACACAATGGTTCTTTAATAGACCAAACACAGTCCAGTCATCAAAATAGGCTTCAAGAAACTTATGCATAAACTCTTTGAATGCTGCGACGACCACTCTGGAAAATATGGCAGGTGCGTTCTTCAGGCCAAAAGGAATTACTGTGTACTAGAACGACCCCCATTCTGTAGCAAAAGTCGTCTTATGCTTGTCTGCAGGATCAATCCTTATCTGATGATATCCGGAGAAACCATCAGTAAATGAATAGGCCTCTTCGAGGAAAAATGAATAGGCCTCATTCCCTCCAACATTATCAAGCACTTCATCTGTAAAAGGAGTGGGGAATGGGTCGTGCATAGAAGCATCGTTCAGTTTTCTGAGATCCACACAAATCCTGATCTCACCCTTCGTTTTCTTGTCTTGAACGATAATGGGACTAATCCACTCAGACTCTTCGACAGGTTCAATGATTCCTGCTTCTAGCATCTTATCTAGCTCTGCACGTACTCTTTCTTTGTAGCGCGGATTTACTCTGTACGGTCTCTGCTTTACAGGCTTTGCGCCTGGCTTCAAAGGTATTTTCATGACCCCTAGGTCTCCGAGAATTCCTTTCATTTCTGTAAATTTTGTCAGAAACAGCTCCTGATATTCATGCAAGGTGTCTGCGATCTCTGCAACAGTCTGATCGTCCCAATAGTCTCCGATTGCTGCGAACTTCGGTTCTTCTTTTGTGTCGATATTCACCTTCTGTGTTTTTACTGGTCTGCTCATATCTGAGATTTCTAACGGAGGTCCTTCCACGTCGCGCGAACCCTCCGATTCTGGAATGTTTATGTTGTGCAGATCATCATCACCGTCTTCATTTCTATCATAAATGTCCTCATCCAGGTTGTAACACTCGATAAAGTGTTCTTCATGTCCCTTCCATTCTGACTGTAGGTGAACAGGAACGTGATCTTTCCCGAAGAATTCCTGCAATGTCATATTTTTGTGAGGACAGTCCTCCCTGAATATGCGTTCCTTAATTATCTGCAATGCCTCATGGATCAATGGGTTCTCGTCCTCGAAGCTGAAGTCCCTCTGGAAGTTCGCAGTCAACATTTCCCAATCAGTGGTTTCTCTGCGCAACTCTAGGTCTAGGTACCATTTCTTTGGAATGTCATCCTCCAGTGTATGTACAGATAAATGCACCCATTCTGTGTGTTGCCTTTCCGCCCATGCTTGTGAACAGACTTCAATGTGTTGACTAGGATTTGTCTGTCCATTAAACTTTCTAAATGGTAAGGTAACCCGGTCAGCAAACCGAATCTGCATCTTAATTTTACATTGATCCCAACTGGTCAATGTCTGCTTGTGCGCATTCCACCATCTGGCGGGTGTGTCACGCAGTGCCATATCCAATGATGGTAATCTGTGCTCATCTGCAATAGCTGCAGTGTATTCTTGGATGAAAGTATAAACATTAGCAGAACCATCATATGTGGGAATAGGACTTACCTCTTTCCCAATCCAACGCAGTGTTTTCGTAACCTGTGCGCATCTTCTTGCTGATACTTCATGCATCCGGCTTTGCCAATTTTCCAGCCCTGGCTCCGAATCAGAGACGCAGGAGCTGTCACATCTCCAACTGAGTGTGCCATCTGTGGTAGGATTAATGTAATCTTCCTGGTTCGCTGTGAGATGGTATAGTCTGTCCAAATCTTGAGCCTTGGATTCCTCTTGAATCAGCTCGCTGTATCTGTCACCATCTGCAGGATCCAACGGTGTGATGACCCTAAGATGCTTTCCTTCAAATATCATCTTCTTTGTTTTTAGGTTGATGATAGCCAAGTTATCCATAGCCCAGTCAATTCCTAGCAGTGCAGGAAAAGGCTGACTATCATCCACAATCTCGATAACTTCAAAGTCTGCATGACTTTGGACTCCATCGATGTCGACTATCACATCAACTAACCGACCAAAAGGCATGACTTTCTCTTGGTTAGACATTCTCAACTGGATAGGTGACCATGACAACTTTGCTCGACCCGTCTGCTGCCATGTCTTCTTAGTTAAGACATTTACTTCAGATCCCAGATCAAGGATGACTTCATCCATTTAAAAATCTCCTATCTGCGCGGTAAGCCTCATTCCTCGGCCCGTTCTTTTATGCTTCCTTATGTGATGTACTGCGCTATCAGAAGTCTCTGTTCCGGCCTGCGGCTCATACTGGTTTATGAGCTTCCACAGCTCTACTATGGCATTTTCACTTTTGAGTAGCTTCATGCAGCTTTGCAGGAACTACGCAACGGAGGTGCTAACATCCGTCGCCGTGCTTGTTTTATCATAAGCCATTGGCATGTATTCAACATGCGGTGCTTGAATGCACAACAGGATCCTCTTTGTTTCTGTTGCTAGCTCTCTGAATGTATCCTGCGCGTTGATAAAGACTTCCGTGTTCTTTTGTAGGTCTAGAGCAGGTATTTTTCCTGGAGCTTTCCTTATCCATTCTGTCTCAAGAGGAGACCGCTTTATGTGAGTCTCCACTGACATGGACGCTTTTGCTCCCCTATCACGGCCTGTCTGAGTGCCACTGCGCGTGACCACAATGATGCTCGGGTGTACTTGTCTTTTCTCTACTGGGTTCCACTGGACGTTCGTGTTTGGTGCATCCGTCCGTCTTCTTTTCTGCATTTCTACCTCTAGCACTGGGAAATATTCAATAACATGCTCAAATGATTTACAATAATTGTACATAGTGCATGGGTTAACACAATCTCTAGATATGTGACTTGGCTGGACACAATTATAACAAATGACGTGGCCGTGGCCTCTTCCCTGTGTCGGGCCAGCATTTCTTCCTCTGTCGCGGTATCCAGCACTAGACCTCTGTATACTCATTCATCATATTGTGCATTCTCTTGTTTCGGCCGGTTATCTTCTTGTACGCGGTACAAGCCAGCGCCTCTCATTGAGTCCATATCCCATTTTCTCTCATTCATTAGCTCATATGCGCGGCAGTTGGATTCATCATGTCCAACTGATTTACAAAAATTGCAGTATAAATTTTTAGGTGTTTTCACATATTTATGTATAAGATAGCAGTATTCAGGTCTGTGTCCTGTGGTTCTACAAATTTCACACCATGGGGCCTGATTCTGATTTAATGGGTTGGGCGCACCACTATTAAGATAGTCACAGAATAACGGGAAATGCTCTCGGTCATGGCCTTATGCTTTACAACCTGTACACCAGACCTCATGTCTAGGTTCATACCTTTGTTCTTTGCCATTCTCCATGCTTTGCAGCTCTAGTGTCAGGGTGGACAGCAGGTTCTGGATCTGAGACATCCCAGAACTACTCTCACCAATCGGCGAAGCCTCTAGATTCATTGCGATCTCCAAGGCCTCTGCCTGCGACGTAACCTTATGCTGCATCAATGGTAATCTAATATGGGGCAACAACGCAGCAATGAACCATTCCTTGTGCTGTTCCAGAGCTATAAAAAAGCTCACTTGGTCCAATAGGGTCTTGAACTTCTGATCAAACTCCCAAACCGTTTCAGTCGGTTTCTGCTTTATTTCTTTCAACTCGGTTATACACTGAGATTCAGATTTGGGTTTCTTAAACTCAGCCACAAGCGTAGCTTTAGTTTCTGCTAGGGTTCACGGCTGTGTGGTAGAGTACTTCATGAACCAATGTAAAGCTCTGTCCCTGAAAGTGGTGATGAGCTGTGCTCTCTTCACTGCATCATCCTAGATTTGTCTTACACTCCATACGGCTTCACAAAGAAACCAATGCTGATCAGGGTCTTCTAGGCCAGTTCCTTTGAATATCGGTAGCTTCATATCTGTGTTTTCCATTGTGCTACTAGGTGGTGGAGAGCTCGAATTAGTGCGCGGCTGTTGTAAATGGATCTGCGCAGTGAAAACAAATGGTTCTATCGGGATAGACATACTGGGCTGAGTATTCTGCAGGGTGGGCTGCGTAGCGAGCTAGTTTTGAGATAAACGTGGTGCGGTCTCTGCAGCCGGTGGGTTCTCAGGTGTAAATGGTGGTGCGGCTTCGTTTTCAGGGTCACAAGGAATCTCAGTATCGATATGGAGTCCAGGGCCTCCAAGACTCTTAATAAATTTATATCTCTTACCACTTCTAAGATTATGGGTATCTTCGTCAGAATCACTAAATATACTGTTTACCATGACAAATTTAAGAATATTACTGCATTCTTAAAACACCTTTCTCAGCTAACATCATCTTAATGTATAGATTGAGATTGTTCAACAACTTACCTTGGAAACCTTCGAAAAAGTATGCTTCTACTTGGCTATAGGATTTGAGTGTGTCTACAGAAAATTCTGTTACGAAGCCTTCTAGCATATGATAGACCCAAAAATCAACTGCGCATGTCAATGGGATGTCTATTGCTTTGAGCTGCACTGTGAGCTCGGGAGTCCACTCTGTAGGAACTCCTCCTTGAAAACAAGTTTTCTTTTCTGCGAGCCGCGAGATCCACGCGTGCAGCTCGTTTGGAAATGATACCCAGAAAATATTGTGAATATCTTCCCACAAATATCTATCCGACCACTGTGCGTCAGATAGACGCGGATGTCTATTCTCTTGCCTTTCAAAGTCTCTTCTGGTCTTGTCCCACCAAGCTTGGATTTCTGTCTTTTCAGGATTCCAGTTGTCAGATCCTTCCGGGAACTGGTATTCTTCGTCACACATCACGATTGCAACTCATCACGGATTCTAGCGCGGCAACAGAACCATTTGTTGGATATAATTGACCTAGAGGTTTTCTATAAGACCCAGGTTCTTCGGGGTTTCCCCTTGACCAACAAAACCCCTTCGCACCGGCCCTTTCGGAAACAACCTGCGAGCAGGTTGAGGTATCACCCGAGGTGTATCTATGGGGTACTGTGGAATTAGGTTTCCATAGTAAGTGATAAGTTGCTTGGATGGACGTACTGCGCAGCACAACAAAGGTTATGTGCTGCGAGGTGAGACTGCGCAGCAATGGGCCACGTTGCGGTCCGCACCACTATGTTCTTCTACCGTGGGACTTCTGCCGAAGCTGCGAACAATGCAACGTTATTCTATACTTGGATTATTTTGACACACTTAAGGCACTGAAACTAATATCACTCATCCATTCATTCAGGCGCTTAACTAACTATGCTTCTAACACTCACTCGTTAACTTAGGATGTTATGATTTGAACATAGACGACTAATCTAATCCAACTCTTATACGTCCCTTTACTGCGTATAAGAAAGTACTTAACCAAACGACTAATTCACTGCCTTCACACAGAAGACCAAATGTTCACCATTCAACTATTCATACGAAACTTAACATATCATTTCCATACTTCTCTACTAGAAAATGCATATAAAAGCTCTCTCATAACAGTATACAAGGAAACATCTAGACATTCATTGACAAAAAACACAAGTAATCTTTCATTTATAAGCACAATCGCACAACACGAGATTTAACATGGTTCACTTCCCCGGGTGGGAAGCTACGTCCACAAGAACGGTTGGTAATATATTTCTTTAAAAAGGGATGGGGACAACCATTCTTAGTCTACGCACTCAGCTGCAGACTCTCCTTCCTCTCAGATAGGTCTCCGCGCACACAGTTGCAGAGCCTTTACAATCTTCTTAGCTCAAAGAGGTTTTACAATACAACGATCCAAAATCGTAACAGCAAAAGTAAAGTGTAACCTGACCGGTACCTGTACCTGTCCTTCGTCCAGCATTCCGCTTTGTTGTCTCCACGTGGAATCCTATCTCTGCAGCACTGCTTCTGCGCAGTACTGATCTTCGCAGCATCGCTCAAAACAAGGCTACTGCGCGCCTCTTCGCAGCATCCCCAGTACTTAGCCAAAATTCAATCTGTTTTAGAGCTGCGCTCAGCTCAGGTTCTTCTGCCTTAAAAAATGTTACCAAAATTGGACCATTTGGGCCAGGCCCAACACAACCCTAACTAAATCCTATAAATATATAACTAATTCCTAATAATATAAATCCAACTACTTGACTCTATCCTTGCTGGATCAAATGGATTTAATCCTTATCTCCTAGGTGTGTTACATTTACATGAGGAACTTATCTTCTTATGATGACTTAAGCCTTATAAAGGCTCAATTTACAAGGTGGTTTACCTAGGGTGTGATGCTCCTGAACCAACATGGTTGGTCATATATTTAGTATTTTACTCCCCTTTTAGGTAAGTAGGGTGATCACTGATCAGTAGGCATGAGGCTAATGTGGGCTATTTCTTTGATATTCGGTCTCCCCCATGGAAAGCACCTCCAACGTACCATTCCAATTTTTTTAAAATAAAGATCTTAATTTCAAATATTAATAGCAAGTGGCACTTCCAAAATTTTCTATCTCCTTTGGAAATTCAACATTGTGATGTCATACAAATCAAGGTAGTATAACTATGTAACCAAAAACAACAGCTAAAGAAACATTTTTGCAACTGCATAAGGATTTCCTATCTAAACTTTTGCAGGTCCATGTTAGTGTCTGGAATTTCACATTCGAATTATGCAAATAAATCAAGTTTGGTAGCAGTAAGTGTGTTTTATGTTCATAGTAGATAAATTATAAGTTCATTATATGTACAAAATGGAGAAAAGGTGTACATACCGATTAGTTAAGCAACAATGAAGAGGATTGTTTTGACACGGGTTGATCCATTGACGCAAGTTGATTACCTGTTACATATGACTTTCCATTCTCCAGTGAATCAAAACTAAAATCACCTTGAAAGGTTCACTGTGTGATCTGAACCTCGTTTCATATGTGCACTGCAACCAAGTAAAGCATGTAGACTTGAATGTTTGAGTAACTTGTGGAGTTGGCCCTCTAAACAAGTAGATATGATCTTTTAAAAACTTCAAAGGATGAACATTTACTCTCTCTCTCTCTCTCTCTCTCTCTCTCTCTCTCTATATATATATATATATATATATATATATATATATATATATATATATATATATATATATATATATATATATATAGTAGGTAGAGGCAAAGCTAAACAACACATAAATTAATACTGCGAAGAAGATAGAGAAAACCACAAGGACCGCTCCAACAAGAACTAAAATCTCATGGTCGTATCCAAAAGAATATTCCAAGAAGTTGGAGATGGGCTTCTCTATGCCATCAATGAGGATTTTTTTTAATGTCTCTATAATGAGAACTTACAAGTGCAACTAACGTCCATAATGTTGCATAGATCCAATAGTACCATTGCCACCATGGAGGTATAGTCTAGAAAACCAGTTAGAGTTATATGCCATCAATATATGTTTGAATTTTTATATTCCATTCCCAATATAAGAAACTTAACAATACAATTCTACCCCTACATCTAAAATGAAGTTTTACTAATAACTGAAAATAGGTTCCTTAACCAAAAGATCAAATTGGGGTCTTTGGCAAGGTACTAATAGAGGAAATGAAGTTGTATAACTAAAGAATTGCAAGCTCATATATGATATTGGGACAAACTTTAAGAAAAATAAATAGAACATCGGAATTAAATACACCAAGATCACCAGTCTTGGAATGATGAACCTAGAAAAGAGATTGAAAAGATTGTAGAAGGATTAGGCCACAAATGCAACAAATTGGTAGCTTGGAGTGATTGCAATAGCCAACATCCCATATTATGTGAAATAGAGGAAAGTGAAGAACATGGTGAATATATGCCCGAAAAAATTCATTGCAGACCATTGAAATTCTATCATGGTGTATGAGAGCAATCCATACATGGTTGTTTGAATAAGTATTTAGGGGATCTCAATCACAATATGAAACACATGACATATTGTGAAATTCAGATAACAACATGGTGTATTTCAATTTAATCTAGTATTGGTATGTCAGTATCAAGTCTGTATCAAGTATGATATATGTTTTCCTGATTAAAATATTTATATAGATCGAAACATATGTGATTTTTGAAAAGTTTGGTTGTAGACTATCATGCATATATATAGTCTAAGGAAGGTAACAAATCATTTTAAATTTTGGTTGAGATAGTTTATAGTCTATAAGCTTACATGTGATAGAGAATAGGGTAAAGTATAGTACATTCTTGTTGCTTTTTCTCTATAAACGACAGTTCGCTTTGATGGACCACAATATGCCAAAGATGTTGAAGATATTATTGATTATGGAACCACTGGGAATGTTGTTGTATTTATTGAAGAAACTATACAAGTAGTTCATATATCCTTGATGTGTTACTTCTAATATTTTTCCAAATAAAATTCAAATCATTGAGATCCAAGGCCAACAAGCCCCCAAACCAATGGATTTTCTTGAAGAAAAATCCATGTAGGAAAAAATAGGGAAAATCCATGGGTTTGGGAGCTTATTCGAGCTTGAAAAAAAGAGATCCCTCACAAGAAACCAAAGATTGAGAAACCTGGATATAGATTCAAAAACCATATGTTACACCATATTTTTCCACCTTGTGAGCATTAGCACTCCTTGGCCTCCCTTACCCATTTGTAGACTCAAAACCACATTTTTGGTTCTCCTTGAACCCATTTTTCCCTACTTTTCCTCCTGTATGTAGGCTACTTCATTATAGCCTGCGTATACGTAGGTTTCATCACTATAGCCCGCGCATACGTAGGTTTCATCACTACAACCCGTGTACATCATCTTTTCTGGTAAAAGAGAGTAAAATATCCCCTTTTCACTCCAAAAAGCGGTCATTGTGACCTTTGGCCCTCCATGCATCTCGAAACGACTCGATACGACCTTTCACTTGCCTTTGGAGGGTTATATATTGAGCCATTATGCATGGAAGAAGGAGGAAAAAGGAGAGAAGAGCAACGAAAATCTATTGAAATTTTTCCATAGCTTGAGTCTACATCCATTGATCCTTGTTGTTGTGAACCTCTTATGTTCACCTACCAAACTCATCCATATCTTGTGAGGGATTTTCTCCTTTACTCCCGAGTTTTCCATTGCATGGGGGATTGAAGTGGTGGAGGAAAAAGTGGAGGGACCTAGTTCTTGGTTCAGATGAGTTGCCGACAGGAGGTTGTATCTTGTACTTCTTGTTCATATTAATAGAAATACTCATTTTCTCATCCAATTGATATTGTGAATGATTGTTTATTATCATTGGGTACATTTACTTATGTATATCATGGATTATGCTATTGTTTATGCTAACATATTTCATATATCATATGCACTTGCTTGTGTTTATTGTTGAGACTAAGCTGCAGGTTCAAGTGTAGAGATTTTAAATCTCAACGAGGATCTTCATCGACCGTCCGGATTGAGGTTGGTCTTATTCCACTTCTTATCATTTACATTTATATAGCATACATTGGGAAATGAATTGATTTCTGGAAGACATCTAGCTGTTGTGGTCTACCCCAAGCCATAAAAAGTTTTTCTCCTTAACAGAATTGGCGACTCCACTGGCTAGTTAAGCTTCCAGTCATTATGGAGCCTTTGTCGATGCCTCATGCGTCACAAAGTAGTATCAGTATCTAGTGCTTGAGTCTATTATGCCTTAGTATTTTCATCTGCTCACACTCTTTTTCAAAGGAAGTCCTGAAACCAGAGTCGACCACTCCTCAGATCTCTTGACTGTTGCATGTCGGCCATCCCGTATGAGTCCAGTTCGATCACGTTCTTCCAAATATTTTAACCTAGATGCTACCTTGTGCTCATTGATGGGGGATCCATTAATTCCCTCCTTCGAGCGCATCTCATTCCATTGAATCCAACTCATTTATTCTGGAATCGATATTTAGAGTCCTATTGAGTACCTTGAGACTTGCAGTCATTAGTGGTAGGACCTCTCGCCATCAATAATTGGGAATTCATTAATGTCTCCCGATCGATGGATTCATCAGAGTGTTCGACCTCAACACCTCTATTCACACTTTGATGAATGTACTCAGTGCCTTGATGCCCATTTTCATTATTGGTGGGTTATCTCGTGTCTGTTAATGATATACATCAATGACTGGTAATCAGAAGATGTCAGATCAGGTTCGACATCAATACTCTTATTCACTTGATGGGATACGCACAGTAGACGGTTTGTGTAGAAGACCCCAGACTTCATTGGAATTTAGTATGCTACTTGTGATCGTGATTGTACCTATGGGAGATTATTCTCATACATTAGCAGTTTTCACCATCAGTCTGCATCAGTTGTTTCCTCTTCAGCAGGAGACCATATATTACTGTATATGGGTCATGGCTATGACCATTCATGACATGGATTCATTATATACTTCCTATTCATGGACATTGTATCAGATTGCTATGTATTGTATAGATATGTACACATAGATATTATTGTATTGTGACGAGTGGGATACTCCTGCCATTCGTGTCTCCATCACTCCACTTATGATATTGATAATGTATTTCAGCCATCGTAGTACCTTCTCTAACCTCACACATTAGGGCGCATCTGTTACACCATATTTTTCCACGTTATTATCATTAGCACTCCTTGGCCTCCCTTACCCATTTGTAGACTCAAAACCATATTTTGGGTTCTCCTTGAACCCATTTTCCCTACTTTTCCTCCTGTACGCATGCTACTTCATTATATCCTGCGTATACGCAGGTTTCATCACTACAACCCGCGTACATCAACCTTTTTGGTAAAAGAGAGTAAAATCTCCCCTTTTCACTCCAAAAAGCCGCCATTGTGACCTTTGGCCCTCCATGTATCTTGAAACGATTCGATCTGACCTTTCACTAGCCTTTGGAGGGTTATATATTTAGCCATTATGCATGGAAGGAGGAGGAAAAAGGACAGAAGAGCATCGAAACTCTATTGGAATTTTTCTATAGCTTGAGTTTACATCCATTGATCCTTGCTATTGTGAATCTCTTATGCCCATATACCAAACTCATCCATATATTGTGAGGGATTTGCTTCTTTACTCGCGAGTTTTCCATTGCACTGGGGATTGAAGTGGTGGAGTCACAAGTGGAGGGACCTAGTTCTTGGTTCAGATGAGTTGTCGACAGGAGGTTGTATCTTGTACTTCTTGTTCATATTAATAGAAATACTCATTTTCTTGTCCAATTGATATTGTGAATGATTGTTTATTATCACTGGGTACATTTACTTATGTATATCATGGATTATGCTATTGTTTATGCTAACATATTTCATATATCATATGCACTTGCTTGTGTTTATTGTTGAGACTAAGCTGTAGGTTCAAGTGTAGAGATTTGAAAGCTCAACGAGGATCTTCATCGAACGTACGGATTGAGGTTGGTCTTTTATTCCACTTCTTAGCATTTACATTTATATAGCATACATTGGGAAATGAATTGATTTCTAGAAGTCATCTGCCTGTTGTGGTCTACCCCAAGCCATAGGAAGTTTTTCTCTGTAACACCATACAATAGAAAATTGGACAGTTTATTTGAAGATAACGCAATTAGATCATAGATTAGTAGATCATATAGTTTATTGTATTTTTTTGTTGTGTTCTCAGGTACCTACATTTGCAGCAAAATGTAGATATCTTCTTTATCTTAAAATTAAACAGTTTATTTGAAGATAATGTAGGTTCTCAGGTATTGATACCCGATAATGCAACAAAAACACCATTTTTTCTAGTAATGTGATCCAATAAACTATGCGTTCTCATGTATTAGTACATTTGCAAAATAATGCTTGTTTTTATTTCCATTTAATTTGTTTATTGTGTCCTATTGCATTAATGCTAGAGATAATCATGTCATTCCGCGGACACCTTACATGCTATGAATTTTTTTGCATGTCATGTTGAATTCTAGTTCTCACTAATTTACCTCAAAACCTCAATTATAGCTATTTACTAGGAATTCTAGTTCTTAGTAATTAATACTATCAATTAGAGGAAATTTGGATGAAAAATAGGCCTCTTAAGGAAAATGGTAAAAAACGCCATGTAGGCAATTTTTTATACTATTTCGCTTTTATCGAAGTTGCCCAGGGTTATTTCACTTTATCAAAGCTACTTTAAATATATATTTTATTGCGCTGAGAGGCGCTCTATAGCTCAGTATGAGAGAGATCTTGTGAGTCGAGTGTTTGTCGATATTGTCGGCCATAAATAAAATGTAATAATTAAAAGTAAAAAGTAATAATATGAGGGAGATCTTGTGAGTAGAGTGTTTTTCGATGTTGTCGGCCATAAATAAAATGTAATAATAAAAAGTAAAAAGTAATAATATGAGGGAGATCTTGTGAGTAGAGTGTTTGTCCATATTGCCGGCCATAAATAAAATGTAATAATAAAAAGAAAAAATAATAATATGAGGGAGATCTTGTGAGTCGAGTGTTTGTCGATGTTGTTGGCCATAAATAAAATGTAATAATAAAAGGTAAAAAGTAATAATATGAGGGAGATCTTGTAAAAGCTCCTTGAGTGCAATACGTGAGAAGAGGTTTGCACCTCGAGAGCTTTGACCCCTCTCGGCGTTTGCTAGATCCTAGGATTTGGATCTAGGCTGGTATTAAAATCAATTTATGAGGACAAAATTTGATGTAGTGTTTTCACCCAAAATAATGAAAGAAAATTAAATACACAATGCCAACTTAAAAGTTATTGGGTCATGTATTACCTAAAATATGGATGGGTATATTATTTTTGATATTAGTTATTATTATATTTAATTATATATTATATATTAGTTAAAAGTTATTGGACCTAACTTTTGAGGGTTATAATAAAATATTAATTATAATATAATCTTATTATATATTAGTTGTAATATTAATTACTATTACTATTATATATTGGTCATGTATTATCTAAAAGATGGATGGGTATATTAGTTATGATATTAGTTAAAACTTATTAGACCCAACTTTTGACCGTTATTATAAAATATTAATTCTAATATAATATTATTATATATTAGTTATAATATTAATTACTATTACTATGGTCAAATATTACGTAAAAGATTGATGGGTATGCTAGTTATGATATTAGTTAAAAGTTAGTGGACCTAACTTTTGACGTTATTATAAAATATTAATTATAATATAGTATTATTATATATTAGTTATAATATTAATTACTATTACTATTATATATTATATATTGGTCAAATATTACCTAAAAGATTGATGGGTATATTAGTTACTCTTATATGTTATATATTAGTTATGATAATAATAAAAGTTATTTGACCCAATAATATTATTATACATTAGTTATAATATTAATTATTATTACTATTATATATTATCTATGGATCACCTATTGCCTAAAATGAGTTAGCATATTAATTTCATTATCAATATCCAAGATAATTTCGGGTAGCTTAGACAGTGGGCAGACAAATTATATTATTAAAAAAGTCCACTTATCCCCAAATTATATAATAAAATATTGTTTAAGAGGCGCTCCCTTTTTTAATTTTAAAGCATTTTGATTAGCTAATACATGATGACATGGAATTTGAATTAGGGTTGAAAGGTGGCTGGGGCGAGGCCATCAAAATAATAAAGAAGATAAAACATACATCTACAATCATGAAAGCACCAAGATATACTTTATGAAAGATAAACTAAGAGATCAAAATGGTGTACCTTGGTTAAGTAGGTTGGTCCTAGATTTTAATAACTCTTCAATCTTTGATCTCAAAGCTTCACCTCCTGCACTGGAACACCTTCAAAACAGAGACAATACCTTTCTCAAAACTTATGGCTACAATAAAAATGATATGAATTGAGACAAAGACATTAACATTCATTTGAACATAAATACTAAATATCAATATAAAAACGTAACCATTTCATTGAACCAGATTGTAACACAATATTGGGAAAGGAGAGATGTCTTTTATTGATAAACAATAGAAAATACAATTATACCTTGCTATAGTTGGGAACCTCACAAAACCTTGACCTAGGTTCCCTTGCTTCTCTTCTCCACAAGCTCCAACAATCTCTAGGTGATGGGAAATAGGGATATCCCAGTCACATAATAGAGGGGATTAGAGGGAGTCTAAATTCTTCCAGCATTTCCTTATTAATGAACCAAAAATTCCTTCTCAAGGACAACCTTTCTTGCTTTTATAGTAGAAGGAGGCAATCCTTGAATGGATACAGGTCGTAACTATTGGGGGAAGTTATCAAGAACTACCCCGACTGACTCAAAATTTGATTTTATTTTTAATTTTCAAATTTTTATGAGCCACATGCAGGTGGGAAAAAAAATCATGCATGTAACATGTGATTAAAACCTTTGCAGAGTACGTGTGCAACTTTTTATTGCACACGCAGGTGGGTTAACCATCAGAATGTGCGTAACACACAGTTTGAATGACTATCAGCTACGCGTATGTCACAAACCAAGATAAACAAAATAGGAAAGATGGATGAATTGGGAATGAGTTAAGCCATGAGTGTGGTAGAACTTTCTTCCTACGGGTAAGAAGAGGTTCTCTAATGTTAGACTAGGATGTGCTAGCTCTAATCTAAGACAATTAGGTAACAAATGCAAATTTGAATCCTGAACTAAACTCATACACCAAGATTAAACCTATTTGATAGTGACAGAAGGATGTAACTCACCTTTGAATCAGACATTTGTCCCGCTTCCAGCTTTGATGCCGAAGCTCCCAAGTTGAACTTGTCAAGATCAAACAAGAAACAAACACACAATCTCCCAAATACCTTGAAGTACAAGTTAGATTCAAATCCTACTAGATACACTTCATGCCAATGATCCAAACACGAATGCACACAAAATGGGAAACAAGATAAGTTATCATTAATAAGAAACTTGAAGACACTTACATAGAGTTGCTTGATGTCCAAGTCAGCTCCAGCTCCAAGAATTCCTCCCTCTAGCTATCTCTGCAAATCTCTTAAGATCATAAGTTGGATGCCCCAAGTAGTCCTCTCCTTGGCTCATGGATGGCCTCTTCTTTATAGCATTTTAGAAGTTAACCATAAGGAGAGGAAGGTGGATCTAGTGAGGGTTTAGTGGATCAACCAAGCTAAACAAAAAGAGGAGGTTGAGATCGAATCAAGGGTGTCAATCCCAAGGGAATCTCTCGGAAGGTGCATATCCAAGATATAAGGTCAAAGGCTATGTTGGGATTTTTGTGCCCCAGATACTGAGCATAGCGTGAAAAATTGATGAGTTTCGCGCCACAGGGGTTATGCAGAGAGCAAAAATATGGGTTTTTTGTGTCCTCGAAGATGTGGAGGGCACGAAAATCAAGGCAAACAAGGTCAATTTGGGGTGACACTTGGCCTATTAGGTTGTTTCTTGGCAAACAAGAAGTGGATTTCTCTCCAAGGTGTCCAGATGAGACCTAGGAGGGTACCAACAACATGTAACATGCATTAGGGAGAAATGTCGCTAGGTCACAGGGTACAAAGATGTGACACTAAAGCTCGAAGTGTAACTTTGAGATATAACAAATGCCCCCTAAAGTGTGAGGTCAGAAGAAACTGATGGCCAAAAGAATTTACCAATAAATTGCGCGGAGATAGCATCGAGGGAGTCAGAGAGGAGCTGTAAGGAAACAAGATGTCAAATACCATTGAGGCGAGCATACCCATGCTAGGAACAACTGACTCAAAGCATGGATGCCGACCAATACACTGCAGATCCATGGGAGAACTGAGATGATATAGACTGTAGATGAATCATGGCTACTATGAACAATCGTAGATCCATGAGATGATAATAACACAACCACGACCAATACAATAGTGGATCTGTGTGACAATACAATACTGAGGTCATCAACATGATGTCTATGTAGAGACCTACTCAATAATCACCATCGCAACCTGGACGTGGAAACAGTATCAGGAACGTTCAGGGTCTTCTACCCGATCCCAAAATGATACGAATATGACCATGTGATTACAATGTCTTGAAGTCGAACATGGCAGAAACTACTTGATTACCAGCCAATGATGTAAGTTGTTAACAAGTACGAGGGAAATCACCAATGATGACGATGATCCCCAAGGTATCTCTAGTACATTTCAACGAAATGTGAATAGATGAGCTGACGTCAAACATTCGTGAGATCATTCGATCAGAGGTCAATGATGAAAAAATACTTTCGAATGCGAGGAAACCTGCCATTAAGGCATGCAGGTACCAAGGTACTAATTGTTGATTCCTAAGCCTAATTCCTGGATAGTGAGTTGGCATCGTTAGGAATAGACTCGTCGAAGGTGGGCCATAATGAATCCCACATCATCGACACAAAATTGATATGAGAGAGAGATGTGAAGCAATGGATCAAAAGGATATGTACTGACACAATGGGAGGTTTGACATAATGGATGACTCGAAGCAATACTGATCCTTTGAACATATAACAACATGAAGCAGAGCTTGGAAATAGGGATTTAATTAGCAAAGAACAACCACAAGGCGAGTAGACTCAAGACCAAGGAGACAACTCATGACTGTGATTATAACTTATCAGAAAGGATTGAATACCCAAAAGAAGACAAGGTGTGGATGCATGCCATGTTCAAATGTGACGACCTTCAAGCTTCCAAAAAGGTAAACTTGACTCATTTCCCATTTTCCCCCATCATAACTGACGAGTACCTCTTTGTTGTTTTACGACCTTGAAGAGGATAACAGATGCTAGGTATAGATCATCTGACGGATGAGTCCAATCTCACATGTTTTACGAACTTGAGAAAGGAGGGGTTCATCCCAACGTGGGCCCTTCGATGTGAAAGTTTAACGAGTCCAACGAAGGTAAACTCGACAGTTTTTCATATTTAGAGAGTCTAAAAAACTTAAATAAGACTCCAAGATGTGCTTTTTCTTAAAGTTAGTCCCCCAGACTCGAAAAAGTGTAAAACAATTTCTTAGAACTCTCCCAGTCAAAAGTTGATTGAGGTATATCTTTCTCGTAAATAGTCTAGATGGGCCAAAAAAGGGGTAACCTATCACCGAATAGACGTCCTTTCAAATACTTTTACAAGTGTGAAAGAGACAAGTGCACTTGGCGATCTTTCCATAACAAGGGAGTCCGAAAAGAGCTTAAAGAGAACTCCTAAGATATTTTTCATGAGTTAATCGTCTTAGTCCGAAAAATGAATAAAATAATACTAAGACGATTCTTTCCTCATCGTTTTACGAGCACAAGTAAAGTTGACTAAGCTCAACACCGTTTTCCTTGATTTTAACAAGCACGACTTAGGTGTGAAAAGCGCTTGGAATATTTTTCAGGTTTAGGTCCAGAGCACGAAAAATATAAAGTAAGCTCAAGTGAAGGTCAAAAAAGTGTCATACCGCCAATGTGGACAACATATGAGATCCTGTCAAAATTAGTTAAAAAACCTTGGAAATAGGACATTAATAATTAACATATATGAAGAATTTGACCCAAAAAGGCCTATAGAAAAAAATAATAAGTAAAAATAGCCATTTAGCATGTATAAATAGAGGATAAAAGAAGAAGTTACCCATTTTAACTTGGCTATTTTTACCCAAAGGGGAAATTTCACCTTGTGGAGGGAAAATCTTCAAGCGAAGGTATCCAGAGATCCAGGTCACCATTTCGAACACCGTCTGAACCAGGTAGATGCTCTTAAGCTTATCTTTCTTTTTATGTCTTTATTTCTCTATTTCATGGCATTTTTTCTGAGTTAGGAGGGGTTGTAGGGAAAAAAATTCACCCTCAGATATTTTTGCACCCTCTCTATGTCGAGAGGCACGAAAATATCCAAATTTTTCGTGCGAGGGCATCAAGGGAGAGCGCAGAAATATCCGGTTTTTGCATCCAAGGAGACCACCCAGGCACAAAAATACGTAGAAATTAAAAAAATGTAAAATTGTTTTCTCTTGTTGAGCATGAAATCAGACTTTCACCTCCTGACAACTGTTTCCTTTGACATTTTGCAGGAGTTTGAAACTTGTTTGAGCAAAGATGGTTGACTGGAAAGAGAGAGCATGAAAATGTTGATAGAGTGGCCCTAAATGACAATGCCACGCTCACAACACTAAGAGAATGTGGTTTACTGAAATTCTTCAAACAAGGGGAATCCATTAGAAGGGAAAGCTATTAAACTACATCATTCAGATGTGGGACAATGACATCCAATCTTTCTGTGTTGGAGAGTACGTTCTTGAGATAGAGCTCGAGGATATTTATTTCTTGACTGGTCTCTCCAAGAGAGGGGCACGGGTTAGTTTGGTCGGGCATCGGACCGTGGAAGAGACCATAGAGGCCTACGTTTCCCGTTATTGTAGACAAGGGTCCCGCAAGAAGAGTGGGAAAGTGCCCATTGCGGATGTGATCGACCTTCCTTTGAGAAATATTCTATACACCATAGTGTTGGGTGTGTTATATCTCTTCACATGGTGGGTGCTTTTTTGCTGTTTCGGCCCATTGTATTCTATCTAATCCCGGTAAAGGGACTAGGGTTGTAACCTAATTTTGGGTAAACGAATTAGGGTTTTAGATGCTATGAATACCATATATTGAATTGTAAATGGTTAAGAAAACATATAATGAAAATATTTGTGCGGCTTTAAGTTTTGCTGGTTTTTTCCCGGTTAAGGGTTTCCAGGTGAAAATATCTGTGTTATGCGTATTGTGTATTTTCTGTTAATGGTTAAGAATCTGTATGAGTTTTTATTGCACTGTTAAGGTTTAAAACTATCACATAGCGCGTGTGGCAGGAAGTGTGGGTGCTCACCATGCTACCAAAGAACAGATGACCTATGCGGTCGAGTGTGTGGAACCAAAGTTGTTCAACTGGTGTGAGGGGGTCCTAGTAGACATTAAGGACCAAGTCACTAAGTGCAAGAATGGGAATGTTAGCCAGTTTGGATATGGGAGCATCCTTGTGACGTTCTTCCTGGAGAGGGTGCCTTTGTTGCGTCCTCAATTAAGTATGCCGATCCGTCCTGCATCCGAGCCTCGTATGGCGAGGTGGAGTGATTATGTCGGGTGGCTCGGTGGGCCATAAGTCTTAGCTTTCGGTGAGGACTTCTTCTCGTGGCTTGAGCAATAGATTGTTATGATTGAGGACTACCCCTACGATGGGGTGGAATTTCAGGAAGACATCGACCTAGCACTGTCGGAGGATGATGATTGGGATGAATCAGGTATATGGCCTTCATAGACATGTTTTGATTATTTTTTATAATATATATTTTTTGTTGTTTTTTAATGTGTGAAAAACACCTAACATATGTATATGTAATGCTGCAGATTGCGGACCGAGGAGGCCAGTGGGATACTCACCACTGCATCGAGGCGGGGTCCAGCACCAGGATGCCGACGAGAATGAAGAGGAGGCAAGGGGGATCTACGATGTAGAGTGTAACCTCCAGGGATTGACTATGGGTGTCCCTCCCACGAGACTTCCTGACGTACCATATCATCTTCAGAGGCATACCGTTGGTGTGCCAGAGTGGATTGGTAGATTGCTTCCCTGCGTGGGGAGAGAAGTCGTGTGATATCATGAGCACGACGAGCCCCATGTCTAGGATATAGGCAGTAGCATTTTCAACGGAATATATACGATATGTAGGCTTGAGAGCCAATTTTTGTATGGGACATGAGCCCAATTTTGTCTTTTTGACACATTATATTATATGTACTCAGAAAAAACTATTGTATGCGATTTATATACATATGGACCTATTTCTGTGATTGGTTTATTTACAACAACTTGTGTATTTGTTATGGCATGTTTTATGTATGAGATAGATGCCAATACAATATATAGTTAGCCAATGAATCAACTACCATATTGAATTCTCTTGGTATATGTCGATACTGAATGAAATCGAGTGATCGCTCCAAGAGGCGTACTCTTCTGAATAATTGAAGTAATGTGGGATTGCGAATAGTGTAGACGTGATTCAAATGGGATACCATGAGTTGGGAATCCAGGTATACTGAAAAGGTGTGGATCCCAAGGGAAGTGAATTCAGTTAGGAGTCCAATGAATGCATGGTACTCCGCATTGTTGTTGGCTGCGAGGCCCAAGTAGATGCCACCCGAGGATATCAACTCACCGGAAGGGGAATAAAGTACCCACGTTGTGGAAGCAAGGTTCCGGTTATGTCGGCTAGTGCCATCTGCGAACCTGTAGTAAGCTGACATCTGTGCATAGAAGCACAAGTCGGGGTAAATAAAGGTATACGAAATAGAATCTATACACACACAAACAAATGAACTTAAAAAAAATGAAGTACATTATGTACAAGGTGTCTCACGCAGGGTAATACTACGTGTAGAACCTCTCGAGGTACATCTCATTATGAGGCCGTGCCAAGGGTGTTCCATCACAATCGACAAGCTCATAATCTCCTTTCTCCAATACTCGTTTCACGATATAGGGACCATACCACATAGATTCCAATTTTTCTTTCCCTAACTTATCATGCATCTGATCGTAGGTAAGGACTAAGTCCCCTTCATTGAAGATACGAGGCTGGATGGATTTATCGTATTGGGATTTGACGCGGTTTTTATGAGCTTCGTTAGCCAATGCGGCGTTGCGGCGGGCTTCATCTAGCTTGGCTAGATACCAAAACCGTTCCTCCTCGGAGGTCGTATTGGGTAGTAGTTCGATGGCTAGCTTCAGTGATGGAATTTCACATTCAATTGGTAAGATAGCCTCCAGGCCGTACACCAATTGAAATGGTGTAAACCCGGTTACATTTTTGACTGAGGTTCGATAGGACCAAAGAGAAGAAAAAAGAGCTAGGTGCCAATTTGACTTCTTAGTACCTACAGTGCGTTTGATCATGCGCTTCAAGAACTTATTTATGGACTCTAATTGACCATTTTCCTATGGGTAATACAGGGTTGAGTTTGCGTGACGAAAACCCAATTTGGTGCTTAGTTCATCAATCATGTGGTTCCAAAAATGGGAACCATGATCGGTCACGATAGCCCGTGGAACTCCGAACCATGTAATGATATGGTTGAATATGAAAAGTGAGGCTGGTTTTCCATCCTCTACGTAAGTAGGCATCGCTTCAGCCCATTTAGTGAAATAATCCAGGGCTACTATGACATAGCCATGCCCCTTGGCTGAAGTAGGCTTACAATGCATAAAATCAATACCCCATTTTGCAAAGGGGTCGACGGTAATAACATGATGGAGTGGAGTAGGGTGCGAACGCTTCTTGCTATGGAAGAATTGACATGGAGGACATTTCTTGATTGTCTTGATACAATCCTTGAATATTGATGGCCAGAAGTATCTTGCGCGTAACATTTTCTGGGCTGTAGCCATCCCAGAAAGATGACCACCACATGCTCCGGAGTGGCAGTCATTAAGAACGCGTTCAACCTCATCTAGAGTTAGAAAACGTCGGAGGATGGAGTCAACACCATGGCGATAAAGAGTATCGCTAACTATAAGGAAATATTTAGCATGATGTCGAATACGACGATGTTCATCTCGGTTGAGGTTCGATCGAAAACATTGGGTTTGGAGACACAAAACGATATCTCCATACCAAGGGTCAGACGCGCCAATGAGAAACAATGATTCGTCTGGAAGAGAATCGATGGGCTCAGTTTGGTCAGTGGAACGGGGCAATGCACACATGAGCTTGACGAAAACTAAGTATTTCTTGGCCTTTGCCTTGGAAAATTCCAAGTCAAATTCTTGGAGAACCACAATCCAACGAGAGTATTTCCCCCCTAGCACTTGAAGTGTTAGGATATAATACATGGGGTTGAAGTTCGCAATTAAGGTATTTTTCCCAAGTAGTATGTAATGACAGAATCTATGGACAACAAATACTGTATCCAGAGCCAGCTTCTCCACATGTGAATAACGGGTTTTGGAGTCTAAGAGACTCTTACTGAGGTAATAAATCACATGTTCGTTATCGTTTTCGTCTTCTTGCACCAGCACCATGTCGATGGTGGTGAGGGAAGCAACGAGATATAGAATAAAGTCCCGTGTATAGTTGGGGGGTTGAATGATAGGAGCATTGGTCAGGGCCTTCTTTAAATTGTCAAATGACCATTGGCCTTTGTCGTCCCAAAAGAATGGGATATCTTTCTTTAGAAGCCTCATGTATCCCTCTGTGATCTCGGAAAAGTTGCAGACAAAGTAGCGTAAAAAGTTTGCATGCCCTTGCAAACTATGCAGTTCTGGAATGTTAGAGGGTGAAGGCAGGGTTAAAATAGCTTCTACCTTCACGGGGTCGAGGCGTATGCCATCCTTGGAAATTATGAATCCCAACAATCTGCCGACTTCTACACAGGACACACATTTATGTGGATTCAAACGTATGTTGTAGTGGAGACATCGTGAGAAAATGGCACTTAGATGATCTGGGTGATCCTCTCTTGTATCAGAATGAGCGGGTAAGTCATCCAGATACGGATCTACAACATGTTTGATATCATGAAACGCATATGACATCGCTTGTTGAAAGGTGGCCCTGGCGTTCTTGGTACGAAAGGGTAACTTGCGGTACACGAAGGTCCCCCATGGGAAAATAAAGGTGGTCTTATGCTGGTTAGAAGGGAGTATCTCTATCTAATTGTAGCCAGAGAATCCATCCATAAATGAGAAGATGACGCTCTCGACACAGTTATCAATAATATGGTCGACAAAAGGCGTTGGATAATTGTCCTTTGGACAAGCTTTGTTCAGATCTCTGTAATCGACATAGACCATGATCGTGCCCTGTTTCTTTGCAACGGGGACGATGTTGGACACCCAATCTGTCAACAGGACAAGATAAATGAACCTAGCACAAACAATTTTTTCAACTTCTGCTTTTATGGCTGCTGTTTTCTGGGGATGCACGGGCCGAAGTTTCTTCCAGACTGGTCGGGCACCAGGATAGACTTGAATTTCATGTACCATAATGGATGGGTCTATCTCTAGCAATATAAAATTCTATCTCCATACGAGTGCATGTTTTGCCGATATGGATATGTTCCATGACACCAGGTTTCACGGATATGTCGATGGGGATGGTCTCCATGATGTTTGCTAAGTTCCCTTCAGAGACCATGTCATATGTGCATAAGGGAGTCTTAGTGTCGACATCATCCAGTGAAACAATGGATTCATAATCGAGATCTATCGCTCGAATTGTGGGGAAAGATGACCTATGGTGGTGATCTTCCCAAGGGGGTTCATCCAGACTCATGATCTCCATGATAGATTTGTTTGTAGGAAAAATCTGTGTAAGGGAGTCACTGTAAGGTAAGGATGAAAGGATTCGAGATGATGAACATGCCACCTTATGGTGGTCAATTGTGTCGATCCAGTCGGGATCCGAATGAATCGCCTGATAGGTTGCTAAATTTTGGTTTAGGTTTTCGAATAAGGAATACCCCCCACTCGGTGGGATTTGAGGTCCCCAAGAAGGAATTGGACCTGATGAGGGAATTTAGAAGTTAGTTTTGGTTGGGGTACTAACATAAGGTTGTCCACTTCCAGGTTGATTATATGTTCCCCATGGAGCAAATGATGTTGATGGAGGAGGTTGTTGAATGGTTCCTGTTGGGCCACTAACAAATGGTAATCATCCAAAAGATGTGGCATGTGGGCCCCATTGAGCCGATGAATCGGATGGAGGCGGTTTTTGAGTAGCCTTGCTTGGGGAAAAAACAAGTAGTTGTCCTCCAATAGATGGGACCGATGGTACCCAGGATGTAGATGGTTCGACTGGAGGAGGTTGGTTACTGGGACCAATGGTTCCAAAAAATGGTTGTCCTCCGAAAATGGTATATATTGTGGCTAAAGAATGAACTCTAGTCACGTTGGGAGTTCGAACAATAGAGGTGGGAATTCTTCCAATAATGACACTAGAGGGGTGAGGTGGTGCAGATTAGCCAACTACACTAAAGGTGCCGACTTGTGAAGAGAATCTTGCATCGATTCCAGATAGCGGTGGTGACGGTGAAAATATTGGGTTGGTCCTCATGACAGGTTCATCCCCTGAAGGTAAGCTGAACATGTTGTGCGAAAATAAGTGTGGGGACAGTAGTCGAGGACTTCTAGGTGTCACGTTCATAGGAATTGAAACGGTGTGAAAATCGTCGAGGGCTTGGCCCAGAGTTTTATTCCATAAAGTGGAGGCTGGATAAAAAATGTTGGCTATCCTATCGGGGTCCGGAAAGAGTTATGGTATATTCCAGTTTGAGGGCCGGGACCGACCTACGAATGATTCACGATAAGTTGTGTCACTAGATGGAGGTTGGGAAGATCGGAAATAAGGAGGATTTGTCGTTTGGGAAGTAGGTGCAGTGGGATATTGTGAAGATGATGTCAGCATTTTGGCTGTTTCATGTCTAAAGTGTCCTAATGCCATGGGTGAGTTGGCTAGACTAACCGTTTTGGCTTGGATTGATGTCGTGATCTCAGGTCCTGAAGGGAGATTAGGGGAAGGTAAGCTAAACGATACATTGCTAGAAGAGTCAGTTTCATAACTATGGATAGTTAATGATGTAGTGATGATAGGTGGAGTTTCCAGCTGTCTAGTAGGATATACAAAATCAGAAGATAGATGAAACTGTCTAGGAGGTGTGGGTTCAGGTTCTTCAATAGTTTCAATGTACCCTTCAGGGACATCAAAAAATGTTGTCGTTTCTGGTTAAGTGCTAGTCTCCAGAAGGGTAATGCCTTCCGGCGTAACATAAGGTGAAGTACTGGCCTTAGAAGCTAACATAGTGTCCACTATGGTGTGAGTGTCTGGTACAACAGTGGATTGTGGTACTGCATGGATCTCAGGTACACTACTCATTTCAGTTATTGTACTAGTCTCTGAGACGATGCTATGGTTTAGGGGCCCATAAGCAACTGAAGGTGTCGTACTGGTAGATGGTGGAACAGTCCCCCGACTAGCTCCGGAAGAGGGGGTAGGGATACATGAAGTAGGCGGTCGGGAAGTCTGAGGTGGTGGTTCGGGGCTTTTCCCCTGTTGTCTTCGCGATTTCCTTTGATCAACCATGTGATAGGATTACAAGTTTTGGGGACAGTCTCGTAAAAAAAGAACTCAAAAACCCTAGAGCAACTGAGTGTGGAAAAGGGGAGCTAGGAAAAGACAAGGCTCACGGGCGAAAAAAGAAAGCTCAAAAAACTGTACTGGGATTGGTGTCACAGTAAGTGAGCTGAAACAAAAGTGGCTAGAATGCCTACAAGCAACACTACAAAATAAAAAGACCCTATCGAAAGATGAAATAGAAAGCAAACTTCCTAACTAAGGGTTGGAGACCTCGACAAATCGTATCCTTCGCAAGGTGATGAAATCCAAGTCAAACAATACAAAGTGAGAGGCCAAAGTGGAAGGATATCCCTCTACCGAAAGGGATCCTAGGTAAAAGAGCCCTAGAAGAAAAGTCACTAATCTACCTCATTCATGACACGTCCGAGAATGATATTGGAGCTTCTGCCTTTGAGCCCTTGTATCACCTATATGGAAAATACAAGGAAGACAACAGATAGATGTCCTTAGGTGCTAAGTGGAGTGCGACATTCCACAAAGTCCATCCGGAACCTGTCCTCGTTGCTTGCTCTCGTGAAATAGGGGGCCCTATCGACGAACTGGTCAATGATTGTGTCAACAAATACAAGAGTATTTTGGCACCCTATTAGACAACAACTATGTTTCAGATGAACAATGACAAGGGGGAATTATTTGGATTCCTATCCCTGGTGTCCTACCTAACTACCAAATTCTTTTTATCCTCAAGCGAGGTTAAAGTGTGTTGAGTTAGGGAGATGAATTTTAATGTCTGTTGTATTACTCAATCGGGTAGCAGAAGTGCAACTTGGTGGTGTGATGACTGATTCAAACCATGCAAATGAGTATGAATCAAATAAGCCTTTCATTTCAATGAATACTAACTAAGGTAAGGAGAGAGTTCTTCGATCAATGCAAGCATGAACTTTTTCAAAAAGATGAAAAAACCACTCAAAAATTTTCTTTGAATATGCCGAACTAATGCTACTCCTTGTCTAATGGATGGCCTCTCCTTTATAGCATTTGAGAAGTTAACCATAAGGAGAGGAATGTGGATCTAGTGAGGGTTTAGTGGATCAACCAGGCTAAACAAAGAGAGGAGGTTGAGATCGAATCAAGAGTGTCAATCCAAAGGGAATCTCTCAAAAGGTACAGATCCAAGATACAAGGTCAAAGGCTATATTTGGATTTTCGTACCCTAGAGACTGAGCATAGCACGAAAACTTGATGTTTTTCACGCCACAAGGGTTATGCAGAGCTAAAAAATATGGGTTTTTCGCACCCTTGGAGATGTGAAGGGCGCAAAAATCAAGGAAAACAAGGTCAATATGGTGTGACAATTGGCCTATTAGGTTGTTTCTCGGCAAACAAGTAGTGGATTTGTTTCCAAGGTGTCTAGATGAGACCTAGGAGGGTACCAACAACATTTAACATGCATTAGGGAGAAATGTCGCTAGGTCACATGGTACAAAGATGCGACACTAAAACTCGAAGTGTAACTTTGAGGTATAACATCTACCACTGATTCTACTTCTAATGAGTGCAAATATGTGACAAATAATAATGAAAATGTGCTTCCCAAATACAAAATATGACTTTGATATTTTCAACAAGAAGAGAAAGAGTGTCTCAAAAAGGTCTTTCAATATCAATTTTTATGAAACAGATAGAAAGATGCTACTTCAAAACAATATAATCTCTCAATAATGTAATCAAGGATTTCAAATACATAAGTTCACAGGACCTTGAATATTAAAAAATGATCAATCTTTTTTGCAAAATATCATAGGGAGGCAAACAAGCTAGTTATGATGTCACAAGACTCATAAAATCCAAGCTCAACAAGTGAATGAAACAAACGAAACACACTTGCAAATTTATTAAAGGATATCAAGATGAATGGGAAGACGAGATACAAATACTGATAAGTATGTAGGTGCTACTGAAACAGTGACCTAGTTCTCAACTTGTTCAAGGTGTCTACCAAAGGATCTTGAAAATCAAGCAAAGATTCAAAAGATTTCAAAAGAAACTAAAATGCAAGCAATGTACTACAACTACAGGTCACAGAGGTCTGACAAATTTCAGCAAAGCAATCTAGATCAGAGAACCAAAAATGAAGTGAACTCAACCAAAAAACCAAGAAAATCACTTTCTCAGGGAATTTTCGCGAGTCGACATGCAACCCAGGCGCAAAAATTCTAGGTTTTCGCATTTTGCAGAGTGTATAGGACACGAAAATTTGATAATTTTTGCTCTGGTAAGAGTATGCAGGGCGTGAAAATAAACAGAGGGAAAGTAGAGGTGAGTTTTTCAGAATTTTTTTGGATTTTTCCAACCCAGGGGACTAAATGCTGAGGTTAAATTGAATGACATAAATCCAATGCAGAGAAGAGGGATGCGAATGAGGGTAAAAAGACCCAATTTCACAATCAATTTGAGTGAAAGTAAAAGAAAACTTCACAATCAAAGAAAATGGATTCACCAGTGGAGTCGCCCGTTTTTGTGGTAGAACTTTCTTCCTACGGGTAAGAAGAGGTTCTCTTAGGTTAGACTAGTATGTGCTAGCTCTAATCTAAGACAATTAGGTAACAAATGCAACCTTGAATCCTGAACTAAACTCATACACCAAGATTAAACGTATTTGATAGTGACAAAAGGATGTAACTCACCTTCGAATCAGACGTTTGTCCCGCTTCCAGGTTTGATTCCGAAGCTCCCAAGTTGAACCCGTCAAGATCAAACAAGAAACAAAGACACAATCTCCCAAATACCTTGAAGTACAAGTTAGATTCAAATCCTACTAGATACAGTTCATGCCAACGATCCAAACACGAATGCAGATGAAATGGGAAACAAGACAAGTTATCATTAATAAGAAACTTGAAGACACTTACATAGAGTTGCTTGATGTCCAAGTCAGCTCCAACTCCAAGACTTCCTCCCTCTAGATATCTCTGCAAATCTCTTAAGATCATAAGTTGGATGCCCCAAGTAGTCCTCTCCTTGGCTCATGGATGGCCTCTCCTTTATATCATTTGATAAGTTAACCATAAGGAGAGGAAGGTGGATCTAGTGAGGGTTTAGTGGATCAACCAGGATAAACAGAGGGAGGAGGTTGAGATCGAATCAAGGGTGTCAATCCCAAGGGAATATCTCGGAAGGTATAGATCCAAGATCTAAGGTCAAAGGCTATATTGGGATTTTTGCACCCTAGAGACTGAGCATAGTGCGAAACTTGATCATTTTTCGTGCCCCAGGGGTTATGTAGAGCACGCAAATATGGGTTTTTTGCGTCCTAGGATATGTGTAGGGCACGAAAATCAAGGCAAACAAGGTCAATCTGGGATGACACTTGGCCTATTAGGTCGTTTCTTGGAAAACAAGAAGTGGATTTGTCTCCAACGTGTCCAGATGAGACCTAGGAGGGTACCAACAACATGTAACATGCATTAGGGAGAAATGTCGCTAGGTCACATGGTACAAAGATGTGACACTAATGCTCGAAGTGTAACTTTGAGGTATAACAATAGGACTAAGTGTCAAGCCAAGGCTCTTACATCCATAGTGTTCTTTTGTGTGATTAACAAGTTTGATGTCGTCACAGACGAAGAAGTGCCATTTTTACTTATAATAGATGACCCCTAATGTATGAGGTCAGAGGGGAACACGATGGATGAGATACATTATAAAAGTAGGTTTTGGAGTCAAGAAGCTCAAAAAACAAAGAGACTCGGTCTCAACGAAGTACCTAAAACATAAGCAATGTGACAGATAGTCTCATCCCTGATGTATTGTCAATGTTCAAAATTTTAGAACATGACCTTCAGTAGACTGATACAAGTGTATGAATGACGTATATATCATGACCACAGAAATAAAAGCGTGGATCCGCGAGAAACATGAGCAAGAACATAGCCACAAGAATACAAAAGTGGATCTATGTCTAATAAAGTGCCAACATAAGAACAAGCACAGTCTTGCGCAACTTGGGTAGAATCTGTTATAGAGAACCCAAGGTATTCAAACCAGCCCTCGACATGTACGAATCCAAACCATGCAAATAAATGAGTTGACGTCGAACATGGAGGAAACCATTTGATTAGCAGTCCTTAATGTATACCGTTAATAAACATGAGGGGTTCCACCGATGATGAAGATGGTCCCCAAGGTACTTATTACATTCTATCAGGTGTGAATAGATGCTCTTGTAGTCAAACACCTAAATAATCCATCGAGTAGAGGACATTGATGTATTCCTACTACTTTATAGCGAGGTAGTCTGCCACTGATGACTATAATCTCCAAGGTACTCTTCGAAACTCTATAAACTTCATTCCCAGAGCAAGATGAGCTAAATTCGATGGGAAGAAGTCCGTTGGAAGGGAGGCCTTAAGGAATCCACCATAATCCAACAAGAGGAACAACTAAGGATTGATGTGACTTAATGAAACTTACTGACACCATGGAATGGCCGACAGAAAAGGTATTGGAAACTGCATAATGGTCGACACATGATACATCCTTGAACAGTGAGAACGAGATAAACATGAATTAGGCAAATTCAGATGAAAGAAATAAATCTGCAATATAGGATACATTAACAGATTCTCCATATGATTGGAAGAGTAACCAACTAGCCGAGGAGTAAGAATACCGAGAACAGGGTTCACCCTAAGGCTAAAAATAAGACCCAATCGGTGTGGCCTACTCGAAATAAGTGCTCCATTCGATGATAGATTTAGACTTGCCGTCTTTTAAAAAAATAGAGATATGACATCTTTCCCTTCCCTTTCTCTTTTGTACTTTTTCATGTTTTAATGAGAACAAAAAAATAAAATTATGCTCGACATAGCTCACCTAACGATGAGTCCCTTAACATATTTTTAACGAACCTAAAAAAGGAGGGGTTCGGTCCCTAAAAGGGTCCATCTATTTGTAATTTTATGAGCCCATGGAAGGGAAACTCAACACTTTCTTCTTTGTTTCACAAGCTTGAAGACACGATAGAATATTGCTCAATAAAATACTGATCTGTGGATTTTGTATCGAGCCTAGATCTATTCATGCTCACTAGTGTTTTCATATTTAAAGAGTCTGAAAAACTTAAACAAGAACTCTATTCACCATCTTGTGGATTTTATATCGAGCCCGAGTTAGTAGATGCTCACTGGTGTTTTCATAATTAGAGAGTCTGAAAATCCTAAAGAAGTCTCCAAGATGGAATTTTTCGTAGAGTTAGTCTCCTCGCTCGAAAAAGGGTAAAACGATGCGAGAAAAAACTCTTCTAGCCACATCTGACTAGAGTATTCCTTTTTCATAAATAGTCTAAACAGTCAATAAAAGGGTTAAAATTATAATGTATAGTCGACCTTTCAAGTACTTTAACGTGTATGAAAGAGTCAAGTTGGCTCGACAATATTTTCATGCTTTGAGGATGCAAAAAAGAGATTAAAGACACTCCATAAACTGTGCGATCCCTTAATGGGGAGGTCAGAAAAAAGAGAAAGAATATGCAGGCTCTCTTCAGGAATATAATAAAGTAACTAGGCTCCCAACTGTAACAAAATGCAACATGGGAACCAAAATGGAAAATGGGTGCTAACTAGGGTAGCCCACGTGTGGTAGGTTCTATCCACGGAAGAACAATGACCATTAGGATGTTATAAGAAGGTTAAAAGTCGTAGTCCATGGAATAAAGGCCCTATGGCATAAAATGTGGTAAGGTCTTAATGCATCGTGTAGGATGGATATGACCTTCCTTATATGTGGATTTAAAATGTCTAGACCTTTTATTCCATGGCATGTGTAGAAAATATGTTACTACTCATCCTACTTCTTATGAAAATCGAACTTAAGTCACAAGTGAACCATTAGTACCACATATAATAAGTTCAAAATATCAAACTATGTAAAAGTGGTTAAAAATAGAAATATTTCTTTTTAAATAGTAAAATAATGCTAAGAAATAGTTCATTTGCACTTTACAACTTTGAAGAGCCTAAAAATCCCTAAACGTTTTAACAATTATTGTGGTCGATCGAGTGAACCATTTCATAATCCTTCACTTGCACGTAGTTCTTTACACTCTCCTCATCATTTTGCATCCAATTATTTTAGATTTTAGTTCTGATTTAAATTTTTTAGCCTCATTCTATTTCTTAAAAGATGCACATGCATGTGGGACATTGTTGGGTTGTGTGTAAACTTGATACGCACAGGTGGGCCTTGGATCACCTTCCTGTAGTGCACAACTGTTCTAATTGTCACCTGTGCATTGCGGGATAATTTTTTTAAAATTAAACGTTGAAGGGCTAATACTCATTTTTTTGTAGATATGGAACTAGTATGGCGTGAGAGGGAACATGAGGTCCTCAACTAGGATGCTCTTGGGGATCCTTTAACTATCAATGCATTGAGGCATTGTGGTATACTCAAGTTTTTACGAACCACAAATATGAGGGCTCAAAGACTGCTTCTTGAGACTCTCTGCAAAAATATATCAGTCTTATGAAAGAGTATGTGGATAGTTTTGCATGGAGCTATCAAGATCTAAAATCTTATGACACTAATATAATATAGCATAAAATTCCTCTTAAAAAGAACACCAAACCATTTAGGATGAAATTAAGACAAATCAATCCCTTGTTGCCTACCATTGAGAAAGAATTGAAAAATCTCTTGGATGCTAAGATTATTGTTCCTCTAGGGTATTCTGATTGGGTTGCTAATTTAGTACCTGTCATAAAAAAGAACATTGAAATTAGATTATGTGTGGATTTTAGAAATTTAAATAAGAGTTCCTTAAAAGACAATTATCCACTACCAAAGATTGATCATATCCTGCATAAAGTTGTTGGAGCACAGAGGCTTTCGATGATTGATGGTTTTTTTGGTTATAACCACATTCTTGTTTCTAAGGAAGACATGGAAAAAAAGATTTTACTTCGCCATGAGGAACCTTTATGTATGAAAAGATTCCTTTTGGGTTAATGAATGCAAGTTATACATTTCAGAGGGCTAAGGATATAGCATTTGTCGGAGAAAAAGATAAGTTCATAGTGGTTTATCTAGATGGTATCATTGTGTTAGGAACCCATGTCAACCCTTCTCTTTACTTTGTTAGTATATTGTTGTTGGACGCATATGCTTTGTAAGTTGTCCCATAGTATTTGTTGATCCATAGTTTGTATTAGCCCATGGTATTGACCCATAGTATTGGATGCATATGCTTTGTAAGTCGTCCCGTAGTATTATATGTCCCATGGTATTGACTTATAGTATTAGGCATAAAATTAGTATATAAGTGTGTGTTGAGGCCAATGAAGGTACCGTGAAGTTATTTGTATTGAGCTTTCTCAAAGGAGGTTGCCCCCTCGAAGTGGCCTGCGATCAATAAAGCGATTATGAGTTCTGTTATTTCTGCTATCTCACGTATTTTCATTAATTAATTGTTGCAGGTTCCTCACATCTGGTATCAGAGCACTTTCTTGGGCTCGTTGGGTGGAATTTCTACCAATTTTTTTTTCCGCATCTGTTGCAAGTTTAGATCTGGGAATAATCCCTATCCGCTTAACTGTGGGAAGTACTTGGGCATAATCCCTAAAACTGATTTTGAGGAGTACCACAGTAACCCCAAAGTAGCTGGCGCATTGAGAGGACCTACTAGCGAAAAGGGCAATGATGCCTACCTGATTGATTAGTTCCCACCCGTGAGGTAAACCAAGAGCTATCGTTTGTGGCAAAGCGGTTATCAGTTTTACCTGAGCCGTGGAGTGAGGGGTACTGCCCCAATACGCAAGCCATTAGACAACATTGGTGGCCGAGTGAAACACGTGAACTATTAGGAAGACGAACATACCTGGGGTCCATATCTATTTTCAGCTGAACTGTTGTCGATCACTTCCGTGTCGTTTCAGATCCATTATGAAAGTCGTTCCAGATCCAGCCGTTTCAGATCTATTCTGAAAGCAGTTTTAGATCCAGCCGTTTTCGATCCAATTAGCGTCGTTTTAGATCCATCTGTTGCCGATCCCTTCCACACCGTTGCAGATCCAATTGTTCCGATCCCTTTCGCGCCTTTGAAGATCCATTTCTAGAAAAAAAACTATTTTTTCTCCATATCTCCCTTGTTTTAACTTAGTTTCCCGTGAAACTTCCCGGACACCCCTGCAATCCCATTCTGCATATTTCATTCCTGAGAACCCTATCCCAAATTCTACTTCCCAAAGCCAGAAATCTCACATTTGTCTATTTTTAGGGTTTGCCATAACTTCTTCAATTTTCACCCACTCGCCTCCAAATTTTGCCACCATGTTCATTCCCTATTTCTGCTTCTTTGTCCCTCTCTGAAAATTTTTCCCATTCTTTCACCCCGCTTCTGAAATCCTCATTTTCTGCTTCTCTGTCCATTCGAAAGTGTCTAAAACCTAGTCAAACCCTAATTACCCATCAGAGTTTTTCCCAAATCCAAATTTTCATTTACTAAATAAGCTTATGTTTGTGTTTTTCTACCCATTCAAAAAAAAAACAAAAAAAAAATTCCTGGTTTGGTTGTCACCTGTGCAGGAGAAAAAACCATGGAGGAAGCACTTGCAGCGATCCAAACCAAACTCCAGGATCTGGATGGAAAATTTCTCGGCCTCAATCTTGAGCATTCAACCATGAATAACAAACGACAGTCCGAGTCTTCATCAGACAATGGGTTCTCTTCTTCCAGCAATTTCTGTGGCCCGAAGCTTGATTTTCCTCGCTTCAATGGTATTGATCCAACTGGATGGATCTATCATGCAGAACAGTATTTCAGTCTGCATAATATTTTTGATGTTAACAAAGTTCCACTTGCATCATTTCATTTGGAACAAGAAGCTCTTCAATGGTACTGTTGGTACATCAAGGCTCATGAAGAGCCAAATTGGCTAGATTTTTGCCAGCTCCTTTTGCAACGATTTGGTCCTAGTGCTTTTGATGATTTCATAGGATCCCTCACTAAAATTCTCCAAATTGGCACTCTGAGCGAGTATCAAACAAAATTTGAGAAACTAGCCAATCGCACAGAAGGATTGTCTGATGAATTCTACAGGAGTTGTTTTATCAGTGGTCTTAAGGATGAAATCCGCTCAGAGGTTAAAATGTTCTGTCCCAACACAATGATGGAAGCCCTGGGGTTGGCTAAGTTGGGAGAAGACAAGATTGCATCCCAACAATGCTCCAAACCCACTTTTGTTCCCTTCCGAAATATGGGTTCTCAACGACTTCCCATCCCGCCAACTCCTCGACCAACTCCTATCAAGCATTTGTCTGAAACAAAGATGCAGGCACACAGAGAAAAAGGGATTTGTTATAATTGTGATGAGAAATTCACTCGAGGACATAAATGTGTTGAACAAAAGCTCTATCTCTTGGATATGGATTCTCCGCCTACCTCTAAAATTGGTGAAGAAGCTCCAGATACAATGGATGATCAGGTCGACATTCAGGAGCCGCCTATTGCACCCCCATCTCAGGACGACCAACCTGAGATATCTATCCATGCTTTATCCGGCGTCACCACTCCCCAAAAAATGAGGGTCAGGGGTTACTTCAAGAAGCTTCCTCTTACAATCCTCATTGATTCTGGTAGCACTCATAACTTCATTGACCCTTGGATCGCCAAAAAGGATGATTGTTTTGTCCATCCTTTCTCTAACTTTGAAGTCATGGTTTCCAATGGGGGCACCTTACCTTGCCAGGGGAAGTGTCACAATGTGCGTATCTCTCTGGATAATTATAACCTATGCTCTGACATGTTTTCCTTGTCCCTAGGAGGATGTGATGTGGTTTTGGGCGTTCAATGGTTATGCACACTTGGCCCCATCTTATGGGATTTTGCTGAACTTTGGATGCAGTTTTCAGTCAATGGGAAACAACACAAATTTACGAGCTTACAACAAGGGTCTCTCCGCATCATCAGTTCACATCGCCTGGAAAAGATCCTTAAGAATAATTCACATGGTGTCATCGCTCAAGTCCATTCCATTCAGATGCACCCATCAACGGTCTCCATTACTTCCTTGGATAGATATGCAGGTGTCTTTGTTGAACCAGTGGGCTTGTCGCCTTCAAGAGACCTTTCCGGTGAGAATTTAGCTGCATCTACATCTCAGCAGGAAATGCTGGCTATTTTGCATGCAAGACATAAGTGGCAGCCATACCTATTAGGGAATTATTTCTGCATGAAGACTGATCTCCAGAGTCTGGAAAATTTCCTGGAACAACAGGTCTCCTCCCTAGAACACCTGAAATGGGTTATCCAACTCATGGGTTCTGCCTATGCGATCACTTACAAGAAGGGTAAGGACAATATGGTGGCAGATGCTACTTCTCACTCATTTGATGACCTAGTTTCTCTTACAGCTATTTCTTTTCTTGTTCCAAATTGGTTGCAATATGTTCAACAGGGCTATCTCTTCTATGAACTCCATGCTTCTTCATCGCCAGGGCGCTCTGGGTTCCTCAAAACATATGACTGGGAACACTGTAACTTCTTTTGGCAGGGACTGAAAATGACAATTCAACAGATGGTGGTCGACTGTGATACTTGCCAGGTCAACAAGGGTGAAACGACACTCCTTTCGGGATTGCTCGAACCCTTTCCCATCCCTACACAGATTTGGACAACTATTTCTATGGATTTCCTAGAAGCGCTCCAGTGGTACAATACCACATCTAAAAGGACACCATATGAAGCAGTCTATGGACAGGCACCACCAGTTCTTCTTCCATACACCCTCAGCAGCTCCCTAGTTCAGGAAATTGACTCGGTTCTTTGAAACCGCGATCAGATTCTTCTCATTCTGCAGGACAATATTCACATGGCAAGAATTCGGCTGAAACAACAAATCGATCAACACCGTTCTTAGCGCACTTTTCACGCAACTGATATGGTTCTTCTTCGTCTACAGCCTTCCAAGCAATCCTCCCTGAAACTCAAAAGGCGTCAGTGGCCCGAAATGCAACCTGAGGATGCTACAGGGGAACCACTCCTTCAAATTCTGCATCAATTTCCGCATCTAAAGCTTTGAGGATAAAGCTTTTTCTAAGGGAGAGGGGATGTTAGGAACCCGTGTCAACCCTTCTCTTTACTTTGTTAGTATATTGTTGTTGGACGCATATGCTTTGTAATTCGTCTCGTAGTATTTGTTGATCCATAATTTGTATTAGCCCATGGTATTAACCCATAGTATTGGACGCATATGCTTTGTAAGTTGTCCCGTAGTATTATATGTCCCATGGTATTGACCCATAGTATTGGGCATAGACTTAGTATATAAGTGTGTGTTGAGGCCAATGAAGGTACCGTGAAGTTATTTGTATTGAGATTGCTCAAAGGAGGTTTCCCCCTCGAAGTGGCCTGCGATCAATAAAGCGATTCTGAGTTCTGTTATTTCTGATATCTCGCGTATTTTCGTTAATTAATTGTTGCAGGTTCCTCACACAATGTCTTCTCACAATATGACGAACAACTTCTTAGACATAATTTCCAGAAATGTAGAAGGTATGGAATATCTTTGAATCCTAAGAAATCAATCTTTGCAAGGAATAAGGTAGACTCTTAGGTCATATTTTATCTGTTGAAGGTATAAAAATAGATCCAAAAAGAGCGAATGCCATTTAGAAAATTGAAATTCCTAGAAATAAAAAAAGCCATTCAATCTTTTCTTGGGAAAATTAATTTCTCGAGGAGATGTATTCCTAATTTTGCAGAGATTGTAAAACATATCACATGCATGCTAAGGAAATATGCTCAAATCAAATGGGAAAATGATGCTAGACATTATTTTCAAAGAATTAAACAAGCCTTAGTTGAAGCACCTGTACTTGTCAATCCTGATTACTCAAAGGAATGCTTGACTTTTTCATTTGCTTCTAAGGATACTCTTGCTGCTGTTTTATTGCAGAAAAATTCTGAAGGTTATGAACAAACCATATCTTTTTTTCAACAAGGTCCTTTGAGATGTATAATTAAAATATAACATAATGGAGAAACAATCCTATGCTTTAGTTAAATCTTTGAAGTCTTTTAGAGTTTATGTTCTGCAGTCAAATATTATTGCATATGTCTCGAGAAGTACAATAAAATATATTTTGGTACAACCTGACATCAGAGGTAAAAGAGGTATGTGGATAGAAAATCTTCTTGAGTATGATGTTGACATTAAGCCCATAAAATTTATTAAAGGCCAAGGTTTGGCTAAATTGTTAGCCGATTCAAACGGTAAATCCCCTGGAATAAATCATATTTATAATGAGTCATCAAAAGATCAAACAAAACAAAAAAATGTAGAGCTACGGGTGTTAGATAAGTTTCTCTCTTCACCATGGTATAAAGACATAGTATATTTTATGTAGAAATTAAAATGTCCACTAGATTTTAATAAATCTAAATGTATATATTTAAATTTGAGCTATGAAATTTTCCATCATAGATCAAAATTTATTTTGGAGAGATCCACATGGAATTTTTCTGAAATGTGTAGATGAGGAAGAATCAAACTTTATTATGATAGACATGAATAAAAGGTCTTGTGGAGGTCACCAGTTTTGGAAAGCAACACCATACAAGATCATGAGAGCTGGATATTATTGGACTACTCTCTTTTCTAATGTCTTTGCAAAAATTAGAGCATGTGAGCAATGCCATAAATTTGTTGGGAAATAGAAATTACAATCCTTACCCTCAAAACCAGTGGCAACAAATGGGCCTTTCCAACAATGAGGCCTTGATTTTATTGGGGAAATACATCCTCCCTCAAGTGGTTAGCACACATGGATCCTTACGGCCATATATTATTTTACCAAATGGATCGAAGCTATCCGAAGAAGGAATGCTACAAAAAACGTTATTATGAATTTCCTAGAGCATAATATTTTTTCCAGATTTTGTTGTCTGAGAAAATTGGTCACTGATAATGAACCTACTTTTAAATCTCATCAAATGGTTGAATTCTGCAATAGACATAATATCATTTGTCACATTCCACTCCATATTTTCCTTAGGGTAATGGGTTGGATGAGTCCTATAAAAAAAGTTTGGTCAGGATCATTAAAAAAATATTGGCATCAAACAAAAGAGGATGGGATTCAATGCTGAAATATGCTTTGTGGGATGACATAATTAACACCAAAAAATATATTGGCACTTCCCCTTTTCAGTTGGTGTATGGAAATGATGTCATAATCCCTACACAACTTGGTTTACCTATTTTGAAATTTCTGCAAGAGAAAGTAGAAGAACCTAATGATACACAACAAATAATTTATCAGTTGATTGAGGTTCAACAAACCAAAGATATGTTGATTGAGAAAACTCAAAACTACCAGAGCAATATTAAATATTTATTTGATTGTAAGGCTAAAGAAGATAAATTTATTTGAGGATACTTAGTGTTAAAATGGGATGCCTGGAGGGATTAAAAATCGAAGCATGGTAAGTTTGATCACCTTTGGATAGGTCCTTTCCAAGTTGCAGAAGTCTTGATTAATAACACTTTTATCTCGTAGAACTTGGATGATGAAAAGCTTCTTGGAGGACCAGTGAATGGGAAATTCCTTAAGAACTTTATTTATTTATTGAGTCTAATGGGACTCTTTCTGTAAATATTAAGTTTCAAGTTCATCAACAGTCGATTAGAGAAATAAAGACTCCATAGCCCAATAAAGTGAGTGCATTAGTTTGGTTTCAAGTTACAGTTAATTTTGAACAGTTCAGTTGTTTTCAGATCGTACAGTTCGATATTCTCAGATATTTTTTAGTAAAGATTAAGAGTTATTTCAGGACACAATGGTCAATCATGATCAGAAAATAAGGAACATGTTTGCAGGTTCTTAGCACTTCACAGGGAAGTACTATCGCTAGATGGAGCTAGTGTTGGTACTCATATTTAACACCTAAAATTTCCACACTTTCCTGAGCTAAATCCTTTTTCTTTCTAAAACCTATTCTTGTTGATCCTTTTTCTAGGCTAATTCTCGACCTTTGATTATCTGATTTGCTTATTATTTGTTAATGATTGCTTAAGTTTGTTTTTTTTGACAAGTTGATTGATTGCATGATGTATGGAAATTTCACAGTCTGTAGAGATGTTCTGCTATGATTTGACCATGTGCAGGAGGTGTTTTTCATCTTTATTCTACTATTTTCAAGAGTTTTACCATTCTATAGCGAAATCTTGAAGTTCTATGTGTATGAGTGCTACATAATGAATTTCCATTCTTCAATGAAAATTCAATCTGGCTTGTATATAGGTGCTGTAGAAGAGCCCTTATTCTTTAGTACACTACAAAATGAGCTGTAATTCTGTAGAAAAAGGATATTTTAGCAATAGTTCAACGCTGAAGAATCACATTGAATTCTACAACAAAGTTACAGTTTCGTAAATACTAGGTTGTTGCAGAATCACTTTAATGAGTAAGACACATATTAAAATGGAATCTACCACCGCCTCACATATCAAGTCGGTGATTCTTATTTTTCAAATCACCCATATCAATAATTTTTTATCATTAAACACGATTATACAGAATCAGGATCGGTACACATATAATCTTTTCGTTATACAGGTCCCTCGTCGAAGAGATTCATGCATAGCCGTCAATTGTACCGTTGGAGGAACTTGTCCCTGATGAAATATCATGACTTGGCTGGTTGAAAACATGTGATGATGACATTGCAGTCCACAAAAAGATCATTATTTCTTTTCTTGAAAAACATAATCTTCTTATTTTAATATTTTTTTTTCTTTCTATAATTATCTCGTGTTCTGCAGCTCTTTATCAAACTTGCATTCTTTAGCTACTACACTGTAGTTTCAGCTATGGCACCTCACAAGGTAGGGATCTTAGTTCACCATGATCTTGATGGGGTATTGATATATTTTTATCTCGAGTCCAAAATAAGGTTTCAAGAAGTCCGTTGTTATGAATTCTTTCAACGTCTTCAAGGGCATAACCAACAAGCAGCCCGGGCCTTTGCTGAAGTTTTTGATGGTCACCAAGCAGTTCTGGGAGGATTAACTATTGGAGTTTTTGAAGAATCCATTGCCCGTATTTGTCTTCTACCTTTACAAGGCGAAAGGTGGTTCAAAGAGAAATAGGTGAAAGTCGTGGACTGTAATCAATTTCTGACATAGCAATATCTAAATCCCAAGTGGAAAAGAGGCATCCCCAGAACTTGGTTGAAGGAGGAGTGGGTAGAGCTCTTGGTCTTATTTCAGAAGTTCATAACTAATGAAGGAAGGTACAATGTAGTATTCCTTTACTATATGTGTTTCCTTATGCATTTCACTGGAGAATGCAAACTAAATTTACCATACTTCTTCCTGAAAATCCTGACTAAAATGTCCAAGAAGATACATAAAAAACCTAAATTGCAACAAAGTGTTATCCATCAAGCATTAATTAAGCTGTTAATTTAGGATGAATTGAATAAGGTTGAAAGAACATGGGACCACTTCCTTTTATTCTCTGGTCTAAATACTGAAATTACCCCTAAAAAGCAAAGTGAATTTGTACCTTCAAGTAAAAATCCTAAACTAGATAAAGAATAAAAAAATTTAGGTGAAAATACTTCAAAATACCATGTGCCACCTTCTTCTGCTGGGACCTCAAACAAAGAAAATGAAGCATTAAGGAGAAGTTCAAGAATAAAGTTGCACTTTGCAGTAGTGTAAGGTGAAAGGATTTAAAAAATTAATAGAATTTATACCAGGGAAAGGAAGAGTAGTAAAATAAAAATTTATTAGTTTATATACATCATGAAATGTTTAACGTGGAAATGTCTAGGTCTGAATTAAGTTCGACCTCATATTTGTTGTGATTTTTTATTTTTTTTAAATCACAGTTTCACATATAACTTTTACGTCTACTTCAACTTATAACAAATCTTACAACATATCAATGGTCCTTTATATATATATATAAATATTCCAATTTAAAATTTAATTACAATTTTAATCTATGTTATAACCGCCTTGAATCCTACCATGTTTGTATAACTCTTATCACTAATGGGTATAACATGCCAATTGGTTAGAAAGGTATTTATGGGTATAATTATACCCTTAACTTAAATAAGTTGAGTATGATATATCCATCCTTATTTCAATAAGAACGAGCATGTGCCTAACCCACACCATTGAAAATACATTTCAGATGAAATGTTAATGTAAACATATCATGATGGTTGGGATAATAATTTTATTGAAAAAAATGCTAGTACGCAACTATACTTTTCTAATGCATTCCAACTTGGTAACATAACTATAAAGCAATCGACAAAACATAATATAAATATAGTGCATTCATGTATATGTTTTAAACATAGATAGTTATAATACTTTCCATTAACATAATATAATTACAGTGCCTTCGATTTAAACGAAATATAATTATAATATAAACATGTATTTAATTTTAATCATAAAACAGTTACAATACAATCCATTAAACAAATCTAAAGTGTAATGCTTTAGAATTGAACGTAATATAATTATATTACTATTATGAATTTTATTCAAACATAATGTAATTCGACACATTCTACTAAATGTAATGTAAATATAATGTTCCCTAATTAAACTCTAAGTCAGGTATCCTAATTAATATACAACATAAATCTAGCATAAGCATGAATACAATAAACATAATATTCGGGTGAAAAAGATAGAAGGGCAAGAGACGACTGAAGGCTTATCGACCAATTTTGCGCCATGCGTTCTAATGAAGCTTGGCTCCCAGAGGCTAAATGGTGCTGAGATGTCGATCGTAAAGGCAGCCAAGAAGGATGAACATAAAGGACAACGCCCATCTACAACGACATCGTTTAACTACTGAATGCGCTTAGTGGGAGTTCGACACTCTCCGGTGGTTGCTTGGAGAAGTTCTCTCCGGCAGCCGCGTACGATATTTTTGAAGGTAGTGTTGAAGTTGATCCTCGTTGTCCTACTGTTGGATATCTCAACCATCCACCGACGGACACATCGGTAAACCACCCTACCACTCCGGAAGTACTCTCCTTCCTTCCAGACCCCGAGCTAATCGGGCCATAGAGCTCACACACACTATTCAAGAAACTTAGCTTGGGTTTCCCCCCCACCAAAATTTCTAGCCAAACCCCAATAGAAGCAAGTCTTTTCTTTTTCATAATTATGAAAGCCATCCAGGATCTGGGTCCTTTACCCATTCCCAATGCCTTCCTTATAAAGGAAAATCTCATGCGACACATGTTGCTTCATGCAAAAATATTTATTTTATTAAATTTCTAAATCAATAAAACTCACCCATCCATGTGTGAGTTTTTCTAAGAGATGCACCAACATTCCTAAGTTTGCTCATGTTTGTCCTCAAGATATTTCACTTCATTCCTAGATTTGTGGTGTAGGTGGAGTTGACTAGGTGTCCATGCTTAGGATTCCATTTGCTCCTAAATAAAAAATTATAATATTTTAAATACTCAAAATATCATTTTATGTGCAAATGCCTAAATAACCATAGCTTTTATTTTAAATGCCCAAAATAATATTTTATGTGACAATGAATAAATAACAATTTAATATTATTTTAAATGCTAAAAATAATCTTTTATTGCAATTGTCTCAAGTATTAATTTCTACCGTTTAAAGTACCAAAATGCATTTTTCTAAGTAAATGTTCTAGTTGCAAATTGTACGTTTTTATGCAATTAAGTTTAACAATAATTTTTACTAGGGTCCCGGTGCCGCGCCATTGGGCCTCCTCGTTCCTTAACTTCACTTCCCAGACATGGAACCACTCTGTCGGGTCCAGTCATCTGTCGTTTCCATTTCTCGGCAAGGTACCACATCGTCAGGTCCTTGCATCCACTCTTTCTGTTCTCGGCAGGGTACCGCATCGTCGGGCCCTTCTACTGACATCCTTTCATTTTGACTTGCGGGAACTTCATGTAGGGATTTCAGGAGCCGTTACCTTCTATCCTCCGTCTACATGCTATTAGGGACTAATGGCGCTGAGGAGTGAGTCCATTATCACTGCGCGCCCCCCAACTCGTACGTGACCAGCTCCGTCGTGGTCCACATCGCATGACCTCACACTTCCCTTGAGTAAGTGGATCAATGCTTTACTCTGTGTGGTATTCCATTGGAAGTTGACATCATCATCGCTCTCCCCGTGTGTGATTTATCCGTACTCTATGACCCTTCAATTCCTTTGTGTGTCCGTCGGTGAACCATTTCACCTACTGCTACACACATTTCTCACAAACATATATTAGTAGTATTGTACTCAATTATCATAATTTGATTCATCAATCTGCTACTTCGTTAAGCATTTATATTTTACTCATAACATTACTCATTCATCTAATCAGAAATGCATCTCGTCAATATTTACTTTCTTCATTCTCATCACATAGTCAATCATATCGCTAGTCATTAAACACCATTCACATGTACATTTTTCATATCAAAGTTAATCGTTAAACAACATGTAATCGTTCATTCACATTAACTACCCAAATACACATATATCATTATTTTATTGATTTACAATCAATCGTAGTCATAAACATACTCAAAATAAAACCAAAGAATTATTTTATTAATGTTTCAATCAGTCGGGTCATTAGCAAGTGCCCTCAATGTCTATAATAGTCTAGGGGCACTACATACAAATGGTGAAGTTTCATGCTTTATGATCATATACTTATTTTACAGACTGTGAATTTCATCTTCATAGATTTAATCTATTTTTTTAATACATGAAAACTTCTTGCAATGTAATCAATGACCTTTTCTAGTTCAGATCAATGCATAGTTAGAGCTTTCTACTGATTTTTTGAACCATAAAGTTGTATCGGAACATGTATTTTCAGATCTATGAATGACACACTGTATTTTATTTTATTTCTAAATACATGGCTTCCTTCGTATGTGTTTATGTAATTGGATCTTTGTTGTATCTTAACATTCAGTCTGTGTCTTGAGTGAGATGCCTAAGAGTTGTGAAATTTCATCCTGATCATGTTAGACACTTGTAAATACTTAGACCTAAAACCTTACGTTCTTGTAATATTTCCTACTAGACCTGCTTTTAAACTTGAACAACATAGCCTCAACCATCCCAAATCTTTAAGATGTGCTATAATTTCCATTCAAGTAGTCAAAGGACAACTTTTAGCCTTAACACTGACATAACCCAAATTCCCCCCTTTTAGGTTTTCATCGTGGTGGCTAGCATGACTATATTAGTCGAACTCAACTTCCAGTCCACAGTCTTGTGTAAGAAAATCCATCATCGGCATGCTCAGTGCAAAAAATGATGCCCATATGCCCACATAGACGGGAAAAAATACACATGTAAAAAGGTGAACAAATGACTGTGTCATACGTCTAATAACCGGAGCATTAATTTATAAAATATAGATGATATATTTCAAAGGTGCATTATAAATTTATATAAAAATCTATTATTACCGAGTTACTGCACCCAATCCCTGTGTTTAGGGCATCCTCCTCAGCATGTGGGTAATGACCAGGCGCACCATATTTCTCTCTGACTTGGTAAAAAACCCAACTATTGGGACAGATCATTGGTGTATTTTCTTTTAAATGATCTAGATAAGACATGCTTCTACCATTCAACTGTCTGAATTCTTTCTTGTCAATTTCCCATTTCCTCCTCTTCTCTTCATACATTGCGACCCATGATTGTGCTGCCTCCACATTGTAAAGAATGAATTTATTGATGGAATCAATTTCTAAATTTACCATTGTATTCATGAAATCAAATCTACATATATTATGTATGCGATCAAATATAGATTATGAAGTTCATTGTGAATATAAGTGACAAACTATAAATGACTTACTCTTTATAATGCGCCTTTTTTTGCTCATTTGGTATAGCTCCCCGTCCCTTTTGTCCTCATCACATTCATAATACCAAATCACTGCGCTTGGTGTGTGGTTGATTTGCTTGATGTACTCATTGGTATAATACAACTACTCATATACTATGTACCCCTTTACCATAGACGCCTTGGGTTTTTCCCTTTGTCGAATAAACCCCTTCAATTTTTTCTTGTACCTCTCCAAGAAGAACATCCAACAACATGAGACCAACCCCACTAAGTTAACCTCATTGACTAGGTGAATTAGAAGGTGAACTTGCAAGTCCATGAAACTCATCGGTAGTTCCTTCTCAAACATACAAACAATCTCAACTATCTCTTGACGCCACTATGGAATGCTAGTGATGTCAATCTCCTTTGATGTGATCCACCTTAAAAATGTAGATAGTTTAGATATGGCATGACGTAGGTCATCAGGAAAGTTGTGGTTCACACACCCATGCACGAAAAATTGGCAATGACACTACAAAGTGAACACACAAATTTAATTGCATTTTAACTTGTGTGGTACAATATATAAATAAAAAATAAAAACATTTTTTTTACATTATACATACCCTTAGAAGGTTGATATGGTCATGTGATTTCAAATCCGACAAATGTTCGTCTATAGTGAAGCATCATCGTAGAGTAGAACCATATAAATAAGGTTCCTTCACACGCAATATAACTTTCTTTTGCCAAACAAATATCTTCTTTCTTCAAAACCCATGGGACATTGCCTTCTTTAAATGACCAAGAGGGGCCATCCTCTCCTCTATTTTCTTATCTTGGCCAATGCTTCTTTTTAGTATTTGAAGAAATAAGATCTCTCCGGATAGCCAACGTGTCACTTTTTTTTTTATGATATGTGCCACCATAAATAATATGAAGCATTTTTAAATTATATGCATGGGATCTAGAAAGTGGACTATATTAAGATGCTCCCAATATGGGAGCTCATAAAATACAAATTTCCTTTTCATCCCGATGGGAATTTTCTCAACATAGGTGTCGAAGAATTCAATATCATCAAGCATATGTTCCCATTTGAATAAGATATCTTCGCAATTTCCTTCTCCTTCTCTTTGTCATATTCCCTAAGCTAGTCATTTGGTGTCATTATTTTATGCCTTTGGGTTCTCTTTGGTTTACCATTGAAAGACGATGTTGCTCTTCTATAAGGTGGTTTTCTGGGAGGAATACCCTCGAGTAGTATAAGGTGGTTTTCTGGGAGGAATACCCTCAAGTCGTCACACACTGGATTTCGTAGGTCACTATACCACCTAGCCTTCATAGAAGGTCCATAAAATTTACATCCATGATAACATTTTGTTACAAGATCTGCGATGTTATGGTATATAGAGCACGTTAGTGTTGAAGATCAATACAGTTTCACTGAATTAAATATGCCAAGAAATATTGCATTGAATATAAACAAATCAAACAACATATTTACCAGAACAAACTCCTAACCATGGATAATCATGTGTGGTGTTTGCACATATGGCATACATCATAAAACTCCTCTCTATCGGGATGGGTCTTGATACATCATATACATGCATCCCTTCCCATAATTAATTCAATTCATCGATCAATGGTTGCAGGTAAACATCCATATTCTTCACTTGTCTTCTACCAGGGAATATAAGAGCCAACATAAGATGTTCATTCTTCACAGAAAACCATGGGGGGGTATTTTTATTGATCACTACTATAGTTCAAATAGAATAGTTGGTTTTTTGGAGAGAAAAAGGGTTGACGCAATCCATGGCTATGCTCAATCGAAGGCTTCGTATTTCATCCTTGAATTTATCAAGTCATGTATCCTCTATATGATTCATGGCTATTGAATCTGTTAGGATTCACATAACTCCTTCCTCACTTTGGTGCGAGGCATGCCATCCCTGCATCATAGCTAATTCTTTGCAACGAAAGAGCCTTTGCATCGTTGGGATTGTAGGCATGTGCATGAATATCTTATGAGGATGACCATGTGTTGTAGCCTTGTTTCTTGATTTTTGGTACCTTGTATGCCCACATTTTGGACATATCCCTTTGTCTGCATATTCTCCTCTATATAAAATACAAACATTGGGACACGCATGATATGATATCTACTCAAGAACCAACAATTTCAACATTTGCTTTGCCTCTTTGCAGCTTTCGAGAAAGACATTTTAACTCGGAAGTACCTTATATTTGAACAACCTACAATTAGTGGGAAATATAAATGTACAATGACATTTAACGTTCATAAAATTGACCATTTTCAATGTTGATTGTGTGACAAGATTCCTCAAAATATAAGGGAGTTGATGGTCAATTACCTCAAAAGTGTTGAGAAACACGCTTCTGGCATGCCATACATTGATTTCAAGTTGTCTAGTAACATTGTTGTCCCCAACTGTGTATAATTTTACTATCCAAGTCCAAAAAGAGGGGTGGTGGATGCCGATTTAAGGATTTTGAAGAAGGCATCATTGATATGAGAGTCATCCCCTAGCTCATTTTCCTAGAATCTATGTAACAACATTGCATCCATGGCACTTGTATGTTGTAATAACTCACCCATGCCAACCTCTATTTCATTGCCTCCATTGCCAACATGTGAAGAACTACTTGTTGACGGGTAATTATGTCCACTCATCAACAAGGAAAAACAACTTGAAGAAGGTCCTTAAAACAATTCCCTATTCATTTGAAATAGTTTTTTTTCATAGGAATAAAGGCCATGTTGCCTATGAGAGAGTTTTATCTCTAAAGATAAAGAGACTAAAGGTTTTAAAATCTGTTTATTAGAACTAAAATGCAATTAACTATGTCTAGTTAAAATGAAAACTAATTACTAACAAAATCTAAATTAATCATTTATTTCAATAGCCAAAGAAAAGGAATTTCCCATAGCTACTAAAAATTGTAATTAAACTAATTTAAGTATCTAACTATACTCTATCTCAGCTGAGAGCTAATTGATACTAAAAACTGTTATACAAATTTGAATAAAAGTTTAATCATTCTATGATTAAATTCAATAATAAAACCGAGTTTCAATCACACCACATTATACATTTAAATTACACTCATCACAATAATTATAAAACAATTACCATCTATCTGAGAATATAATTAGTTAAAACAAACTTATGCAACAAGTACCGAAAGAGTTAGTAAAGATGCATGACCATAGATCAAAAAATATTATAGCAACATTGAGTATGATCATAACAAATACAAAAAGGAGCGTGTATAATGCTGAAATTAACTTCTCAAAAGTACCAATAAAGTGAGACTCTCATAGACCCAACTGGTATTTCAAATAAGTTTGAGATAGTTTGAACATGAATAGAGACTAGAGAAACTCCTTATGACTTCCTTCGTGCTACCCTTCAGACTCCCCCAAAAGACTGAAATGAACTTAACTTTATAGCACAAGACTACAACTGACATACCCAAAATCATGGGTCAAATCATCAAACCCAGTACAACCAAATTGCCTAAAATAGACTCATACATGAATGCCCTTTACACATTAGATGATGACACTTAACAATTTTCATCACCTAATATGAATAGTTTCACATGATTGCACCACATAGCTTCAAGTATGAGAGTGTTGGGTTCAGATAATCAAATGGGATAATTGCACTTACTCCATCAAACAATATGATTCCAGCTGTGGAATATGCTTTCAACGTTTTTTAGGCATTCATTAGCTGAAAACACGATCCTTGGAACTTCTCGAGCTAATCTGAAGCAATCGAACTAATCTTCATTAATGTAATCAAAATTGAGAGACACCTGTAATTAACATTGAGTGAAATCATGAATAGTATTTGAATGTGAAGTAGTTACAGGAAACAAATTTAGTATCTACAAAAATTTATGAATAAAACATAAATCAGAGTGCCTACATATACTTTGATTTTATAGGTACTCATGTGAAAATAAATAAATTGAAATGAGAAGTCAAATAAGAAGAACTTGTTACTTGAGCATTACCTTACATATCATATTCCTGGAAATATATGATAATCAAAATTTGACAATGCATAGAATTATTCCAAAAATGGCCAAAATTTTGGGACTATGCATGTGATTCAATTTACACCCTAGTCGCTGCATTGATGGACACCTGCATAGGAGCCATCGTTCTTGTAGCTCTGAGTTTGTTTAACTTCACCTTATTAATTTGGTTTTGATCATACCAATTCTTTTCCTTATGAGTCATAAGATTCCTCTGAGATTTATATTTGTCTCTCTTATCCTTCATGCTATCCCTTTCTTCAACCAGCTGAGCCACATTCACTTATAAATTGATGTTTTCATATTTCAAATAACCATTCATTACTTCAAGTTCTTTTATTTCAATTTCCAACCAGCTGATCCTATCAGTTTGTGTTCTATCAATAGATAGTGTAGAAGGTTTTAATGTCTCAAGAAAATCACCAATGCAATTATCAGTGTTATATTGCGCTTCCTCCCATTTGACTTGTTATATATTACGATTGGAGTTATCATCTCTATGGATTGCTACATGGTTAAATCTATAGGCATGTTGCAAACCTGCTTGATCGGTATCCCCTGCCTTTGAGGAGTTCTTATGTGGCTCTTCATTAGATTTGATGAGATTTATGATTATTGTCTCCTTCAAAGGCCTATGAGGATAGCAACCAGACATACTATGATAAAATGGGTCTTTAGGAAAGCCTAATTGAGGCTTGATTGGTTTCACCAAGGTAATATTGGTTAACCTTCTTCTTAACAAATTTTCAACTACATCAACCAATTGTTTATCCTTTTCCCATGGACATTGGAGATCGACCTTGGGTTACAATATTTAGAATGTGAATTGTTTGAGGATTCATAGTCAAAACCTTGAACATTTGACATGCTTTGAGCCAATTTTTTATCATCAATATCTTCCTAAATAGAATCCCTTTGTTTCTTCCTAGTAGTCTACTTAAACTTAGGCCATAATTGGTTTTCTCCAAATTGATTTCGAGCAAAAAATGCTTTGCAATTGTCATCCAATTCATAGAATCTATGTTGAACTAGGATTTTAATTAGAGTGAAGTGAAAAACACTTTTATCAATATTGCCTAGGGTTTTCTGAACATCGCTAGCCATTTTCTTGAGGTTGTTTAATAGATAATAGGGAATATCAATTGGGTGGCCCTTAAACATAAAGAGAAACCTCATGTGATAAAAATAAACAGAGGGAAATCGTCCTTCACATGTTATGTACCTTTGTATTAGATGCCGAACTACTCACCATCATTTATGGAACAACTTAACAGGAATGTTTTGCTTGATGTCAAGTTCCTGATTAGAGTTAATCAAAAAACGCTTCCAAGAATCCTTATGAAATCGGCCTCCCTAAACAATTTCTCTCTTACTTATGGAAGTTGTGTGGACTGGCAATAAATGTTTCAAACAAATTTAAGTCAACATATTTGATCTAAGTGTTTTCCCCATCAAAGGATAGGGAAAACACCTTAGTGACCTCCATGTTATATCCATCGAATTTTCTTAGGAAAGGAATCCACTTGATTTTTTGGAAAGGCTCCAAATATTCGTCATAAGCCTCAAGGTATTGGGATCCACACATCTCGAAACAAACTATAGCGGCCATCAAATTTACTGAAGATTCAAACACAAAGCGAAAGATCGAATAAAATAGGACAGAGTTATATCATAGATAGATCATCTCCTTTGGATTCCAAGGCCAAATACAAATGTTTGTATGGGAGGTATGAAACTCCATTAAACTAGATACTTGAGAGTACACACAAATCTGAATAAATGATGACAAATCATGTTTTTGTAAGGTTAGGGTCTGTTTGATTTTGAGAGGAATAAAAATACACGAGTCATCAATTCGTGAATCATCATTATACATTGTTGATTTGACATATGTAAACCATAATGGTGATAAATGGAAATTCAAAAAGGTAAGGGTATGAAATTGAGAGGTTAAGATAGTAACTTAAATGTAATATTTAAACAATATAGAGGTGCAAATCGTATAAATTATAGATCATTCTAAGTTAAGATAATGTACCTCTTATTATGATAAAATATAACAATATTCTACCTCCTAATACACATGAACTACTTAAATCTTATTACAGAATAATCTAATAGTCATATGAAATCAAAATTTAAGGAGCTACGACAATTTTAGCAATTACTGTTCGGACCATAAATTACCACCTTTTTGTCATCTTGTTACATTGTTTCAAGTCCTTTTAAAGATATATTTCTATCCTTTTTGGCCTCACTTTTCCTATGATTTGATATCTTAAACCAAGGTACAACCTCTTTGATTATTGCATTTATTTTGAGTTATAATTCAAGATAAGTTGGTTTCCTATTGAAATATTGTTGCTGTTACTTATCCATGGGATTCGGGATTGGGCTATCTTTAGTATGTTGTTACTTTGTTGTTACTTCCTAGATCGAGATGTTGTCATCACAATATGACACTTGAATATTTGGTCTTCGACTTATGATTAAGTGTAGGTATAACAAATGTCAACAATTCAGTTGTCCAGAAATATAAGAGTAGCAACTTATTAATTTTTTTTAGGCAAGTTATGTAACAACTTGTTTTATTATTGTAAACTTAGTTGTAATAGCATCAGCGAGTAACACATTTTATGCCATAAATTGTATGAACAACCTTGAGAATCTTCGATTCTCAACGTGTTCGCTTACTCCATATTTAGGAATGTTGTTACTCGAAGCATATATAAAATACCCAACACTTCGAAGGCTAGGGCGTTGAGAATTTTGCACAAGAAAGCTTAAGGGCATGAAATGAGCACTGTTATAACTTGTATCAATTTTTTTTTTACATATAATAGTAATGTGCTTTTAATTCCTTGAATTATTAAGTGTGTTTTTTTTTTACATCCCTGGTTAGGAAAGGAAGGCCCCCCTTCACTAATCAAGTGTTGTTATTCAGTTATTTAGGAAGTAGATTTGTGATGTTCAATTCTATAAGTGCGTAAGTCGTTGTTTTCTTTATGAGTTGTTACTCTTACAATTGTGTGAGTAATTTCCCTTCATAGATTTTACGTGCAAGATTTATTTACATCTATAATTTCTTATAGGATTGGTTTTCAGTAGAGGTTCTCTACCATTTGTGAATTGGCTTTATCAGGATTGTTAGTTCATAGTGATTTACCTTGTTGTTACTCTAATCAATTTGGTCTTTGATATTGTCACAATAATTAGATATCCTTGTAGCGGGTGCATTCTCTTTAGAATCAAGTGTTGTTTCCATTGGTTAGTATTTTTGCTACAACAATTGATTTATAGTGTGGAATTCATAGCATATGATTGTGTCGATTAGTACAGGTGTGAATTTCCTTATAAAAGTGGTTACTTGTAACATAGTGGTGTTGATTGATTGTTTTTTCGTTCTTGGACTGGAGTTTGTTTTATTTCCTTTTGAAAACAAATTTATTGGATTGGATAGCTACATGATTGTTTCTAGCATTATTCCGAGTATTGTATCCCACATAGACATTGCGCTTAACCTTGAAATAAAAATACGTCCTTGGATTGATAAGTAATGTGAAGTGTTGTTTAATGGCCTTTTATAAGATAGTTAGAAAACACCAACAATTACTTGGTTGTATGAAATGTTCAAAACAATTAGCTAATTTCATGACATCCCGCGTGAAATTCGACAAGGAATATTCGTTACTGGTATAAGCCAAGAGATAAATTAAAAAAAATCTCAATTTTCCATAGATATGAAAATGATTGTTCACTGATAATGATGATTATTCAACAAATAATTTTCTAGATCAAATAAACCTGAAAAATTAATCACTAAAATTGATGGGATTAGCATGATCAGATCAACATTAATTAAAGATAAGAACATGTAATTGAACAAGTATTCAATCAAAACACATTTTCATTTAAACTTGACATTACAATTTATAGGCTCATGACAACATTGGACTAGTCCTGCAAAAGATTAGAAAACAATTTTTCATAGAACCCAAACCAATAAAATAAGGAACCATTATCAACCTTTTCCAATGTTTTATAATGGGAGACTTTCATAAAATGAAAGGTGCTTGTTGGGGGGAAGGAAAATTTTAGGGGCGAAATTTATCCCATGGGCTATTTTTTGACCTTTTTGTGAAAAAAAATTCATTAATCTGTCATTTTTTTCAAAGATGATTCGCCTTAATTCCATGGGATAATTTTTTTAACTCTAAAAATAGACAAAATTGTCCAAAAACTATATAAATTCCTTAGAAATTTGAATATTTTTACAAAAAAATCACCAAACATTTTATGGTTGCAAATTTAAGTATTAGTAAGATATGCCAAGGTTTTTACACTTTCAAAAAATTATGGATCCTTAAAATGTTTCTTGGTTGGGGGGGAAAAAATGGCGACACACTGGGTGAAACAATTATTTCTGTATGTCAACCGAAAAATCATAGACATGGGAAAAAAGTATAAGGGCTTCTTGATATGTAAAATTTCACACCACATGACTTTCTCTCATCACTGATCTATATAGTATAGATTGAAGTTTAAATACTGTCAAAGTCAATGAAATTGTCCGGACTATTATTTAGAGATTTTATAAAGATACATTATTTCTCATATACACATAGAAAGTATACTCTATCAGGAATCAATATTTCATAAGTCAAAGTAATCAAATGAATTCCTAGTATAAATATATGACCTTAATACCTTTTAAAAACATATCGAGATGCTTTTTCCCCATCCACTAGGCATAGCATTTAAACAATTTGATTTTCTTTTTAAGCATTAAGAATACAAAGAAACCAATCGAAGACCACTTTCATGCCTTGGTGACTAGATGGTGCTAGCATCATTCACAAGAACCAACAAAATGAACAAGTTGGCTCGTGATGAGACCACATGTCCCCTAACTTTACAGTTGAGAGCCATTACATTGTCTTGGTGACTATCTACGGTAATGTCATATTGAGAGAGACCATGATCATGATAGGTCGTATCATGATGATACCTTTTATCCTTAAGTTAAACTATTGAATTTATTTATATTTATATAAAAAATTCTAGTGGATGGGAAATTTGATCTAGCTAAAACTCCTTAGGACAATGGCATGAAAGGTATAATGATGACTAGTGTCACTGAATTTCCTAGACTTCAGAAAAATATTCTTGAAAGTTAAACTTGTCTAGCTTATATTAACATTTGAAAAGATGAAATGTGAGAATAATAATAGATAAATCCAATTGAATCATCAACAAATTTCATAATAGATTTTTCAATGCCAATATTGATTTTGTCACAGTAAGAATCTTTGACATGACAATAAACTCTTCGTAATGATCTCCCTTTTTAAAATAATTTCATATTTATTTAGTTGAAATAAATGTTTGGAGAAGCAATCCACTGAACTAGTATTATTTATTTATAGCACCCATTTCAAATTTAATCTAAACAAACTAAAAAATTCACAAACTGAAAAACACTCAAGCAAATCTGAAATTAGAATTGAAAATAGAAAATTGAAGGCAGCCACACCTATATACAAATGGATGAAGATGAATAGGGTCTAACATCCCCTCAATAAACCAAAATATTAAAGCACCTAAATTCAGATCTAAGAAGACAAATCTATGAAAATTAATGTTATTCCCAGTTGAATGATGAATACATGCTGAGTGCTAATATTTTTGGTGGATGGGAGTGATAATTTTTGTGTGTATTTGAAATATTAACTTGAAATCAACACTTATACAAAAGAAGAAATAAATTGTCATTCAAATTTATCACAGATTAGTAAAAAAAAGTGTAAGAAAAGAAAAGCCCTAGGTTTAGAATAAGTTGAGAAGAAAACAAACCATTTGATAATCCATTCTAATTTTAGATAACTCAAGATGAAAGTGGAATGTAAATAAAATGGTTATGCATCAGATTAAACAAATAGGAGCTTATTATAAATTTTAAAAATAAGAGTTGGAAACTGACCCAAATTTTTTTTTTATTTGGAAATCAACCTCAGATTGCAACAGAAATGATGTTTGAAGTCTATACACATCATGAGGAATTTATATATAGGATATTATATAGAAACCCAATCTTTTTGCAGAGATTAGTGAAAATACTTATTCAACATTTGTCCATTGAATAGAAAGGTGTCAGACTTCCCTTTCAAAGTTTGCAGGAGGAATGTATTGGGACCTTTTTTTTCTTAATAATAAAGTGACCCATCCCATAAATGTTAAGACTTTGTATGCTCCCCTTTATCTTTGTGAGCTTTATCCCATTTCAACACTAGGTCACCCACTTGAAAATCCCTATTAGAGGAAGATTTTTAATCAAACCACTATTTTACAATTTGTTGATGCTTATTGAAACTTTGTTTATCCCTTTCCCTATATTCCTCGAATATTAACAAAGTATTATTTTTTCTCTCCATTGCAGGAAAGTGTACTTGTTGAACAAACTGTGACAGTTGAAGAGATGGTAAAAATAAATTTAGAGGAAGAATGGCTTCTCTACCATATACTAGATAAGATGGGGAATTGTCAATTGTTTCTTTTTGGGTGACCCTATTAGCCCAAAGAGAATTGAAACAAAGTAGTATGTCAATTCTCCTAGTGGGTAGAAACAATTATTTTCATAATCTTAAGCAAATTATTGTTAGTTGATTCAGCTAGTCCATTACCTTAAGGATAATATTTGTTGAATACTTAATCCTGATACCCTTCTCTAATGCAAATTGTGTTGGATCCAGTGAAGAAAAATAAGGTGCATTGTAAAATACTAAAGATTCTGGAACACTAAATAGAGTAATAATATGTGTTTCAATGAAATTAATTACCTGTTTAGTGTTTACCACACAAAGAGGCACAACTTCTACCCATCTAGTAAAATAGTCAGTGGTTGTGAGGATGTACTTATGTTCTAAGGAAGATGGAGGATTAATTGGTTCGTTGATATCTAATCTACGTCGTTGAAAAGGCATATCTATAGAGACAATATTAAGGGGAAATGTAGGCCCTTTTTACTCTACCCAAGGCCTTTTCACAATCCTGGCATTTGCATGCATAAGAATAAGCATCCTTGAACAAGGTGGGACAGTAATAGCCTACTCTAATGATCTTTTGGGTAGTGGTTTCACCACCAAAGTGACCACCAACGAGCCCAGAATGTAGCTCAAATAACATTACATTATCCTTTTCGAGCTTTCTAAACAATGAAGAAGAACTCCATTAAATTTTTCTCTAAATAGAATATTGTTAACCAGTTGATAGACTGTAGACTTGAGCCTAAGTGCCCTTCTCTTTTTAGGTTGAAGATGTTGTGGGGAAATTCTAGCAGTTAGGAAAAATATTATATCATTGTACGATGAATTTTGAATGGTAAGGATATGATTAAATTCCTTTTCCAAGAGAAATTCATCTCCTTCCCATTCAAGTTTTATGGGATATGTGTTCGTGGAGTCGGCATCTAGCTTACACAATCTTTGACCCGTTAACTATTTTGAAGGTTTAATGTCAAGATTGTATTCTTGGAAAGTTTTCATCCAATGAGATCGCTTTTCTCCAAGCTCCTTTTGGACTAATAAGTTTCTCACTATAGAATATAATAAAATCACTTTAGTTTTGGACTTTAATAATAGGGTTGGAAATGTTTGACTGCTTTGAAAAACGTGAATGCCTGTTTATCTACCTTAGGGTAATTTAATTAGAAACCTTTAAAACTTGAGCTCATAAAAGATATAGGTACCTCATTTTAGGAAATGTCAGAAGCGGAAGTATATACAATAATACATTAGGACCAAATTCCGACTATAGGGTTCCGATGGATGTCGAAAAATTCAAGAGAAAACGTAATTTTGTTTGAAACCTCCTCGATATATTCGGTATTGCGACGGATTATCCTTAGTCATCGGTGTTGCGATTCTGAATATCGTACTGTTGCAATAGCGACGATGTTAGAGTTCATCGTTGTTGCGACTTCATAACCCGTTCCGTCGAAATAACGATGAACACAAAAGTAGTCGTTCACTTTCCAAACAGTTTGCCACAGTTTAAGGAAGTGAACGTTGACATTGTCAACGTTCGTCGGAATACCGATAGTTTAAAATTTATAAATATGCTTCCATTTATAGTGGTTGCGACAAATTTTGTATATGAACGATGGTTCAGAAATGATATAAGCTCTTATTGTCAAGCAAAACGTGGATTTTTTTATAATCATCACTATACTTTTTGTGGGAAGAATGTCAGAAAATATTAGAGGTAGGGAAAGAGATGAAGAGGGTGAAAAGGGTGATGGTAGATGTTTTTTCTCTTGCAATAGTTGTTTTATGAGACGTGTTGTGAGAATTTTAATAACAAAAACTAGAAAACATTGTAGGAAATATGGTCACATGGATGGGGGATTGAAGGAATATCGTCCCATGGTAATATCTCTATCTCTATAATAATTATATTAATTAATATTGATTGTATTTGTAAAATTTTATATTGTTTTAGTATCTGTTATACATGCACTAATTTTGCATGATTTCTTGTAATTATAAAGTTAGAGTTTCCCTCTAAATTTTTGCAGAATACCCCAAGTAGTAGTAGAAATGATGTTGTACAAGCTGAGGAACATGAAGCGAATAATGAATATCAAGTTAATGATCCCATTGAAGTAGATGACGACTATAACATAGTTGAATATGATGGGACAAATCAAATGATCCAAGGCTTGTTCAGTCGGCTAGATGAGGATGGGGACAATGATGGTGTAGGGCCCCTCCTATAGGGTCCTTCCTGCTTAACCTGAAACTCAACCACTTGATACAAAAGAGATTATAAAGCATAATGAATAGATAAATAAAATAAATAAATGAATAACTTAACAAATTAAAACAAACCATAACCTGTCTCTGGTACCATCTTGTCCACTGCTGCCTGCATCTTCCATAGGATCCCTCCAGCAAAGCTCGTTTAACCATAGGCGAAGAAACCGTTAGCTTCACCACCCAACCATAGGCTCATGCTTTCAGTTGCATGGCCTCCCCCAAGCTTTGGGTCGTAGAGCTCATACACAATAATCAAGAAACCCAGCTTGGGATTCCCCCCCACAAAGATTTCTAGCCAAACCCTCAATAGCAACAAGTCACGAGGTAACTCAAAATTACGATAATCATCCAGGGTCTGGGTCCTTTACCCATTCCCAAAGCCTTCCTTTTAAAGGAACATTCCATGCGACACGTGTCGCTTCATGCATAAATACATATTTTATTAAATTTCCAATTTAATAATACTCACCCATCCATGTGTCAGTTTTTCTAGGAGTTGCACAACCATTCCTAAGTTTTCTCATGTTTGTCCCCTATATATTTTACTTAACTCCTAGTTTTGAGGTGTAGGTGGAGTTGACTAGGTGTCCATGCTTAAGATTCTACTTTTCTCCTAAAATAAGGATTTATATTATTTTAAATGCTCATAATATTCTTTTATGTGCAAATGCCTAAATAACACTTAATATTATTTAAATGCCAAAGTAATCATTTATGTGCAAATGTTTAAAGTACTCAAATGCATTTCTAAGAAATTTTCTAGGTGCAAACTTATATGTTTTTATGTAGTTAAGTTTAACAATCATTTTCACTAGGATCTCGGTGCCGTGTCGTTGGGTCACCCCGTTCCTTAATTTCATTTCCCCGACATGGCACCACTCAGTCGGGTCCAGTCATCCGTAGTTTCCATTCCTCGGCAAGGTACCACATCATTGGGTCCTTGCGTCCACTCTTTCCGTTCTTGGCAGGGTACCACACCGCCGGGTCCTTCTGCCGTCATCCTTTTGTTTTGACTTGCGGGAACTTCATGTAGGGATTTCGGGATCCGTTACCTTCCATCCTCTGTCTACACGCTATTAGTGACTAATGGTGCTGAGGAGTGAGTCCGTTCTCATTGCGCGCCCCTCAACTTGTACGTGACCAACTCCTTTGTGGTCCACCTCGTGCGCCCTCACGCTTTCCTCTTGAGCAAGCAGATCAGTGCTTATCTGCTCATGCGTGGTATTTCGTCGGAAGTCAACATAGTCGCCGCTCTCCCTGTGTGTTATTTATCCATACTTTATGACCCTTCATATTCCTTTTTGTGTCCGTCGATGAACCATTTCACCTGTCGCTACACACATTTCTCACAAACATATATTAGTAGTACTGTCCTCAATAATCATCATTTGATTCATAAATCTGCTACTTTGTTAAGCATTTATAATTTACTCAAACATTACTCATTCATCTAATCAAACATGCATTTCGTCAATAATTACTTTCTTCGTCCTCATCACATGATCAATCGTATAGCTAGTCATTAAGCATCATTCATAAGCATACTTTTCATAATCATAGTTAATCGTTAAACACATGTAATCATTCATTTACATCAACTGTCTAGATACACATACTCAAAATAAAATCAAAGGGTTATTTTATTAATGTTTCAATCAGTCGGGTCACTCAACAGGTGCCCTCAATGTCTACAGTAGTCTAGGGGCACTACATACACCCCTACTTATTTAGAATTTCATCCCGAAGTTCAGAATAAATGCGGAAAGCTATGACGCATCTCAATTGTGTCCTCCCCAGTCGCAGAGATAGGACTGCCACTGTCCCACTTCACTTTGACTTGATCAATCAAGGCTAATCATTAAACAAGATGCAATCAATCAATTATCCCACTCCACACATATAATTTAATTCCTTAATTCATTTATCAATTATTGTCGTCATTCACATCTTCAGGTTTTCCTTAATCATTTAAGACATACTCGACAGGTGCCCTTAAGGTCCACAGTTATTCTAGGGGCATTACATACACCCCCTCTTGTATAGAACTTCGTCCCGAAGTTAATTTTTGTTTTTGTACTTTCGATGCTAGGCTTTATCTTATTTTTCTATTCTCATCCTCATGTCATTTTATTCTAGTTTTCTCCAATAATCATGGCTATAAGCACAAGTGGTTAAAGTCATTAACTCCTATATCATCTCGTACGGTTACAATACACCCTCAGGAACTTAATCGTAACTTTGTCTCATATCAATCTGATAATACATTCCATAATTGTCAGTCCCAACTGGATTTTCTATAACTCTTATTTGTTCATGCGGGTCTACGATGTTCAAATCCAAGCAAGGATTCAAAGATTTTAAATCTATTTGGTTATCCTCCCATCCAAGGAGAGAAGGTAAACATCATAAAATATCCAGTCAAAAGTATATGGGTAAGATATAATCTCGGTTTTAACAAAACAAGAGAGACCCTTAAACATTCCAAAATCAATTCCCATAAGACTACTTCCAAATACCTCTAAATGTTTCAATATTGTAGGTTCTCAATAAGATAAGATTCGAGTTTTCGTGACTTAGTCGAACATATTGAAATTTAACTTTCAATCCTTTCATTAGTAATATCATGTCCAAGTCGATGAGCTTATCACATCCTTACCTTATTTCATCATTTCCATTGTCATAGGACTACCTCGACAGACTCATCAAGTCGTACTATGTGTGTTTTCTCAACCTCATAGAGCTCTATCTCGGGCTAGTCGTATTTTTATCGGGGTTTGATCATGTCAATTTTGTACTTCTTCATTCTCTTTAACAACATTTGATGCCGCAAATTTAATGTCTTTGGGATCAGCTCCTCATGCCAGTAACATTGATATATTGTTTTCCATTTTCTACGTTCGTTTAACCCTCTCGCCAGTTTGTCGAATTCTCAACAAGAGGAACCTTTGGTGTCTTGTCAGCTAAAACTTATTAAATTGCATCCTTGTCATAACTCTTGCAATGCTCTATACATTTTGATTATCCGAACTTCAAGTCACATCCTTTACCTAAAGAATTTTCCCAAATAGACCACTATGCTTCACTTATCTCTAGCAGTTTACTAATAGTACATTCAGTATTACCATCAATAGACATTGGAAATCATGCCATCAAGCTTACGATGTCAAACTCCCAAGTTGTCTTGGTTATTTCAAGCTTCTTATGAGTCTATGTTTAGGATTACTTGATAATTGATGGTAGGGCCAATCCCCAATTCATTTGACTTTTCGTTGTTAAATTCATATGTGTACAATTCTTAGCGCAATCAATTTTTTATTTATTTTTTATCTGATCCCTATGTACTTATCAAATTTTGATAGGTCCTTACAAGATGATGGTGGTATTGGACTAGTTTAACATAAACTATAATTCCACCCTAAGTTAGCTATGGAGTACAATCTGCATATCCATATGAACATAAAATGTGTTTGTTCGACATATAAAATATTCCTTCTTCCATAATATATAAGATACTCGTATCTAAAATGAAATTATTCCAATGCTCATAAATTGTAATCTAAATTAAAGATATTAGCAAAGGATTATAATCCAATTATGTATCCAATGTATGAGTACCTTTTTAATTGAAATTTCAAATATATATCCATTATATATAAACCTTCTAACCCACACACATATATAACATTTTTATATATGTTTAAAACTATATCATTATTTTAACTAGAGATTAGAATATCCTATCAATTTCTCCCTATTCAATAATATACAACACTTCTATATATTTCTTTTAAATATATATCCAAGAGCTAACTAAAGTTCCACTCTACTTTCCATGATATAACTAAAGCATAAGATCTATGTTGTCCCTTTCTTCTTCTTTTATATTTCTCAATGACCATAGTTTAAATAAACAATTATCCATTATGTAATAATGCATAATAACATTTGCAATAAATGACGAAATGCACAATCTTAACATTTCTCCATCATAATCCAATTCTAAATTTTAGTATCATTACTCTATTATAATCTTAAATTATCGACTTACTTTCAGCAAGCATGCATACCTAACAAATGCACATGTAATAACAAGAGAATCCACGTGCCATATAATAAGTCCCTAACATATTTATATGAGTAACTTTTAGACACGTGTAAGTAAAATATGCAATTTACTTGAACTTTAATAAATCGAAGCATACTTGAACTTTAATAAATCGAATCTTCCAGTTATATATATATATATATATATATCTATATATCTTAAAAATAACATAACTTCTCAACATAAATGTTGTGAACAGGGATCAAATTTGAAGGGCATGGTAACATTTCACTTTGAAGGGCTATTAGAAATTGAACCCTTCAATACAACCATGTAAAAATAAATCCTTCTTTTCATTTGAAAATGTAATAGTACATCAAATTTTCATTATCGTTTGCAAACTAGCTCTCAAAAAAGACACGTGTTTAAACAATTCCACAATTCTCCTTGGCATTTGCAAACTAGACACATTTAGAAATATTTGATGAACTAAAGTTCCCTTTTCTCCTCCTTTTTCCCCTCCCTTCCCCCCTTTTCCCCTAAACAAATTGTGATATGGCCAGTTGCACAGATACTTTGCTTCCTTCACTTGGAAATGGTAGGACTCTAACAAGTCTCCTTGGTAATTCCATCATCTTACTTTGAGTAAGAGGAACTACATTGAATTAAACAAATACTCAACAGGGTCATTTGCTGCAGTGGTTTGTTTCTCTGCAACCCTGAAAAGATTATTTGCAATTAACAGTTGGGGAATTTAGTAAGAGTGTCAATATCAAAGATTCAGGCCCTATACCAAGAATCATGGATAGCATTCAATCATTCTTACATACAAAAAGGTGTGATCTTCCTCTCTTGGCTTGCAAAGTAGGGCTAGAAAGGAACCTCCACCATTAGCTCTCAGACCATCTTTAGAAGTGTTGTGCATTCAATCCTACAGTAATTTATAGTGTTCTCCATGCAAATTTGTTATCAATAGGCTTGGATTATCTTTCTCTTACAGTACTATGTGTGAAGTATAGTCCTTATTGAGATCTCCAGCAAGGACCATGATTAGGGCATTCATAAAGAGTACAAACGTGTCCCTTTTCTTGGAAGATTTGAAATTCGAGACTGCTCAAAATTCTTCATGAGCTATCCACAGATATTGGCTATTGTGAACATGTTAAATTTTCAAAATTTACTTCAATCTGATCTAGGATCTTAACTGAGAGAAGAACATGTATAGCAAATCTACAGCATATCAATCATGGACACAATAATGCAAGCACACAAGAGACATAGAGTTTACTTGGGGAAAACCATAAAGGTGAAAAACCCCAATAACTTCCTCAGAGATAGATAGAGCAATGATACAACCAGAATACAAGAGATAGTCTTCTCCTAGCAGTAGAGCCTCCTCCTCCAGAAGTGCGCCACTCTCCCAAGTGTGAGTGAGAGAATAGAATGTGTAAAATGAGAGAGACACACTCTCTATTTATACACTAACTTGACTTGACCTTTACTCAACTAGGTCGGCCTCAACTTAACCACTTAACATAATGCTGACTGGGCCGACCCCCACTAGGGTGGTCTAATAACCCTTTGACCCACATGGCCGACCCCCAATAGGGTGGTGTAATAACCCTTTGACCCACATGACTTATACAGGGCCGACCCCAACAAGGTGGTCTAATAACCCATCAAGTATAAGTTACGACACTTACAATATAAATGATGACACTTCCATATAGAGGAATAATAACATCTCTATAGGAATACAATATACATATATGTGAAATACATTCCGAAGTTACATATACATCAACACTCCCTCTTAACTAGGAAGGTATTTATCGACACAGGTCTTCTAGCACAAGTCTTCTTCTCTGGATCATCGTCACTGGATAATTGTCATCGAGTCATCATCATCGTCACTGATGCTGCTATCTCAATCAATCTCTTAATCTACTCGTCATAGGAAGTTCTACAGAGCCAGTCCTTTTTCATACTGGATGTAGGCCCACCACTTGCAGGTCTTCATCATCACTGGCCATACTGTGGAATCCTCATGACTTATTACGTGCGTCACAAAAACTTGAAAGAGCATCCCAGGTTGTTACGAGCACACGGCTCTACCTATAGGATCTCCCATGGCCATATTATATGTGACCTCACCACAAAACCTCGCAAGAGCATCCCAGGCTATTACGAGCACACAGCTCTACCTATAGGATCTACCAGGGATAGATTATATGTGGTCACCACAAAACCTCGCAAGAGCATCCCAGGCTGTTACGAGCACACAAATCTACCTATAGGATCTCCTAGGGACAGATTATATGTGGTCATGGCAAAACCTCGCAAGAGCATCCCAGGACTTATTACAGGCACACAGCCCAACCTATCGGATCTCCCAGGGACATATTATATGCCATAGGACAAAACCTCAAAAGAGCATCTTCCAGATATCCTAGGGCCAAATTATATGCCATAGGAAAAAACTCGAAAGACTATCTGCAAATCTCCCAGGGCCAAATTATATGTCCTCCAAGAGCAAAACCTCGAAAGAGCATTTGCCAGATATCCCAGGGCCAAATTATATGCCATAGGAAAAACCTTGAAAGACTATCTACAAATCTCCCAGGGCCAAATTATATGCTCATCTGCACAACCTGATCCACGACCATAGAGTATCAACCTGATACTCACAATACATCATCCTGATGTATACATGATCATCCTGATCATCATCACTGCAACATCCTGCTGCAAGTCATCTGGAGCAACATCCTGAAGCTCATCATCCACGATCATCCTAATCATATCATGCATCTACCTGATGCATACCAAGTATCTACCTGATACATATCATCATACATGATCCACCTGATCATACAATGTATCCACCTGATACAAATACAAATACATGATCCACCTGATCATACATGATACATATCAACATACATGATCTCCCTGATCATACAATGTATCCACCTGATACATATACAGATACATGATCCACCTGATCATACATGATACATATCAACATACATGATCTACCTGATCATACAATGTATCCACCTGATACATATACAGATACATGGTCCAAGCATCCAACATGATGCATATACAAAATACATACAAATGATCCAACCGATCATATCTAGCATCCAACATGATGCGTACATACATAAATGATCCAACTGATCATATCCAGCATCCAACATGATGCATACATACATATACATATAAATGATCCAACTGATCATATCCAGCATCATCCTAATGCATATACATAGCAGTAACTAGAGCATCGTCCTGATGCTCATCATCCAGCGCTTACATCCACAGCCATGTGAAGGATCCTCCTTCCAACATGCTTGGAATGGCCTCTACAAATGTGTGCATCACTTCTTCCTCGAAGTGTCATCAATCCGAAGAACACCAAGCCTCTCTCTGAAGTACTCAAAATTCACTCTGTCTAGTGGTTTCGTCAGCACATATGCAATTTGCTCGTCCGTCGCAATGTATAGGAGCTTCACAGCTCTTCTCTGCACCATATCCATGATATAGTGATATTTGATCTCTATGTGTTTCGACCTGTCATGGAACACTGGGTTCACGGACAACTTCACACAACTCTGGTTATCACAAAAGATACCAGTAGCATCCAATGGGAGATAAAATAACTCAGATAGTAGCTTTCGTATCCATACTGCCTCACAACTAGCTGAACAGGCTGCAACATACTTTGCCTGAGCTATACTCAGTACTACGCAGGATTGCTTCCTGCTAAACCAAGAGATCACACCTGATCCCATACTGAAGCAGCATCCATATGTGCTCTTCCTATCTACAGCACTGCCAGCCCCATCTGAATCAACATAACCCTGCAGGTTAAACTTTTGATTCGCTTCATACTTGAGCCCATAATCCACTGTACCCTTCAGGTACCTCAAAACATGCTTTACAGCAACCAGGTGAACACTCCTCGGATCCGTCAGGAACTGGCTCAATGTGTTCATCGCAAAGCAAATATCTGGTCTTGTGTTCGTCAGGTACATCAAGGACCCAATCATTTGATGATACATAGATACATCAACCGACTCAGATGAAGCATCACAAAGAAGATTCAGATTCAGTGCCATAGTTGTGGTCATGGCCTTGCAATCCATCATCCCGAACCTCTTCAGGATATCTACTGCATACTTCCCTTGTCCAAGGAAGATTCCATCTGCACTCTGCCACACCTCCATGCCAAAAACAAATAGTGCATCATCCCCAAGTTCTTCATCTCGAACTCGGCATCAAGCTTCCGCTGCGTGTCGACAATCAATCTATCTTCACCTGTAACAAACAGGTTATCCGCATACAAAAGTAGTATCACTGGATTGCCTTCCTCAACCTTGTAGTAAAGGTTGGAATCCGCTTTACTCTTGGTAAAGCCCAAACTGGATAGAAAGTTGTCTATCCTACCAAGTTCTGCACACATATATGACTACACCATTCAAGAAGGCTGTCTTGAAATCCATCTGGTGTATCTTCTATTTCATCACTATTATATTTCTCTATGCTGCCATCTGCAACATGCTTGATCTGATAGTTCCATTTGGAAGTCACAAGAGACTTCCCTTCAGCTCTTGGGACCGCATCCCAAACATCGTTCTTCATGATCGACGGATCATGGCATTCTTCCTGTATCCTGGGAACTTCAATATCTTCAATAGATAATTTTGTTGCTTGAACAAATGTTGTAGTCCTTCTTTTGTAGGTGAAGGTATACGGTCTTTTCTACAAAACAAGTTAAATTGCATGATTAGAAACATCTCATAATTTTCAGACAAATTCTTACACATAAATAAATATGTCATATAGTCATGCAATTATCTTAGCCAATGCTTCAATACAACATTTATCCATGTTCCACAACTTTCTAGATGCCTTCCAGTCTCTACCAGAACATTGTTAAGAGTTTGCACTACTCCCAACATGTCAGCAAAGAGGTTTCGTTCTAGATAAGTAGCACTGGAATGTTGTACAGTGCCATAGGCCACTTACCCATCAAATGCATATTATTAGTATATTGTTCATTTGTGCAATCATTCTAATATGCACAATACATATCCTAAGTCTAGGAACATGAGCATATACATCATTGAACAATTTTATTTAAACAAACAAATATGCAAGAAATGATAATTAAAAATACTTATCTTTGTTTGGTTGCTGGGTGGACTCCCTTTGAGTCTTTGCTTCCTTGCAGGAGCTGCTGAAGTAGCTTCTTCTACACCTTTCTATTGTGGAATGTAGAAAGATGGTCAACTCCCTCTGAATATCTGCATCCTTGCATAAACTACTGAAGTGTGCTCCTTTGCTTTCTTGCAGGAACAACTGGAGTGTGCTCCTTTACTTTCTTGCAGGAACAACTGGAGTGTGCTCCCTCTTGATCTTTGCTTCCTAGATTACCTGTCCTTGAACTTACATCCATCCTTAATCACTATGCATGCTTATTAGTATCATCATTGTGTTATCCTTGAGGTCTCATACATAATCACATATTTATTAGTATAATATTAATACTATCAAAACACAATAATCTTAAACATGTATAGTCATGATCATTCACAGATAATAAACATTAGTATTCAAGGTTTCAGGGAAGTCTTCTTTTACTCATGCATATTCTTATTTGATCACATGACTCTTCTGATTAGTTAAATCGGCAATGCATAAACCCGTGATTACTCAAACCTATACCTTCATGATTCTTCTGGTTAGTCATATAATCAATTATGGTAAGAAACATAATATGCATACAACCATGACTATTCAAACCTATGAATTCATGAATAATCATTATCAACAACACAACAGTATAAGATCCTAACACAAGGTAGGATTCTAGCTTGATATAGGAAAAAACATACCTGGATTAGCATGCTATCTAGTTATGTATAACATACCCGCATAATGTCTTCTGGTTCTCTTCAGTGACTTGTGCTAGTAACCTGCATGTCTCATAGGTTAACCATTGTAGGACCAAGTTATACATACCTCGAAAGTAGATCTTCTATGTGATCCATGACAATCGATGAATATTTGTCTTCATGTCACCATGATCATATGTTGAAGTAGAACATGATTTGTCTTTCTTGGTGTACCTTTTATGTTAGCGAACAACATAAACCTCATACAACATCACAATCCGTTAGTACATTCATAAGTGTCAAAACCTTAATCAATGAATATCTTCTATTAAGGTGATACGACAAGTCTAGTAATTAATCAAGATTGTACTGTAATGATATGAAGACAAACATATGATAAAATTAACCATGAAACATACCTGTAAGCCATACCTGTCAAGATTGCTTGTAATCTTCTAATGGAAGGCCTTAGCCTCATCTCCCTCTGAGACAGGAACTTCTTCACTTATGCAGGTGACCAATCCATCTTCTTCTAGGATTAACCCAATCCACTTGATTTGCAAGAGCTGGCCTTGGAGATGGATTAGGATTTGTCAAGGAAACCCCAAAAATTCAAACTTCCGAAAGGATAGAAATATGCGCCTTGATGAGCTGATCAAGTTGGTATATTCAAAATTTGAAAACTGCAAAGTTTCACCCCTCGAAATTGCCTTTTAGATTTCTGGATTCACTGGGAGGACCCTGAATTAGGGTTTGAGTTTCCTGGAGCTTCACCCAACCAAAATATTTGATTCAAAGCTCTAAGCTTTGATTTTTCTAAGGAGCTTCCAGCCGTGGTCACAGATTTCCAAAATTCCAAGTTTTACAGAAGACCTAATTTTCCATCTTTCCGATCAAAGTCCCAAACTGGGGTTTGATCAAGCTCGGCCTTCTGCCCAACCAAAAAATCTGATCTTGGTCTCTAAATTTCGATTTTTATGAGTAGCATCCAGCCATGGTCTCAGATTAGAGAAATTCCAACTTTATCCGAAGCCCTAAATTCCGGAAGCCATGAATGAAGGTGCTAAAAAATAATTCTGTTTTGACAGAAATATGTACCTGATTGTTTCTAGTGTAACTTCGAACTTTTCAATCCATAGGGTATGAAAATTATTTTTGAGATAGCCTAACCTGTTATCTTTCCATCTCAAGAGGTCTGACCTCAATTGGATTCTCTGAGAGAGAGTTATGCCAAGTGTCGCAACGTGACCCGTTTATGGGATAATACAAGAGAGCGAACTTGTACAGCGTGACACGTGTCAATGGTTCAACTTCTACCTCTGAAATTTTTTCTTGAGATATCCCGATCTGTTATCTTTCCATCCTGATAGGTATTACCTCAATTGGATTCTCTGAGAGAGAGTTATGCCAAGTGTCTCAATGTGACCTGTTTATGGGATAATACAGGAGAGCGAACTTGTACGACGTGCCACGTGTCACTGGTTCAACTTCGGCCTCTGAAAAATTTTCTTGATATATTAAAGTCTGCATACTACCTGCCACATTTTACGAAATTTCATTTGGAGATTTCTATCCCAAGTTATGACCTTTTTCCCAATGTCACCGAATTTTGACTCAGATCTGGAAGAGGCAGAAACCCTATATTGCACAGATCATAAATCACAAAGTACAACGAATTATAGGTTGTCCTTTGGACACAAGGCACATGGGGATCTGATATTCGACTTGTAAAAGTTTCAGATCCGAAAACGTTGCCAAAATGGATTTATAGCGAAAGTGCTACGATGACTGGTTTTTGCTATATCAAGCCCTCGCATCGTAAGTACAACAAGTGTCATACATGTCATATCATGCCTTCTTTCAGGATAGCTATGATACCATGTTAAATTTTCAGAATTTACTTCAATCTGATCTAGGATCTTAACTGAGAGAACAACATGTACAGCATATCAATCATGGACACAATAATGTAAGCACACAAGAGACACAAAGTTTACTTGGGGAAAACTATAAAGGTGAAAAACCCCAATAACTTCCTCAGAGATAGATAGAGCAATGATACAACCAGAATACAAGATATAGTCTTCTCCTAGCAGCAGAGCCTCCTCCTCTAGAAGTGCGCCACTCTCCCAAGTGTGAGTGAGAGAATAGAATGTGTAAAATGAGAGAGACACACTCTCTATTTACACACTAACTTGACTTGACCTTTACTCAACTAGTTCGGCCTCAACTTAACCACTTAACATAATGCTGACTGGGCCAACCCCCACTAGGGTGTTCTAGTAACCCTTTGACCCACATGGCTGACCCCCAATAGGGTGGTCTAATAACCCTTTGACCCACATGACTTATACAGGGCCGACCCCAACAAGGTGGTCTAATAACCCATCAAGTATAAGTTACGACACTTACAATATAAATGACGACACTTTTGTATAGAGGAATAATAACATCTCTATAGGAATACAATATACATATATGTGAAATACATTCCGAAGTTACATATACATCAACAGAACATTATATAACTCATACATGTAGGATACACCGCTAAAACCTTTGTTCTGCCATTGGCACTGTTCATTATTTCCCATATTGTGTCATTCTTAATTTATGCCAAATTTAGATAAGAAAACAATACACCAAACGATGACCACTTGCTATTTACATAATATACTTTGCTAAGAGAAATCCATCCATAATCATGAGTGATCTACAAGAATTTATGAATATGTCTTTAATCCAGAGTATTAGGATGTTTTCAAAGAGGAGTTCCCAAACACGACCAAATCATGCAACCAAGACAAGGGCTCCATCATAAAAGGAAACTCAAGCGTTGAAAAAACAAGGCTGCGAGGACACTTCACTAATGATGAAGTGGTATAGAGATGAAATGCACCATTTTCATCAATAAGGAACCACAAGAGAGCATATCAAGATCAACCATATCCCATAGCTACTATACCAAAATTCGAATACACCATGAACATGTATATGCTAACATCACCATCACTCGGGTACCATCAATATGAAGAAAAATTCTAACATCAAGAATCCAGGCCATCAAATTTTTGTCATCATGTATATCCCCTACCCCTACTCAAAGAAAGTTGTTACTTCTAACAATCGGTGTCCATTCTAGGATTCAAGGAATTCTAGAATATAAGGTGAACTGAAGAACTCAAAAGAGTCTGGAATCCACATGACAAGCTCCATTGAGCAACGAGCTGCAACCTGCGAGTCTAGACTCTGTGAATAATTCCAGAATGGCATAAATTCGCATAATCCAATTTGAAATTTTCCATAATCCAAATTAAACATTTACCATAATCCAATTTGAAATTTTCCATAATCCACATTAAACATTTACCATTTCATTAATGTGGTAGCTGACCGTAATCCATGGTCACATGGCCATGGCAGTGTGGCACAAAGTTCACTAATCACAAACCCCCCTTAGCCATTGATTTATTTGTGTAGGAGGTGCAACGTTGGATGAGGATTGGAATTCAGGATCAAGATTCAACAGGTCACAGGAGTTGATATTCCTTGATAATGATAACATTAATGTTGATTAATAAATTATGCTCACTTAAAACTCACCGACTCGCGAGTCACCTACTAGCGGTCTGGCTACCACAGTGCCACACCACCATGTCACATAGAGCCCTCCGATTCACTATTCACAGTGTTTAATTGTGATATTTGATATTCAAATACATATATCTAATCATCAACCATAACGAACTTCTTACTAGTTCACACCTTTATCGTCTACCTTAAACTTCTAGTGGAGATTATGAAATACATTTCATATTTTAAAATGCCTTTCTAAAACTTCATTTAAGCATTTGATGCCCATTTCTTAAGTGGTAACAAAGTCTACAATTATAAAATAAGAAATGTATCTCATCTTTTGTAGCTAGACATCTTAGCCATGCATGATATTCAAATTTATTTTACGTAAAATCATGCACATTATCCAACGTGTAGACTTTCCTTGGCGTAACAATTGTTGTGTCTATGCACATCAGGCAGAGTTTCACGGCATTTATGAGCCACCTTCATGGTGTTTAGCATAGCCATAGGTATTCAATGTTTATTATTAATAATTAAAATAATTATGTTAAACGCAATGAAAATTCAAAAAATAAATTTCGACTTAAAGTCATAAAAAATTAAAATCAACATCAATCCATTTCAAAGTCAATCAAATCCAATATTTTTAAATGTAATGTTTCATCATTAATATAGATAAATAAATTAAATAATAAAGTTTACATGCTTAGTCAATCTAAATTTAATATAAATCTTATTAATAGGCGCACGTTGTGTTAAAAGAACATCAGGCAAAGAAACCATTCAACATACGTTGAAATATCCCATGGCATCAGAACCGAAATTGCATTTTAAAATATTTTAATCAATTGCATCTTATATGAGACAAATTAAACATCCAACATACCCGCAGACACTGCCACAACCCACTCCCCCTGGCCACAGTCCATTGATAAAGCCCTAACAGGCAAAATTTGGACTTGCCCTTTAGTTGCAAATTTATATAATTTTATTTAATTTCATAATTGACGTGCTGTCCATAAAAGTAAATTTTTTTTGCAGGCTAAAATTTAATATGGCCTTCTATGACGCTTAAAAGGGCCATTGACGGGCACTGAAGGATTCAAATTTGAAGCCTGGTTGTGAATAAGTCAAGATAAAATCGTCCTATTACGTAATTATTAAATAATAAGCTAGCTTTTTCATAAGGAGATTTTCTCATGTAACACATAGTAGACAAATTATTAATATATATATAAACATGTTCTTTGTTTATATCTTTCCATCTTACGCTTAGAACCAACGATGACTTTCATGCAACCGACGTATAACTTCTTAACTAAAAAGAATATAGATTTTGCGGGATCGGTATGTAAGAGATATAAATTGATTGGAGTGTGCTCTACCAAAACAAATCAACAAAAATAAAATAGGCATCCGTAAGAGAAGGAGCGGTGATTGCGGTTTGCTTAACAACCTCATAATGATATTAAATGCCGAGTCTAGATTAAAGACGTGGCATTCAATAATAATGAACTATTCAAAGGGGCTGTCTTGCCCACAATCATCGACATTGGAGGAGGGATTTGGTAAACCTTAACCATGCTTTTAGAGACCGTATTTCTTTGCGACTATGCCTTTCAATAGTGATAGACAGAACCATCATTTTTTTTTGGATTACCGCAAAACCAAAAGAAATATAAACCAGTTATCAACATTCAACGGCATTGGAAGGGAAATCTAGCACATCTCATCTACGCCGAGTGGGACAGGGTTCTTCCGTGATACATGCCTTACTTAGGGTCGTGGGTAGAACCATCACTTCGAAATAATTATACTAACACAGCAAGGTGTCTGACAGTAACTTAGTAATGCAGGAGGATTCGAAACTCAAATCATAATTAATTGCAGAGGGTCCGATCATAAGTCAAGGTATAGAGATGAACAACTACAAAAATTCCTTTCAAGGGTCAATGCTAAATTATGCTGGCGATCAGAGTGCAACAAGGATCAATTGGATCTACAGATGTACATTTAAACAAAAGATGGGATCATCCATCTCCAGGGATTATGAACAACATTAGTATCCTACAACAACCAACCATACATCTGTAAAATGAAAGACTAACCCGGTTCCATTATAAATGGAATACACTACCTAGAATTCGTTCTCTTTCCAATGAAAAACGCCAGTGGTTGAAATGATCAACGATTCTGAGTACATAGAAGAACATGAACAAATAATAAACTCATAATTATTCCAACCTTCGATCGACCTCCTCATGCAGGTGTAACCACACCCGAATCGACAGTTATCGCGGTACAAGTTAAATTCAACCAGGGTGTAAACATCATTATAACAGATGTATTACTAAAAGTGATTCCATCGAAATTGATCAGGGTATGAGCAGATCACTGAGGAAAGGGATACGCCAGAGAGCTAAATCGATTACTGAAACTATAAGTTAACATGGAGATGGATCGAGCTGAGTTCTTAAAGAATTTTAAATACTGAAAGTATGAGGCAACATCTAGATCGGGATGATCTCAGTTCCTAAGAAATAGGGTACTGGAAATATAAGATAACGCCCATTTGAAAACAAGAATCGAATAGTGTAAATTAAATGCATAGTCGATTCTCAATGCGGAACTAATTATGGGGGTCAATCTGATTATGAAGAAGAAAATCTGAATGGTGTAATCGAATATAGAGATTCGATCCAAGCAAGTTCACTACAGAAATTTAGATGTGAAACCCGTTCTGAATACAAGACCGAGCTCTTAAAATTGATCGCAAATATATACAAATCGCTCTGGTTTCGAATACTGAGAAAATAAATTCATACAGGGAATCGACTGAGATTTAAAACTGTTCAAGAAAAATAATCACAAGATCGATATGCGGTTCGAATGCTGACCACAAACAGAAGCGATCAATGAGCCTGAACGTGTATGTACATCCATTATAAAAATCAATCTTGTCACTGCCAGAGATGATCCATGGGTCAGAATACTCTGACATTAATTAACTTTGACCATGGATTGCTTAATTCTTCACCGATGGCAATGGGTGATTAAATAAGGAAATCTTGACAAATCTCTGTTTTGATCTCTGAGTCGATTATTGGAGAATCGTCAGATATGAAATTTTTGTTAGGGACTTGTGATAGATTTCCAATCAATTTGGGACAATTACAAAACACATTCTTTATCTATGATTAAATAAAGAAATCTCTGACCAAACCCTGTTACGATCTCGGAGTAGATTATTGGAGATTCATCGGAGATGAAGTTTTTGTAAAAACTCGTGATAGATTCTCAATCGATCCGGGATGATTACAAATACAAACAAAACCTTTATCTATTGCTCATATAAGGAAACTAATAACAGATTTCTTTTATCAAAACATTCGAACAGTTAAACGAATACCGCGTTTAAAATTTTTCATTTCCAAAAAAATAACTAGGCATAAAATTTTACATTCCCATTTAAAAACAAGAATCATGAGGTAATATTTTTCTTATATCAAAACATTCAGAACACTTAAACGAATACTGCGTTTAATTATTTTTTTTCATTTCCAGATTGCAATTCATTTCGAAATCATTCACCAATAGAACTACAACTTTCAACTTACAGAGGTAAATCATTTCACAGATTTAAGCCAAAGGAAATAACATTAACAATCAATATAATATTGAAGTAATATAGAACTTGATTCGGCGATCGATCCAAGACTGAATAAGATGTCACGATAGCTATTGTTTGAGTCCAATCCAAGGATTCGAGATTTTACCAGAGACCCCTAATAGAAATATGAGTCCGGTGCCCTCAAGGCTCGACCGACTCTGATACCAAATGTAGGGCCCCTCCTGTAGGGTCCTTACTGCTTAACCTGAAACTCAACCACTTGACACAAAAGAGATTAGAAAGCATAATGAATAGACAAATAAACTAAATAAATGCATAAATTCACAAATTAAAACAAACCATAACCTCTCTCTGGTACCATCTTGTCCACTGCCGTCCACGTCTTCCGTAGGATCCCTCCAACAAAGCTCGTTTAACCATAGGCGAAGCAACCGTTAGCTTCGCCACCCAACCATAGGCTCATGCTTTCAGTCGCATGGCCTCCCCTGAGCTTTGGGTCGTAGAGCTCACACACAATAATCAAGAAACCCAGCTTGGGATTCCCCCCCCACCAAGATTTCTAGCCAAACCCTCAATAGCAGCAAGTCATGAGGTAACTCAAAATTACGATAGCTATCCAGGGTCTGGGTCCTTTACCCATTCCCAAAGAATTCCTTTTAAAGGAACATTCCATGCGACACATGTCGCTTCATGCATAAATACATTTTTTATTAAATTTCCAATTTAATAATACTCACCCATCCATGTGTCAGTTTTTCTAGGAGTTGCACCAACATTCCTAAGTTTGCTCATGTTTGTCCCCTAGATATTTTACTTAACTCCTACTTTTGAGGTGTAGGTGGAGTTGACTAGGTGTCCATGCTTAGGATTCTAGTTTGCTCCTAAAATAAGGATTTATATTATTTTAAATGCTCATAATATTCTTTTATGTGCAAATGCCTAAATAACACTTAATATTATTTAAATTCCAAAGTAATCATTTATGTGCAAATGCCTAAAGTACTCAAATGCATTTCTAAGTAATTTTCTAGGTGCAAACTTATATGTTTTTATGCAGTTAAGTTTAACAATCATTTTCACTAGGATCTTGGTGCCACGCCATTGGGTCACCCTGTTCCTTAATTTCATTTCCCCGACATGGCACCACTCCGTCGGGTCCAGTCATCCGTAGTTTCCATTCCTCGACAAGGTACCACATCGTTGGGTCCTTGCGTCCACTCTTTCCGTTCTCGGCAGGGTACCACACCGTCGGGCCCTTCTGCCATCATCCTTACGTTTTGACTTGCGGGAACTTCATGTAGGGATTTTCAGATCCGTTACCTTCCATCCTCCTTCTACACGCTATTAGGGACTAATGGTGCTGAGGAGTGAGTCCGTTCTCACTGCACGCCCCCCAACTCGTACGTGACTAGCTTTGTTGTGGTCCACCTCGTACGCCCTCACGCTTTCCTCTTGAGCAAGCAGATTAGTGCTTATCTGCTCATGCGTGGTATTCTGTCGGAATTCGACGTCGTCGTCGCTCTCCCTGTGTGTGATTTATCCATACTCTACGACCCTTCATATTCCTTTGTGTGTCCGTCGGTGAACCATTTCACTTGTCGCTACACACATTTCTCACAAACATATATTAGTAGTACTGTCCTCAATAATCATCATTTGATTCATAAATCTGCTACTTTGTTAAGCATTTATAATTTACTCAAACATTACTCATTCATCTAATCAAACATGCATTTCGTCAATAATTACTTTCTTCATCCTCATCACATGATCAATCGTATAGCTAGTCATTAAACATCATTCATAAGCATACTTTCCATAATCATAGTTAATCGTTAAACACATGTAATCATTCATTTACATCAACTGTCCAGATACACATACTCAAAATAAAATCAAAGAGTTATTTTATTAATGTTTCAATCAGTCGGGTCACTCAACAGGTGCCCTCAATGTCTACAGTAGTCTAGGGGCACTACAGATGGTATTTATGATGAACCTTTGATGGAAAATGCAAATAAACGACTTTATAAAGGGTCAAGAGAAAATCTTCTCTACGCTACATTGATTCTGATGAACTTAAAGGTTATGAATCATTTGTCAAACACTTGTATGACATAGATCCTAAGGTATGTAATATGTTTCATCAGATATACATAAAGGTTGAACTTTTCTCCTTTTTTTAACGTTAATTAATGTGTTAAATAATAACGTAATATTTACGATTAATATTCTTTTCATTAACTAATTAATTTTTATGATGTAGTGTAATGCCCCTAGAATAACTGTGGACCTTAAGCGCACTTGTCGAGTATGTCTTAAATGATTGAGGAAAACCTGAATATGTGAATGACGACAATAATTGATAAATGAATTAAGGAATTAAATTATATGTGTGGAGTGGGATAATTGATTGATTACATCTTGTTTAATGATTAGCCTTGATTGATCAAGTCAAAGTGCAGTGGGACAGTGACAGTCCTAGCTCTGTGACTAGGGAGAACGCAATTGAGATGCATCATAGCTTTCTGCATTTATTCTAAACTTCGAGATGAAGTTCTAAATAAGTAGGGGTGTATGTAGTGCCCCTAGACTATTGTAGACATTGAGGGCACCTGTTGAGTGGCCCGACTGATTGAAACATTAATAAAATAACTCTTTGATTTTATTTTGAGTATGTGTATCTGGATAGTTGATGTAAATGAATGATTACATGTGTTTAACGATTAACTATAATTATGGAAAGTATGCTTATGAATGATGCTTAATGACTAACTATACGATTAATCATGTGATGAAGACGAAGAAAGTAATTATTGACGAAATGCATGTTTGATTAGATGAATGAGTAATGTTTGAGTAAATTATAAATGCTTAACAAAGTAGCAGATTTATGAATCAAATGATGATTATTGAGGACAATAGTACTAATATATGTTTGTGAGAAATGTGTGTACTGATAGGTGAAACGGTTGACCGACGGACACACAAAGGAATATGAAGGGTCGTAGAGTACGGATAAATTACACACAGGGAGAGCTGCAACGATGTCGACTTCCAACGGAATACCACGTATGAGCAGATAACCACTGATCCATTTGCTCAAGAGGAAAGTGTGAGGGAGTACGAGGTGGACCACAAAGTAGCTAGTCACGTACGAGTTGGGTGGCGCGCAGTGAGAACGGACTCACTCCTTAGCACCATTATTCCCTAATAGCGTGTAGACGGAGGATGGAAGGTAACGGATCCCGAAATCCTTACATGAAGTTCCCGCAAGTCAAAACGAAAGGATGACGGCAGAAGGCCCGACGGTGTGGTACCCTGCCGAGAACGGAAAGAGTGGACGCAACGACCCAACGATGTGGTACCTTGCCGAGGAATGGAAACTACGGATGACTGGACCCGATGGAGTGGTGCCATGTTGGGGAAATGAAATTAAGGAACAGGGTGACCCAACGGCGCGACACCGAGATCCTAGTGAAAATGATTGTTAAACTTAACTACATAAAAACATATAAGTTTGCACCTAGAAAATTACTTAGAAATGCATTTGAGTACTTTAGGCATTTGCACATAAATGATTACTTTGGCATTTAAATAATATTAAGTGTTATTTAGGCATTTGCACATAAAAGAATATTATGAGCATTTAAAATAATATAAATCCTTATTTTAGGAGCAAAGTAGAATCCTAAGCATGGACACCTAGTCATCTCCACCTACACCTCAAAAGTAGGAGTTAAGTAAAATATCTAGGGGACAAACATGAGCAAACTTAGGAATGTTGGTGCAACTCCTAGAAAAACTGACACATGGATGGGTGAGTATTATTAAATTGGAAATTTAATAAAATATGTATTTATGCATGAAGCGACATGTGTCGCATGGAATGTTCCTTTAAAAGGAAGGCTTTGGGAATGGGTAAAGGACCCAGACCCTGGATGACTATCGTAATTTTGAGTTACCTCATGACTTGCTGCTATTGAGGGTTTGGCTAGAAATCTTGGTGGGGGGGGGGAATCCCAAGCTGGGTTTCTTGATTATTGTGTGTGAGCTATACAACCCAAAGCTCCGGGGAGGCCATGCGACTGAAAGCATGAGCCTATGGTTGGGTGGCGAACCTAACGATTGCTTCGCCATGGTTAAATGAGCTTTGTTGGAGGGATCCTACGGAAGATGCGGACGCCAGTGGACAAGATGGTACCAGAGATAGGTTATGGTTTGTTTTAATTTGATAAGTTATTCATTTATTTAGTTTATTTATCTATTCATTATGCTTTCTAATTTCTTTTGTATCAAGTGGGTGAATTTCAGGTTAAGCAAGAAGGACCCTACAGGAGGGGCCCTACATGTATATTGTTAGGTGAATTTTTGTTACCATCGTCAAATATTTTACCTCGCACATATCAAGATTTACTTGTCATTATGAAATACATTGTAATGGAGTATCAAAGTATAGATGCATGTTCTAATGACCATATTATATATTATGGACAACATGCGTCGAAAACTGAATGCCCATAATGTCATATTAGTAGATATAGAACCGATCAAGTAAGAAAAATGGTTCCTTGAAAGGTTCTTCGTCATATTCCCACGATTCCACATTTGCAACGTTTGTTCAGGTGCAAAAGCATAGCACGGTTTATGGATTACCATGCGCGAAATAGAATTGGAGATGGCGTTCTTCGAATGTCTACAGATGGATATGCATTTAGGGAAATTGGGGAAAAATGGCTGGACTTTAAAGATGAACCTCGTAATATTGGGCTTTCATTGGCAGCCAACGATGTTAATCCATTCAGAGAGATTATATCTATTTCCTCGGTGTGGACTATTTTTGTTATTAACAATAACATTCCTCCTTGGATGTCAATAAAGAGGGAGCACATAATGTTGACAATGATTGTTCCAGGTATTTGTCTATATTAATTTTTCGAATGTGACATTTTCATTTGTCTTGTTTTTTGCATACTATATTTTATTTATTTATTTACTTATATATACATATCATGGTAGGAATTATGTGTAATTTCAAACAATTAGGCAAGTACCAAATTAAATATATGAATGTATATATCGATCCTCTTATCGATGAGCTAATACAGTTATGGAACAATATAACTATGTATGACATCTGTAAACAGATTGGGAAAAAGAGATTTCAATTCCGTGGAATGCTTGTATGGACAATTCATGATGCCCCCGGACTAACACATATTTGTGGTATGTATTAACATTTCCTTGCACTTTATTACTTCTTGATTATTTTGAAGATATCATGCATGCTTTTTTAACCCCCAACTATTGTACCAAGAGAAGCTCATTCATCTTTATACCATTGAACCTTGGTTGTAGATGACATTTCATTTTGAAATAGCTGATGAAGCTTGCACAATTTATCATGAAGTACCTGTTTATCGACATTATTCCCCTTGCACTAGATGCAAGAATGTGCGTCTCAAACCAACTTTAAAAGGAACAGATAAAATACATTGTACTGTTAGTAGACGTGGCCAATGCCAATGACCTTTGAATAGGGCCAACGTTGAAATTTCCACAAATTGTTTCAGTATGCACTAAAATTTGAACTGGGAAGAGTGTTCACATGTCTTCATGATATGGGAGGATTTCCAGACTCAAAGATGAATCACCCAACCAATAGTACTATATATCACCAATGACATGCGAATGGGGCCAATTCTGAGATTTGTTCAATTTGTGCCTGTATGGACTGAAATTTGACATGGTTAGAGTAGACACATGTGTTGATGGTATGGGAGAGGTTTGAGACTCAAACATGACTCACACAAACAAATATTTGACAATCAAATGACAAAATTATAGAATAAATGCGTGAAAGTGATGAAAGTATACCTTTCCATCTTGTTTTGACCCACGTTGTATTCCCTATTTAGAAATATTCTCAAGTGGAAACATTGATCATATTTGAGAGCAATCCCTCACTAGAATTTCATGAAGGAACAAATCTACACTCCCATTTATAGAGGCTGCGAAAATTTCATTTTGAAATAACTGATGAACCTTGGCTATAGACGACATTTCATTTTGAGGGGATCTATAATTTGAGGCCTATATTTGATGAGATTAAAATGGATGTTTTTAACAATATCCCATTTTTTCATAGAAATAAACAAGGATGCAAATGCCCTCTCAAAGGTTTGATTGTTATTGGATGTAGGAGTATGGCACATTAAAGGGTCCACGATCGTGCGCCATAATTCTGAATATTTTCATATTCCCTTTTATTATACTTTTTGTTGGAAAACAATCCCTACATGTCATTTAGGGAAACTCTTTGTAGCTTTATGGTTTTTATTTTATAGGATATCCAATGGGTGTATAGGATAGTGAAGTTTTATTTTTTTTACACTAGTTTGAAGGATAGGTTGGAGAAGGATTTTGTATATTTTTTTTTATGTTATTCCCATTGGGGAACTATTTTTGAAATGTGATCATGCATCTACAAAATGTAATATATATATATATATATATATATATATATACATATAATATTTTTAAGGAAATTAATGTAATTATAAATAACAATAATTATTTTTAACATTAATAAAGCCTAATGAAAAAAAATTCATTGCAAAGCAACACAAAATGAATTTTGTATTGCAATGCGAAACGGATTTAATTTTTCATCAAAATGAGACATAGTGAAAATTTTGATACTAATACAATGCCCAAGTGTCATTTTAATGTGCAAAACCAACACAAGATGTCATTTTGATGCACCAATATGAAGCAAAAGTAACACAATGTTCACCATTGAATGCTTCAAAGTATGTTTCCAGTCTTTAAAAAAGAGAGGAAGTGACAAAATTTTTAATGCTAGGGCCCTATATTGTAGTAGTAGATCTCTTGGTGAGGGAGCTGATGATAATTTTTTAATATGACCCTATATTTATTTTATCCAATCCAATCCTTCTAGTTTTAGCTATACATTCAATAATAAAAAATCATCTGATTATTTTGTTTGAAGCGATTCTAATAAATATTCCTCATTCCCAAACTATCTTACTCTCATGATTTATTGGCTAACTCTCTACTTCAAATTTTATCACATTACAACTTTCAAATTCGTTCGAATAACATACATAGGGTTGTTAGTTTCTATATCTACATAGATTCTAGAATCATAATAAGAGTACATAGATTCTAGAATCATAATAAGATATTTGAGATTCACAATAATTACATATTGTACATGGGTTATTTATTGTACATGATGACTAGTCTCTAAATCTACGTGATATGAGATTAGAGATCCGCTAAACTACATATCGCACATGGATTAAGATTAGGATGATTTCTCAATCTATATGATATGATGTTCAATTTCGACAAATAACAAATTTATTAAGATTTTGATTGTTTTTAAATTTACATAATATGATCATATGTTTCAATAGATCTTAGCCTGATGGGTTAGCTCAATCCATAAATACTAAGCCATAAAACCTACCTTCGATCCATATAATACCTAACCCTTACAATAGGAATCACATATAATCCGTCATCCCTTACAACATTCATCACTTCAAACACATATAATGTATAATCAATAACCATTATAATCCCAAATCCATATGAACCCTAACTTCTAACCTTTAAACATGTCAACTCTTAACCAATAACCCATATAACACATAACACTTAATGTCAAACCCATAATCACCATCCATAACTAGATCTAACCCTCATAACAAATTATATAACCCCAACCCCTACCTAATAACCTATACTACCCCTAACCTTAAAAACTATAGCTACTAATCAATATAACCCCTAATTTTTTAAATACTTAACCCCCAACTATTGTACCCCATAACTTCTAAAATCCATAATACTTAACCCTTCACACTGATAAACCCTTAACACATATTACTCTTAACCGCTATCACTCCTATATTTCTTAGTACCTCTCACTTGTAATATATTACCCCTATCCCTCAACACATATTACTGGTTGTAGTTCACAACTCTCTTAATTTAACTATATTAACCATTATAAGCCATAAAACATACAGTCCATAACCCATAAATCATATAACATTTAATCCATAAATCTATGCTATCCATAACCCATACTACCTAATTTTTATCACTCCTGTCATTTAAATTCCAACCCCTAACCCTTATGCTGTAGGAAGGATCAGCAAAACCAACCCAACCTGCTTTCCCTAGGATTAGTGTGATTCCAAAGCTAGTAGAACCACCAACCTTAGCTGGATCAACTAAATCTTTCTCTTGTAAGACGAACTTGAAACTGGCAGTGAGCTGCAATACATAAATATTTTTGGGTCTCACCTGAATGCGGAGCATCGAGCAAATTACCTTCCGCAAATTCCTTCTGCATTTACCTTTCCGCAACTGCCTTTCCACAATCGACTTCCTTCCGCAATTGCAGGCGTGATTTCGCAACTCCCTTCTACAACTACCTTCCGCAATTGGCGTCCGAAAATTTCCTTCCGCAACTACTCTGGACCATTAGATCCATATCAACGGTGGATTCAAACCTTATGCGCTAAATTCACATTCTCTCTGGCCATTAACCCCCTGAGCACTTTCTCCTGTGGAACGCTGTATGAGCCGTTGATCTCTTCAATGATTTTATCGTCTATCGATTTGTGATCAAATGTGGAATGCTCACTTCGGATTTTCGGATCTCTATCTCCCACATAATTTCACTTCGCGAAATCCTTTCCCTGCCGCCAATCTGTCTCTTTACTTCGATCTGGATCGTCCAAACTCTACAAATGAACCGAATGTAAACTCTGCAATTCTTCGTTGATTGATCAGATAATCAATCAATCAACTCAATCGATCTTCACCGGAGTTGTTCTCCTTTGTTGGATATGCACATCACCTCTTGAACTGAGTAGAACTCCAATCGACTTAACCCAATTCAAATTTACAGACTCGTTCCGTTCCAACCTTGAGCTTCACCTCTGTGGATTCGTATATGCAGGGCATCTATCCTTTCAGTGATCGATGACACAAGGGTTTACACTGCAAATTATAGACTTTACTTATGCGCTCACACATAGAGATCAATCAACTATCCTCTACAACATTCAATTACCTAAAACCCCAATTTCAGGTTGCATTATACACACAGATTTGTCCAGCAATTAACAAGTATTCAAACTATCAATCGATTCATGAACTAGACATAGAGAGAGTTAATTATCCATTTACACAAAGACATGCATAAATAGTCCTTCTTCATTCAAACATAAGAGACCTGTACATTCATAACTGTCTTGGAACCTATGTTTTGATCCTCTTAGGCCTGGTACAAACATGACCAACTTCTTTGGCATGATTTCTCACTGTTTGGACACCTCCTATGCCTCGTAGGCTTACACATATTTAAATAGAGGATTCGTAAACCAATTCTGGTTCAGATCCACATTACACTCAACAATCTCCTAACTTACAGCAACTGTAATCTAAATTTAGCAAGCCCTTAACCCTATTTATATGAATCTCTCATGAGACATCGAACCTTCATCAAATACTTCCATTAGATGTGGACTCAGTTACATGACTAAGCTAAATGAATCATCACTCACCTAGTGACTCATCACCCATCTAGAATCACACTAAAAAACATAATATTTGTTCAATATTTCATTAAAGACCTCTAATTCAGAAAATGAAGACCCCTAAGGTCCTGATCAAACATTGGACTTGGCTGGAGAGCAGGATGATCTTGCATCAGAATACCCAAGAAGAAATAAATATGACCTCCTGGTCATAACCTTCAATCTTTAATATTCTAGGATCCCAAACTTTATGTTGAAGCTTTTCAGTTGCTTCATGGCTGTCATGTTGTCCTGTCATTGAGTGAAACTCTCCTGGCTTCCATACTTTTGGCTGCAATGATCCACTAGCCTGGCTTTTGCAATATTATTATGTTACTTGTCTTCTGTTGTTATTTTGACTCCTTGCTTTGCTGGTGTAGATGTTCTTTTCTCCTCATGTCTTCTTTGAGACACTTTCATCATCAACATCCTCATTTCTTCAATCTCCTAGTCCATTCATTGGCTGGTACACCTGCTTGTTCTTCTTGTATTTTGGCTCTCCACTGCTATCCACTAGCTGTTGTATCCTCTCTTTTATTATATATTCAAGATTTTTACTCTCATCCTCATTCATATTTGTGCTATAAATTATTCCAAGTTGTTCCTCAGAATCAATTGAGTCGACCATTCCTCTGCAGTAACTTATATTTGATTGTTGTAACAAATGCATATCATTACAAGACAATTCAATGACTTTACCTTGTATCTTCTTTTCTCTAATGCTGTAATTAAGCATCTCTATGCTTGCACCTATTAAGCAATCATATTTATCAATCCTTGGATTGATGAACCAATCTTCTAGCATTTCTAACTCTTCATAATACTTTATGAGATCAGAAAATTTCTCTCTGTCTTCATTAGCCAACTCTGCAACAACAAGTTTTTCTAGGTACCGATCATCGTTTTGAGACAATATGGTCTCTTCCTTTGCTATGACATATTTCTTTTCATGTCTGCCTTCACTTTCTTCAATACCAACATTTATCTCTCTTATAGTCCGATCTACAAGATGCATACAATATTCATCCTGACTGCCTTTATAGGATACCATCTCATCTTCCCTTGCAACATAATTATGTTATGTTTCTATGCTTTTGAAAAGAATTTCTCCTCCTCCTTCAATTTCCTTGACAATCCAAGATGATTGTTCAATTTCTTCCTTCATAAACACATCACCTAAGAGTTCTTCAATACCTGCAGTCATACACAAACCATTAGATTTAAAAACATAATTCTCCTCATCTAAAGTATCAACCATATTATCTTCATGTGGTCCTGAACTTACCAGAGAGTCCAGGAAACTATCTATAATTCCTGCTTCATCATCCTCATTCACATCTTCTCCAAGAAAAGGGCCATGTTCTGGTTCACATTCCAAAAATTCCATCTTAGACTCAGTTGTCCTGGGTTCTTCCTTCAATCTTGCAGACATCTTTTTCTTTAGCTTCACCTATAGTGAATGCCATCTCACTTTCTTCTCCTTCATTATCCAACCATACCTACGGTCTTCCTTCTGTAGAAGCATCTCTAAATGAATAAGTTGCAATCCTATGCCAACTAATTTTCTGTCATACTCTTCTTGACTCATCCTTTTGATCCCTTTTTCCTTGGCATCTTTTCTTTTGTTGTGGCTTTCCTCGGAACCTCTGCAATAAAATTCAGTAGTCATTGTCTCCATTTCCTTCTTCTTTGTGAACTTCATCTTTTTGACTTGTGGACTTCTCCCAAGCCTTCTCTTAGCAAGTCTTCATACCTGCTATACCTCAACAAGCCATCTCTCTTTGAGCTTTGTGATAATATGCAGTAGGATCTAACAATTGTAACAGGCCTCACACAAACTCTCAAGAAGTTGCACAAAAGAAGAGAAGAATGCACTCAATAATCACTCATGAACACATAAAATGGAGAATAGCAGTATCATACATTAGCTATGAGATGGCACTGTGAATAATGAATACAATAATGAATAAATGTGTAGAGAATTCGAATTAACCAAGGAGGTCATTCGAATCATGCTCAAAGTCTAGCTTGGACAACATTGGAGACATCATCCAGTCAACAGTACCAATCATAAATGGTAATGGTCAGTCAAGTGAGTCTAACATAACCATCTAGGCATAAATCAGGGGATGGAGATTCCAAGGAGGGCGCATGAGGCTGTCAGAAGATCAAGTGGCACTCCAGAACTAGCTAACTAGGAGCTACAGGAAGTTAGCATGAGCAATCAATGGAAGAACTGGTCAATCAATGCACTAACTGACTGTCAGAATCCTAATAGGTGAGATAAGGAACTCTAATTGAATGATAACTGGTGGTATGTGAGAAAAGGCGCACATGTCATGCATAAGTGTCAAATAGGGAGCATCAGGTAGGTAGGAGTGCTATTGGGGGCTGAAGACAGGCTCTAGGGAGCTGAAAATAGGCTCTAGGTGCTGGGAGGACCACTAAGATGATGATTGGATGCATGCATTTGCACCAAGATGATGAATGGATGCATGCATTTGCATGTAGATGATTGGATGCATGCAGACATGCAAATATGAAAAATGATGGTGAGAATATTCCAACACCCCCTCTCAAGCTATACTATGAGGTGATAACTGAAAACTGAAAAATAGGGCCCTAGTGACTGAGCCCAAAGGTCACCCCGTACAATCAATCTAAATAAACTAAGTGAGGAAAGGGGAAAACCCAGTGGGAAGAAAGCCCTTCCTCAAAATAGACTGAAGGATGCTAATGTAGCATGTCATCACTCACCCTAGAAGGAGGCACGTGTCCTTCTTTTCCAAAGAAGGATCGATCGATATGAAATGGATAATTAATGTGAGAAGGATGAAACCTTCCATTCTGAAAATATGATCTGGTTCTTCTCTGATCACGTGGATAAAAAACCAAATCACTGACAGATCGGAGTGTAATGGCTTCCCATTGAGGAAGAGGAGGATCATTAGGTTCTTATGGATATGGATCTCCCATTTGCTCATATTCATTATTAGTTGCTAGATATTGAGGTTCTTGTGGATCTTGATCTAGCATTCCCTCATCATCATCTCCATCTTCAGATTTTGAATCTGAAATCTCATGTGAAGAAGCTTCACTCTCTTGCTCATCACCACTTTCAAACTCTGAATCTGAAATCTCATGTGAAGAAGCAACTACAACTGACTCATCATCACATCCGAACTATGAATCTGAAATCTCATGTGATGAAAATTCTCTCTCTTGATCATCAATCAAAGGAGGAGGTATCTTCCTCTTGGGAAGAAGTGGATCATGCTCCAAAAACATAATATGAAGATCATTATGGAGCATGTTATTCGAACCAACTGAGGTAGAATCAAAACCATGAATGTGAATATAGTTCTTTCATATCTCCTTTGAACCAACATAGGTGAGATCATAACAAAAGGAACTATGACATGATTATGGTATCTTGGACTTCAAATCATATCCAAGAATTGGAAGATGGTTTCTCATGATCTTCTTTGAACCAACAGTGGTGAGATCAAAACCAAAATCACAAAAAGGTGCATGAGTCATGAACCCAAGCGAGTGATAGAGTCTCCCATCTTCGGTGAAACTCTGAAAACACGTGCCAATGACCAAATAGGAGTCCAAAGAAGGTATTTGATCAAGGAGGGTGAATGCATGACCTCCAAAATATGATTTTACCTCCAAATAATTCAGTAGATCATCATCTTGCACATCATCAAGTTCATCAACTCCATGACAGTGTATGTATTTCTTTGATATCTCCTTTGAACCAACAGGGGTGAGATCAAAATCAAATGAACCATGACATAATGGTGATGGCTTGAACTTCAAATCAGATCCAAGAATTTGAGGATGGTTTTTGATGATCTCCTTTGAACCAACAGGGGTGAGATCAAAACCAAAATCATAAGGATATGCATTAGACTTGAACCCGAGCAAATGATAGAGTCTTCCATCTTCGGTGAAACTCTGAAAACATGTTCCAATTACCAAATAGGAGTCCTTAGGAATATTTTGATCAAGGAGGGTGAATGCATTCCCTCCCAAATCTGATTTTACTTCCAAAATGCTCAGTAGGTCATCATCTTGCACATCAGCAGGCTGATGGGAAGTAGAGATTGTGAAGGTCTCTTCAACTTCTAGAGTAGTAACTGCCATCTTTTGCTCAAAATTCGAATCAGAAGATGGATCAAATGAAACCATGTGTTGTATTTCGACTTTATCTTGAACAACTTCATCATGGGAGATGATGGAGGATGGATCATGAATAGAGAGAGCACTGGAGGAAATATCACTGGGCTTGTTTCCCAAATGGCTAGCATCATCCTCTTCCTCATGATTTCCAAATAATCTGTCCAATATAGTCCATAGATCACTTGGATGTTCATCAAGATCAATGAGGTGGTGCATATTGGAATACATATTGATCCAAGGGCTCCGTCACAAGCATCAAGCCAATATTCTTTCTCTCCATAGGAAGAAAAATCTCTCTTAATACCAACACACAGATAAAAAAGATCATGTCTCTTCAGATATGCAGTCACCTTTGGTTTCCACTCATCATAGTTGAATGGAGAGAGAGAGAAGGAACTCCTTCCAGATCTATGGAAGATGTTGTTCAATTCGAATCTACTAGTGTGTTTCTAGTGAAGAAAGCACTGGTGCAGAAGTGAAAAATCACTAGTGCAGAATCACCAGTGCAGAATCACTAGTGCATAATATTTCAAAACTGTTGCAACTACAGAAAACAACTGCAACTGCAGAACACTTTGAATAACCTGCAAAAACAATGGAGATCCATAATGGCTGTTGAATTCGAATATGTTGCAGAGGGATTCGAATGGATGAATAAACCTGCAAAACAAGAAGAATTTTGTTGTTGGAGATTTGATACACTTCGAATGAACACTACCTTAGGACACCGAGCACATATGACTAAGTCCTTCACACCTGGATAGACCTCACTGGATTTCTCCAGTGAATTCAAGGTAATAGCACCAGGATTTGTTGTGGAAACTTAGAGGCTTTTGGTGCTCAGTGAAAGATAGCTGCTCAAAGAAATGTTGCAACTGTTGCAATGGATGCAATTCGAATAGTTGTTGAAATCTATGATACCATGTGATTATCCGTAGGAAGATCTCGCAGCTCTGATACCATGTGATAATCTACAGTAGGATCTAATAGTTGTAACAAGCCTCACACAAACTCTCAAGAAGTTGCAAAGAAGAAGAGAAGAATGCACTCAATAATCACTCATGAACACGGAAAATGGAGAATAGCAGTATCATACATCAGCTGTGAGGTGGCATTGTGAATAATGAATACAATAATGAATAACTGTGTAGATAATTTGAATTAACCAAGGAGGTCATTCGAATCATGCTCAAAGTCTAGCTTGGACAACATTGGAGACATCATCCAGTCAGTAGTATTAGTCATAAATGGTAATAGTCAGTCAAGTGATTCTAACTGAGCCTAACATAACCATCTAGGAATAAATCAGGGGATGGAGACTCCAAGGAGGGCGCATGAGGCCGTCAGAAGATCAAGTGGCACTCCAGAACTAGCTAACTAGGAGCTACAGGCAGTTAGCATGAACAATCAGTGGAAGAACTGCTCAATCAATGCACTAACTGACTGTCATACTCCTGGTAGGTGAGATAAGGCGCTCTAACTGAATGATAACTGGTGGTGGGTGAGCCAAGGCACACATGTCATGCATAAGTGTCAAATAGGGCGCATTAGGTAGGTAGGAGGGATACTGGGGGCTTAAGACAGGCTCTAGGGAGCTGAAAATAGGCTCTAGGTGCAGAGAGGACCACCGAGATGATGACGACATGCATTCTTTTGCATGCAAATGCATGAAGATGACTGGATGCATGCAAAATGCATGCAGACATGCAAATCTAAAAAATGATGGTCAGAATATTCCAACAAGCTTGTCCTTTGGGTATAATTGGTTCCTTCTCTTGTAGAACCTCTTGAGCAACTTCCTTTACTTCTCTTGGGATTCTGCATATCCAATTCCTCTAAGAACATTCAACTTGTCCTCTTCTTGTCCATCCTTTGTTGTATCCTTAGGTTCTTCCTCTAATTCCTCTTTTCTATAAGAGTTCACAAACTCTTCTCATCAATTACATACATGTCCTCTGTCATAGCTTCCAATCTATCTGCTACCGTCAACCTTGTCATAGGCTACAATCTACAATAATCTCAAACTAGAGTTAATAACCACACCAATCAATCTCTTATAATATCTTTACCAAGATATTTTCATTCTCCCTATTGATCCATCTCCTTTGGACCAACATACATGTTCTAAACATACATTTCCTCTATCTGTTGCAATATTCTATTGCAGACCTGCATCACCTTAACTTCTTTGCTCAATTCCAAAATATTTATATATCATTTTAGGCATCAATTCAAAAAGGACATACCTCATTCCAAGCGGGAATTGTGCTATGATCGCCCTTCAATGCATGCATAATATTTTTCTGCTATGATACCACTTGATGCAGGAGGGATAAACAAAACCAATCCAACCTGCTTTCCCCGGGATTAGTGTGATTCCAAAGCTAGTAGAACCACCAACCTTAGCCGGATCAACTAAATATTTCTCTTATAAGGAGGACTTGAAACTGGCGGTGATCTGCAATACATAAATATTTTCAGGTCTCACCTGAATCGAGAGCATCGAGCAAATCATCTTCCCCAAATTCCTTCTGTATTTACCTTTCTGCAACTGCCTTTCCACAATCGCCTTCCTTCCGCAATTGCGGGCATGCTTTAGCAAATCCCTTCCACAAATGCCTTCCGCAATTGGCGTCCGAAAAGTTCCTTCTGCAACTACTCTAAACCATCAGATCCATATCAACGGTGGATTCAAACCTTATGCACTAACTCCACATTCTCTCTGGCCATTAAGCCCCCCGAGTTCTTTCTCTCGTGGAATGTTGTACAAGCCGTTGATTTCTTCAACGAATTTCACGTCCGTCGATCTGTGATCAAATTTGGAATGCTCACTTCGGTTTTGCAGATCTCTATCTCCCACACAATTTCGCTTCGCGAAATCCTTTCCCCACCGTCAATTTGCCTCCTTAATTCGATCTAGATCGTCCAAAATCTGCAAATGAACCGAATGTAAACTCTGTGATTCTGCATTGATTGATTAGAGAATCGATCAATCAACTCAATCGATCTTCACCAGAGTTGTTCTCCTTGTTTGGATCTACACATCACCTCTTGAACCAAGTAGAACTCCAATCGACTTAATCCAATTCAAAATTACAGTCTCATTCCGTTCCAACCCCGAGCTTCACCTCTGCGGATTCCTATATGCAGGGCATCGATCCTTTAAGTGATCGATGACACAAGGGTTTACACTGCAAATTACAACCTTTACTTATGCACTCACACATATAGATCAATCAACTATCCTCTACAACATTCAATTACCTAAAACCCCAATTTCAGGCTGCATTATACACACAGATTTGTCTAGCGATTAACAAGTATTCAAACTATCAATCGATTCATGAATTAGACCCAAAGAGAGTTAATTATCCATTTACACAGAGACATGCATAAATAGTCCTTCTTCATTCAAACATAAGAGACCTGTACATTCATAACTGTCTTGGAACTTGTGTTCTAATCCTCTTAGGGTTGATACAAACATGACCAACTTCTTTGTCCTGATTTCTCACTATTTGGACACCCCCTATGCCTCGTAGGATTACACATATTTAAATAGAGGATTCTGAAACCAATTTTGCTTCAAATCCACATTACACTCAACAATCTCCTAACTTACATCAATTGTAATCTAAATTTAGCAAGCCCTTAACCCTATCTCTATGACTCGCTCATGAGACATCGAACCTTCATCAAATACTGCCATTATATGTGGACTCAGTTACATGACTCAGCTAAATGACTCATCACTCACCTAGTGTCGACTCATCACCCATATAGAATCACACTAAAAAACATAGTATTTGTACAATATTTCATTAAAGACCTCTAATTCAGAAAATGAATACCCCTAAGGTCTTGATCAAACATTGGACTTGACTGGAGAGCAGGATGCTCTTGCATCACCTTAGAACCCATATCACATGGCAATGCTGAGAAAAATTAAGGAGGAAGGGACCAAAATAATGGAATTGTGAAAAAATATTCATAAGAAAGGGAATCAAATAAGGGAACTTTGTAAAAATATTCAGGAGGGATAGGATAGCATTATCACCTAAGGGGAGTATACAAAAAAATATTTGCATGGTATGATTTAGAAGAGTATTTTCATGCATGTTATTGACCTTTTCTAGTTATGTGAAGAATTATACTTTCAACTTCTATTTGCTGAACATACTCTTCCATATGCAAGACATATTAATGAGGGAAATCATGAGACTAATAGTTGTGCCCAATGCATGATGATGTCGAGGTGTTGATAGTGCAATGGACAATGAATATGGAATGAGTGAAAAAGGGATGAAATGATGTTCATTTTTCATTTAACATAGGAATTGTATGTCATTACAAGAATGTAGTGTGGAGGGAAATGGGCGAAGTTTGTGGTCTCCACACACCATACTTGCAAAATTATTTGACAAGGATGCCGAATGTAGAGATAATGTGGAGGCAATTGAGTATGTGTAAACAAGGTATTGGGAGGCGTGTAAAGTGTTTGGCTCTAAAACTCAACTAAATCGCATGGGAGAAAATGGAAAAGGAGAAGTGAAAGAAGAAAGTAAGACCCAAGGAAAGCTAGAATTGACATATTTTTCTTAACTAACCACCAAATTTGACAATTTGGTTTTGTGCTCTGTAGTTTGCTCCACACGGGGACAACAAGTTCCTTGCGGGGTGTTTATAACCTTAGCCTTTACATAGGTAAGGAAACCAAAAACCACATATACAACTATGATTCAAAAAAATGATGCCACAAGATATGTTGGATGGGGCTATTAGGGAATTATTCATCATATAAGCCAATATGGAATTATACATCATATAAATTTTATATTTTTAGGTAGAGGTATATTATGAAAACATGGATGGAAAAGAACAAGGGGTTTGAGATTTGTGGAGGGGGGAGGCTAGTCAATGGAAAACATTAATAGTGAATATGAAAAATTAAATAAATAAATCTAATAGAAGAAGATGATTGATTGGTTTGGTATTGGAACACATTGAGTGAATACATTGCTAATATGGGTAACAAAGTCATGTTTCTTGATGGGGATACCAACGAATCTTAGTGGCAGAATCCATTCCAAAATTTTAAAAGTTTAGTAAGTCAAGGCTCTTTCTTTGATTAGCTTTGAGTAGTAAAATTTTAACATGGGGACATTTCTAGAAGGGGGATTGATAAGTACTACAATTCTACTATTTATGTAGGATAAGTGACGAGACCATTCAACTCATTTTGTTGGAATTTCCATTTACAAAGGAATTGGATGGGAAACACACAAGTGAAGGACAATCCCATTCAAATGGAGATATCTCGCTCTAGGATAGAACGGATTAATGGCCTCCCAAGGATTCCATATACTGTGCAATTTGTTTTTTAGAAACTTTGACTTTAGTAGAAGTGACAATCAAAGTTTGAAAGGATACACCTTTGTAAGTCTTATTACCCAATGGGAAAAAGAGAAAAATATTTTTAGGATTGTGGTTTCATTGTTAATCTATGAGGGGGCTAGTTAAATCTAATTAGATACTATTGAAAGCCACGATGATGGTCGTGTTGATTACAATGACGATAATTTCATTATCATCATCATCATTCCCACTGATGATGATGATGATGATGATGATGACAATGACGATGGTATTGTTTATGATGATGATGATGATTACTGACGATGACGATGATGCTTATGATAATGATGATGTTCTTGATGATGATGATAATGATGACAATGATTATCATGATGATGATCAGGATTATGTTGATGGTGATGATGAGGATTTTCATTGACACCGACGTCGTTAGAATCACCATCACTAACATCGTGTTCCAAGCTGCTAGGTTGATGTGTGAGTTGTTGCTAGTTACACACTAGACTAGATCAATTGTTAAACGATTGTAGCAAAGGGATGTAAAATAAAATGTGATCGATACATAATTTATGTATCAGAACATTCCAATTTCAGTATTGACATTGGAAATGATATTAATTCCATGGCTTATGGGTGCTATATTTCTTGTGATTTGTTATATATGTGACTTATCAACAATTGTAATTTTTTGTACAATGTTATAAAGTAGGGCATGGGAAACATTCAAATTTATAGGCCCAAGTTCAATGTAAATACTTCTAAAATGGGAATAGGTATATTCTAGGATTTTCTTGAAGTCATAACAATTTATGAATCCAAAAGAGGCATAATCCATAATTTCCTTGAAATAGATAATTTTAGATCTATATAGATTGCAGATCTCCTTGATATTATTTTTCATTCACCTAGATAGAACCAAAGGCTACCAATGAAAAACATAGTAGGAGAAAAAAAATCATTTTAACACAAAAGACCATTTAAAAAATTACATTTTAACACAAATGAAAATTTAAAAAATTACATTTTAACACAAATGACAATTTAAAACATTACATTTTAACACAAAAATCCCAAACTATATAAAAATTTGCTCCATTGCATTGAAGAGCTAGTTGGAACACAAAGGGCACAAACACAAAACCGACTAGTGCCTTAGCTACATTACAAATCATTGTAGTCCAAACACGACTGGTGCGCTAGCCATCGATTGATTATCAAGTATAGGAGAGAGTTGAGTGCGCTATACCTCAATATTCGACCATCGAGTAGAGGAGATAGTTCAGGGTGCATTTTGACAACACCATGAGGCATTTTGAGAAAACCCTAAGGAATTTCAAGGACCATTCCCTAAGGCATTTCGAGAACACCCCGAGGAATTTCAATACCACGGTGATGCATTTGAAGACCACCGTAAGGAATTTCAAGAACACCATGAGGCATTCAATACCACCGCGAGACATTTCGAGTAGCATAACCCGCAACAATTGAAGGAACATAAACTGGGGAATTTCAACACCATCGTGAGGCATTGTTGGCACCACAACAAATTCCCCTTGATTTTATAAAATAAAGGGGCCCCCATTAGGATTTTGTAAATACTTAGATTTTGGTTTTAATTTTTATCACTTGATTTGATAGGTGATATCATGACTTTCCTTCCTTGATCTTTCACTCTTTGACTCTTTGCGATGCTTGTTCCCTGGCTTGGTTTTCATGGCTTTAAGGATTTGGTTTCTTGATTTCTCAATAACGATTGCATGCTCTTATTTGAACTTGTTCAAGTTGATCGTATGTCTTTGTTCACTTGAATTGGATCAATTTTATTCTTTGACAACCTTACGACATCCTTTCCAAATTTGGCCTTCACTTTACCAATAAGTAAGCATCTTGGAAAATGAAATTATTTAAGTAAATGCTTACTTTCAAGATTTTGATTCACGTCGTGAAATAATATATATTGAAAAACAGAATCATATCTTTAATCCTAATTTCAAATGATCCATCATATTTTCTAAGCTTTAAACTTTTCACAGTAATTTTTCCTTTTGTGTAATTTCATAATTCCATGCAAAATTAAAGAATTTTAATTAAAAGCTTATTTATATTTGGTCCACACCTCTATAGGTTATTCTTTAAAAATTTAAGATGATTGGTTTCTTTTCCAATTGAGCAAAATACCATTATTCTTATTTTGTTCTTGGTATTATTTCTATTTGTTTGGGTACCACATTGCTTTTTATTGAGAAAAAGAAATTAACTTAAATAAATTCTTGAATTTAAATTATTTTACATTAAATTACATTAATATAATTATATGTCAAGAGTTTAAATTTTAGAACTTTTTACAAATAAAAATTACTTTTATAAAGTTCTTTTATTATATAAGTTATCATATATTTTCAGTTAATGCCCAAAGCTTTATTATTATTTTATCCAAGACTAAAATATGAAATCGTGAATATCCATTAAACCTTTTGACTCATATATTATTTATTTTATTAGTTTTCACATACATAATGCAAATTTCAAAATTATGAAGTCACGACTTATGACTTTCATAGGTGAATATTTCCTCTCATTTATCAAGCATTCTTTACTTACATTGGAAATTTTACTTCATTCACTTCTTGATATCTCATCGTATTACTGGAAGTTGACTTACCTTTGGCTTTGGTTATTGTTTATGTATCATGATATTCATCAAATCACACACCTTACACGAGTCCACAAGTGAAGATTGCAGCTGTAAAATTTGGATGAATAGATCGTAGAAGTAGAAGGCAAGATGCAGATTGCTATATTCGCCAATGAAGAAACCAGAACACAACATTCAAGGAAGCATATCATCAGTTACGAGATTTGTTAGTAGTAGTGTTTGCTGGATATTTGCATTAATCGAAATCTCTGCATATTGTTGCCACGTTTGAAACACAAGGGGAGATTATACAAGATTATGTAAACAATGTTGTATTAAGCCAAGGTTTGTCAGAAACATAACATCGTAATCTCATTACCAGATTTCAAAGATGACTGAGAGTGATATGAATTAGATTATATCAAATCTTGAGGATCGCTGTCAAGAATACAGATTCCACAAGAGTATGATCCCGAGCTGTTTTTCCACTTGTCCATAACAATCGTTGTGGCATTTAAAAAGGGTTGTTGAATTATAATGTGCATCAAACAAAAGATGTTGAAATTCCAGATAGCCTGTGTTCGTTACATCAGTTTGCTAGCAAATGAGGGAATATTGCATGAGAGGTGTCATGACGAGACTGGAATATCGTGGTGAAGTATGCAGCATAGAAGTAAATAGTCATAGAGGCGGTTTCACCTTGATTCAAATGTGAATGAGATGCCTTGAAGCTACTTCATTCATCAGATAAAAGAACATCTTCAATACGAAGTCAACATCAGAATTTTACTTATGGTTAATCAATGAAATAGAAGGGAAGATTCTTAACTTTCTTGTTATGATATCCTTAAGAAATTTCTCTCTTTCATTAGTTGTTGTGAATTTATTTTTTAACTAATAATTCTGAGCATTCGTTAATCGATATCTCCTTTATGGGCACGTACTATGGTTAAGATGGCGTAGTTACGCTGGAATGATTTCCTGGAAGATAGTATAAAAAAAACCAATTCAACTACTAAGACGAGGACAATGGAGGGAATCCCATTCAAAATGAAGAAAAGAAGGTGTTCAGTTTTAACAACTGAGAAAAAAAATGCAGAATTGCGCACCTAGGGAAAGAGGAAAATTCCGGGTTCAATTTGTGAGCAAACCATTTCGAATCTGGCAAAACCGTCGAAAACCCACTTCCCAAATGGGATCCTTTACTCTTTCCAAAGGACGGATTTGGAAATATCTCAACAGATTTGGAGAAATTCGTGCCTGAACAGAGGTGAATTTTCCAGCATTTGGTTGTGGCCGGTTTGGTGTTTGGTGGAACGGACCATAGTTTTGTGGATTGGATTCTATCCTTCCCACTATTTTGTACAGGTATAAATTCGAACTCATAGGTCTGATGAGGGGAGGTGGGATCTCTCTGCAGGATAGGAAGAATTGTTGTTCTTCTATGTTCTGTTTCTATCTGTAATTTTGATGTTTGCAAGAAGAAAAGGAGACACTGCTGCTAAAGGGAGGGAGGCTTTGTTGAAGATCCAGGGAATTGTTTTCCCAAAGGTTCTGTATTGTTTCCTTCGTTAGGTTCAAGTAGATGAAAGAAGTCAAAACCATCAGAGTGCTGAATGAAGTTGTTGTCATGAGATTTTATCTCTGCTTGACTGTCATGCATTATTTAGGGAAACCGATATCATTTTGAACTACGTTTTCAGGAATATATATAATTCCTTACAGTTTATTTTATTTTTATGTTTCTTACATTTATACTAGGATATAAGTGTGTGAATGATTTATAAACACTTGAAAACAAACAATTTAATATTTGAGTTATGATTGTTGGAATATTAAATATTCCTACGTTGTCATTTAATCTATTATGGTTAATTCCTATGTAATAGATTAGGAAAATTGCCTTGTGTGGACCACAAGGTAACATTGGGGGATCACAATACTTCCAAAGTGTGGACCACAAGATACCTAGGCCATTTGGGTGCATTCCTAATTGATTCTGGATAAGATTTGGTAGGAAATGCAGTTTTACTGCTTTTTACAGCTTTTTACTCTATGGGGAAAAGCTAGTCACCTTAGGAAACTTGTTTTTTGCACCCATAACACTCCACAATGTTTCTTCTTTCCAAATTCGTATTTGGCATTTTTTTTCATTATACATCACCTTCAGCTCACTAATTTAGCAATTGGTGAGCCTTTGGAGAGATTTGGAAAAGCATACTTGCCACCTAGGGGGGGATGAGCATATTTTTAGTAAGTCTGATGATGAGATGAGTTCTTTGGCATATTTAGCCATTCGAATATCTGTTGTAATGTTATATATAAACAGCCTATTACTTTTATAAGGTTGGATGATGCATTTGATTCATGAGAAGTTAATACAGAATTGTATCTTTGTGAGTAATTTTTGTGTCTTTGACTAGTTGTGTGAGATCTTCTGTGAGTGAGTGTAATTGTTTGATCAGATCTTGGTGTGAACTGAATTTCACATGGTATCAGAGCTATCAAGCATTTCATTTCTCTTTCTATTGTCTTGCAGGATCCAACCAGTCTCAAGGAGGGTGCATTGATCAATCCAGCGGGTAAATTCTATTCTTTATAGGGCACAATTTTGTATCCAGAAGCATACCAAAATCAGTCCATAAGTTATTTCAGAGCAGTCATGGATCATTCACAGCAGATCATCCTCACTCCCTTCAATTACTTTGATTGGAAGGCACAGATGGAGATCTTTCTAAGGAGCAAAGGGCTCTACAGGGTGACAATGTCAACTGAAGTTGAGCCATTCTCAGCAGTAGAGAAATCTAAATGGCATAATCGAAGGGATGAATCCTATGAAATGTTATGTCTCACTCCATCTAGAGAGCTTCTATTTCATCTTGATGGCCTCACTTCTCCCAATGAAGTATGGTTGAAACTTCAAGAATTGTTCGGGAAAACCGATGAATTGAGAGGCCACCAATTGGATAACGAGCTGGTCTCTTTGAGTCAACAAAATTTTGATAATATACAGGATTTATTCTCCAAATTTAAATCTCTTGTTTTGAAGATGAAGCAATGTGGTATTGAAAAAAAGGATGAGCAATTAGTTTTGTCCATTCTCTCCAAGCTTGGCCTCGACTACTCAATCTTTGTCTCAACCTTCCATTCCACCTGGAAAGCAATTAAAAATTGGAAGAGCCCGACACTTTCATAATTCATGGAGTCTTTGACACAAGAACAAGACAAATTGGTCTTGATGGGAGCCATTAAAAATCTATCCAAATACCACTATCTGAATGTTGGATATTCAAAGGGTTCGAAAGGGAAGAAGAAGGGCAATTTCAAGAAGCCCACCGATGAGAGGAAAGACAAGCAGAAATTTAATGAAGAATCTTCAAATTTCAAAAAGAATCCGAGTAAGAAGAATGAGAGGACAAAGTGCAATTATTGGAGCAAGGGATTTCATCCTGAAAGCTCTAGCATGAAGAAAACCATTGACCAAATGGCTCAACTCTTGGAGAAATCCAACATTCCTCTTCCAGAAAGCACAAGGAGGAAGGATGGAGGACAAAATTCTGATGATAAAGAGAGAGTTCATGCACTAATGGCCAGCACATCCAAACCTTCTTCATTCATTATTGATTCCGGTGCATCAAGACACATGGTGTCTACAACTAAGTTTTTCACTTCACTTGACTCTTCCAGTGGTCCAAATATTGTATTGGGAGACAATTCTGAAACTTCTAGCAAAGGAAAAGGTAACATAGATCTCGAGTTTGGGTCATTTAATAATGTTTTATATGTACCTGGACTTGCTCCAAACCTATTTTCAGTCTATCAGATGACCCATATAGGGCTTCCCAAGAGAGTAACCTTTACCCCCATTGATGTTGGATAGCTGAAATTTCAACAGGAAAAATTATTGCATTTGGTACTGCTAATCACTGTTCTAGAATCTACAAGTTTTCTCACTTTTCGCCAAATCCCTCACCTTCTACTCTTTTAACCCATGCCAATGAGTCCAGCAAACTATGGCATGAAATATTTGGCCACTTAAATTATATATACCTTTCTCAATTTCCTGAGAAAGAGATGGTTATAGGGCTTCCCAATATCAGATTTTCCAAAGGTGTTTGTCAATCTCGCATTCTAGGAAAACACCCTGAGCATAAGTATGGGAGATCCAATTCTGAGAGAACCACTGCACCATTAGACCTTATTCATACTGATATATCCGGTCCATTCCCTCATGATTCTTTGAACCATGCCAAATACATCATCACATTCATAGATGACTTTAGCAGGTACTGTTGGATTTATTTCATCAAGCTAAAATCTGAATTTTTTGGTCTGTTCAAGCTATTCAAAGCCTCAGTTGAGAATCAGTCTGGTAGGAATATTAAAATTATTAGATTTGATAATGGTGGTGAATATGTGAAATTAGAGTTTCAACAATTTTGTACCTCTTCAGGTATTCAGATGCAACACACAGTTCCATATACACCTCAACATAATGGGGTTGCTGAGAGGAAAAACAAGTCTCTAAAGGAGATGGCCAAATGCATGCTTGAGGCAAAGTCATTGTCTCCCAAGATATGGGCTGAGGCAATAAATTGTGCCACATACATTCAAAATAGAGTGCCACACGAAGCTCTGAAAGGTATCACTTCTTTCGAGGCTTGGACAAGTCACAAACCTGATATCTCTCATTTCAGGATTTTTGGCGCAAAGGCTTGGGCTAGGATTCCACTTGAGAAGAGGAGGGATTTATAGCCCCAAAGACAACCATATTTATTTGTTGGATATTTAGAGGACTCCAAAGGTTATAATTTTCTTAGCATGACAACTCATAAAGCATTCATCGAAAGAAGTGTGCAGTTTGAGGAAGAGCCCTCTCAGAGCGCTGAAATTGGAGAACCATCTTCACCATCACCTGAAGAAAAAGTAAGTGATGTTCTTTAAATTTTTTATTCTGATATTTCTAATGATGAGGATCATTTTATTTCAGATTCTAACTCACCTACAAGGCCTAAATGGGCTGCAAAAAATTTGCAAGCAACAGGTGAACTAGCTGGCAATCCTTAGGACCAAAGAAGGACTAGATCACAATTTGAGACTGCTCTCAATGTGAATGATCCTTACCTTTCTGAGAGATGTTATATGATGATAGATTCTGATCCTCACACATATGAGGAAGCCTCACATGACCCAAGATGGCATATTTATATGGATGAGGAGTTTCAATAATTGCAGAAGAATGAAACTTGGGAGCTAGTCATGCTCCCCATAGGCAGAAAATTGGTAAGGTGCAAGTGGATTTTCAAAACCAAATGTGCAACGGTAAAATACAAAGCAAGGCTGGTATCCAAGGGATTTTCTTAGGTCCAAGTCCTTGATTATAATGAAACCTTTGCCCCTGTTTCATAGAAAGACTCCATTAGACTAGTTTTGTCTGTTGCAGCATCGAAGCACTGGGAAGTGCATCACATGGATGTGAAATGTGCTTTCCTCCATGGGGAACTTGCAGATGAAATATATATGTAGCAGCCACAGGGGTATACATCAGATCCTAATCTTATGTGTAGATTAAAAAAGTCTTTGTATGGACTAAAGCAAGCCCCCAGGGATTGGTATGCAAAAATGGACAGGTTTCTGGTCTCAGTTTTATGTTCGGTGTAAATCTGACCCAAATGTCTATATGAAGTTAATATATGGTTCTATAATGATCATAGTTATGTATGTTGATGATTTTCTGATCACAGGAATCTCAACAGATCAAATATCCACTTTGAAGACCGATTTGAATCAAGCCTTCTCAATGAGTGATTTGGGAATCCTTAAGCAATTTTTGGGGCATGAGATTTCTCAAACAAAAGATGGAACCAAGGTATCTCAGTCAAAATATGCTTTTGATATGTTAAACAAGTTTAAGATGGCTGATTGCAAGCCTTCTAAGACTCCATTCCTTTCTGGAGTTAGACTAGAAGATGCAGAATCTACACCATTGTTTGACAACACTCTATATAGACAGTTGATTGGTAGCTTGCTTTACTTGACACACACTCGACCTGATCTTGCTTATGCTATGAGTGTGGCATCAAGATACATGGAGCAACCACATGAGCTCCATTGGAGGGCTGCAAAAAGAATCCTACATTATGTGCAGGCACAAAGACTGATGGGATTCACTATGTTGCAGATTCGAGCCTAGATCTCTTGTGCTTCACTGATTCAGATTGGGCTGGTGATAGCATTGACAGGAAATATACATTTGGATTTGTATTCATGCTTGGAGGTAGCTCTGTTTACTAGTCCAGCAAGAAACATAATTCCATAGCATTATATTCAGGAGAGGCAGAGTACAGAGGAGCAGTGAATGTTGCTACAAAGTGTGTATGGTTGCAGGGTATTCTTACAAAGTTTGCGATTGCTTTTAGTACTCCTACTGTCATATTTTGTGACAATCATAGTTCTATTAGAGTTTCATGTTAACTAGTACAGAGGTAGAGGAGCAAGCACATTGAGATTCATATGCACTACATCAGAGGCTTAGTGCATGACCAACTCATTGATTTGCAGTATTTCCCCACAGGCGAGCAAACTGCAGATATCTTCACCAAGGCTTTCACAGAGAAGACATTCAGCTATCTTAGATCATTGCTTGGGATGGTTGAACATGTGGTGGAGTGAAGGGTTGATCAACAATCCTTCAATTTTGATATGTCCATGTTTTGAGGGGAGATTTTTCCCATGAGGTTTTCCTTCTATCCTTGTTTTTGTGGACCGACAATATTGTACAGGGTGACCAAGTCTTGTTACTAGGCCCTTAGCATTTCTATTTTATGATATTTAGACCATAAAGTCAGATTTATGGGGGGTGTTGGAATATTAAATCTTCCTATCTTGTCATTTAATTACATTGTTTGCATTAATTAATCTTCTATGGTTAATTCCTATGTAATAGACTAGGAAAATTGCCTTGTGTGGACCACAAGGCAATAATGGGGGGACCACAATACTCCTAAAGTGTGGAACACAAGCTACCTAGTCCATTTGGGTGCATTCCTAACTGATTCTGGATAAGATTTGGTAGGAAAGGTGCACTTCTGAGTTGTATTGTTTTTTACAGCTTTTTACCCTATGGGGAAAAGCTAGTCACCTTAGGAAACTTGTTTTTTGCACCCATGACACTCCATAATGTTTCTTCTTTCCGAATTTAGTATTTTGCATTTTTTTTCATCATACATCACCTTCAGCTCACTAATTTAGCAATCCGTGAGCCTTTGGAGAGATTTGGAAAAGCATACTTGCCACCTAGGGGGGATGCACATATTTTTAGTAAGTCTGATGATGAGATGAGTTCTTTGGCATCTTTAGCCATTCGAATCTCTATTGTAATGTTATATAACAACAACCTATTACTTTTATAAGGTTGGCTGATGTATTTGATTCACGAGAAGTTAATACATAATTGTATCTTTGTGAGTAATTTTTGTGTCTTTGACTAGTTGTGTGAGATCTTCTGTGAGTGAGTGTAATTACTTGATCAGATATTGGTGTGAACTTAATTTCACAATGATGTTATATGAGTCACATTTAAATAACTTTTGTTATTTAAATTTGGTTTTATGATATTTTATTATACCGATTTACCTGTTTAAATACCTATGTTTCTCATGGATATTTTATGAAGAAATCAGTTATTTTGAATTTAAGATATTGAATTGTTCATAGTTAACTTGTTCTATGACATTTATATATTATAGAATAATAAGTAATTTATATTTATTGTTCTTTGGTGTGTAAATGTAATCTATACCAAAATTGAAGGTTTTGATTTAGCTTTGACGATTTTTCTCAAGTTATTCCATACCTTAAATTATTTATATTACAATAGAACAACCAACATAGTTATTAAATTGCTCTTGTCCCATATAGGTTAGTATAGCTTCTAGAATAGGTGATTTGTCATAGTTTTATTTAACAACTGTTAATTAACTAGTTGCTTTTAATTAGATTAAATTAGATAAATTTATTACTTAGCGAATAGTGATTAAGAACAACCTTTTTAAAAGAAAGACTCTCTTTTAGAGAGCAGAAAAATGAAGGTAGCAGGACCTTGAACCTGCGAGAGCTAGCTAATCCAAACATACTGGGGGTTGTGTTAAATGCCCTGTATGGGATATCTCTCCATAGTTGGCCTATGACAGAAAATACAACCAACAAATGGCACTAGAAGGAGGGCAGAGGTAAAACAAATGGTTTTTATTTTTTTAATTAATTTGTTTTTATCATTTTACCCTCCAGCTCTTGGATTTCATTGTTTTTATTTCTTATTCTTTTAGTTTTCACATATATGCACTATAGATCTGGTTAGATGGCAAACTAACCTCTTAAGAATACCTATTTTCAATATTTATAATTTATGACTTCTGCTCAAATCCCTACATGGGAGTCCAATTCTGTATTGAACTTGCAAGGGCCTTTGCATGAACTTCCAAGAAAGGTAGTAGATATTTTGCCAAAATTCAATGGTGAGGGAAATGATTTAGCTATTGAGCATACCACAAAATATGAGTCGATTATATGTCTTCTTAATATTATTCATGAAGATATTGTTTGCAAGTTATTTCCACTCACTTTCGAAGGTAAGATTTTTAATTGGTTCAATGTTTTACCTGTCAATTCAATTCATAATTGGTCTCAATTCAAAAGGTTGTTTGAAAATAATTTTGATGATTATAATCCAATTAAGGCTTATCAATATCTTAGTGAAATGCAAGTGAATGATGGTGAATCTATTGGCGATTTCAATATTCGCTTCCGACGGGTATTTTATATCTTACACGATAATGATAGACCTTCAACAAACATCATTTTAGAATGGTATGTACAATATATTCTCAAAGACATGTCCATGTTCATTCTACAAAAATGCATAACAGATTTACATGAAGCATGTGAGTATGCCCAAAAACTTGGAAAGGATTTCAAAAGGTATTCTTCTGAAATTTCTTCTCCTTCTTTTTCTTTATATGATGAAAAGTATTTTGAGAATGAGTCAAAAATTTCGGAATTATCTAGATTAGAAGAGCAATTTCAGGTTTTATGCAATGAAGTAATTTCTTTACAACAAGGAAGAAACATTCAAACAATTACACAGAACACGAAAAGTGAATTAACCTCAAAATCTATACTAAGTTCTGATTATAATTTTCCTTCCCTGACTAAATATACTGAATGTCTAACTTCTAATATTCACTGTCTAGAATTTGAACCCGAAATTTTAGGAGAAAGTCCTAACTCTTATGCTTCTAATTTTCCAAATGAAGATTTTACCTTATCCAAACATATGCCTTTTTTGGATTTTGATCATGTCTATCCAATTTTGGATGAGAATATAATTGGGAAAAAAAATTGTCATTCGATCCTAATGATTTAGAAAGTCCTTTTTTGATGGCGGATAGTCATAAAAATAATTATTCTATCCCTCTAAATCAATCTATCAATCTTGATGTAGATGGAGATTTAGGAATCACTAATCTAAACTTTGAAGAAACTAATTGTAATTCAGATTTCGAAATACATAAACATAATCTTAACTATGTTAAAAAGTATGACTTACAAGGTAATTTATTTGAGTATCCGTCCTCCTCATCTACTAATTTTAATTGTTATGAAGAATATATATCATTAGAAGTAGTGTTGGCTGAAATTGAAAATAAGTTTCAGAATATTTGTTCTAATTACACCTTGATTATAGATCAAATTTATAAGGAAAAGAGAATACAGACAAATAATTTGAAAAATAAAAACTCTATACTTCTATTTGTTCAAAGGAAGAAGAGGATAGAAATCAATTAAGCTTTATTCATGGCAAACCACATACCTATAATGCTGATTTGGTTAGTACACGAAATTGTAAGCTAGAAGAGAAACCTATTGGTAGTCCACCATGTATCAATTTTACAAACATGGAAGATTGTAAATAACCACAAATTTAAGGAAATATGATTGATAAAGATGTTATGCATGATAATGAAACTATTTTAAAGAAAACATTCTCTATTCAGTTTTTTTCTCAATCCTCAAATCATGATTTTATGTGTCCATATGATGAGAGATCTAATAAATTCATTGAATCTTTTAGCTTCCAATCTGATTTTCATGATCCAATTTACACATGGTTGGAAGAATCATATTTGAAAAAAAATCATTTTCATTTTCTTTTCTCTGTAAATAGTGAATCTGATATAATTTTTTCCATCCTTGGTTATGAAGCACCTCGATTCCTAATACTAATCTTTGATGGATTATATTCTGCAGATTTGGAAGTGCTTCAATGGCTTCATTGGTTATTTGATTTTACTTGATCTTTTGTATATATGTAGTTTAGTGTAGAAGTAGGATATATAGTGAATTAGTTAGTTTACTTTTAATTTGAATAAATAAGTTATCAATAATTTTGATGAAAGATGAGTCACTATCAAAGTGTGTTCAAGAGAGTTTTCATTAATTTATTTTCATTCTTGTCCATATTATTTTCTGAAGCATTTCTTGTTGAAATTATATTTCAAATTCATGATCTTTAACATGAAATGTTTAACCCAATTATTTCTTTAACATTATAAGACAAGAATCTATTTTTAATTCTGCTTATGATCTCACTCTTTTAACATGGAATTTAATGTGGCCCGCTCATGTCCAAATTGATATCATTCTTAGCTGAACACTTAGTTAGGATTGCTTATAGAATTTCTATTTTAGGACTTTCTAATAAAATCTTGGTTAATTTAAATGTCTCATTCATCAATCAAAATCTTAAAGGAAAACAAATTGGAATTGTCGAAAGTTGACTCTACTGATGAGCTGATAAAACATTTTCACAAAATCACCTTTATTTTGATGTGTATATTGTATCTCCCTTTCTATTTTTATTAGACTCATTTTGCGAAATTATCGAAAGTTTAATATTGGGAGATTCATCATTCATCTTTATGTATGTCAGTATTTTGTGATTTTTACATTATTTTGTATAGCTCATCTCATAGGTTATGACCATATTTTGGTTTTCTCATTTCAAGTTCATTTATCTCCTTCAATGGTCAGCTTAAGTTTCGACAAATATCATCTTCTTAGTTAAATTCTTTAGAATTGTGATACATTCTTTTCTTAACTTAAGATTTCAAATTAACCAGATCTTTCCTTAGGTTTATTTGTATATATGTTTGCGTGTTTTTTTTAATTAGTTAGTTTTACTTTTAGTTTTGCTTTTGCAGTTTGCTTGAAGTTAGAAGAGGGTTATTATAAATAAATAACGTTGTGTTGACATGGCACTAATAAACCTGATATCTTTTAGGAAGACATTTTAAGTTGTTTCTTGTTTTATCAAACCTTCTTACTATGACCAAACTACTCCTAGCTTTGAAAAACCTTTCACGAACTTATCCAAGCAATCAGTTAAACCCCTGAGCATTATCCTCAAACTTTTATCTTTAAATGGTATAAAAGTTATTAAAGTTCACCTATCAAGGACGTTTCTTCTAGAATCTGCATGAGTTAGTAACATTATCCATCCTTAGACTGTCTATACAATTTGAGGAGTTTTATCTTGATTTTTCTACCCATCCATTAAATTTTGCTGTAAATAAAACCAATCATTTAAAGGATTTGGTTAAAGAATAGGAGGTCTCTTAATAGAGTCGGCCTATCATGATCATCAGCCCTATCAGAATGAAATCACCATCTATGGTCACCAAGCCAGGGTGATGGCTCTTGGTTGAAAGACCACGAGACATGAAGTATCATCATGAGTCGGCCTGTTCATCTCCGATAGTTCTCGTGAGTGATGCTATCAACATCTAGTTACCAAGCCAGGGCAGTAGTCTCTAACCAAGGTTCTTATAAATATCACCATCTCATTGTAAATAATTATGAAATAAATGAAGAAGTTAGTTAAGGAACATGAGGTCTCAGAAATGAGCTGACCTGCTCATGATCATGGGTATCATCAAACTCACGTTGCCCATATCCAGGCACCAAACCGGGGTAGTAGCTCTTAGTTGTGAAATCGAGAGACGGGGGGGTCTCATCATGAGCCAGCCCGCTCACTTTTAATGGTGCTTGTTAATGACATTTCCATCATTTAGTCACCAAGCTAAGGCATTGGTCCTTAATTTATATCTTTTGTAAATACTTTATCTACTAAAAAAAAAAATTGTACAAAATGTAAATAAATGTTTGTATTTTAATGGATGGGATGGACTATCTTGATGTCTTCTTGAGAGTATGGTGGTCATGTCTTTATGTTGGTGTTTACTTGACTATATTTAGCTTTTGAAGATTATTTCTTAATGGAGTTTCCTCATTGTACATATATCAATAACCATTATCATTGTAAAGTTTTAGATATAATGCTTGGGGTAATTTATCTGGTTGTAACAGAATTTTAAGTTCAATCCTTTCTATAGGCTAGTGATTTAAGGAGGTCACGTGGTATGAAATTTGATATTTCGAGAAGTCCTTTTCTACTTCCTATCTTTATCATTTTCAGGTATATTATACTGAGATAACTGGTTTGCCCAGCATGTCACAATTTGTTGGCACCACAACAACTTCCCCTTGATTTTATAAAATAAAGGGGTCCCCATTAGGATTTTGTAAATACTTAGCTTTTGGTTTTAATTTGTATCGCTTGATTTGATAGGTGATATCATGACTTTCCTTCCTTGATCTTTCACTCTTTGACTCTTTGCGATGCTTGTTCCTTGGTTTGGTTTTCATGGCTTTAAGGATTTGGTTTCTTGATTTCTCAATAACGATTGCATGCTCTTATTTGAACTTGTCCAAGTTGATTGTATGTCTTTTTTCACTTGAATTGGATCAATTTGATTCTTCGACAACCTTATGACATCCTTGCCAAATTTGGCCTTCACTTTACCAATAAGTAAGCATCTTGGCAAATGAAATTATTTAAGTAAATGCTTACTCTTAAGATTTTGATTCACGTCGTGAAAGAGTATATATTGAAAAACAAAATCATATCTTTAATCCTAATTTCAAATGATCTATCATATTTTCTAAGCTTTAAACTTTTCACAATGATTTTTCCTTTTTGTGTAATTTCATAATTCCATGCAAAATTAAAAAAAATTAATTAAAAGCTTATTTATATTTGGTCCAAACCTCTATAGGTTATTGCTTAAAGATTCAAGATGATTGGTTTCTTTTTCAATTGAGCAAAATACCATTATTCTTATTTTGTTCTTGGTATTATTTCTATTTGTTTGGGCACAACATTGATTTTTATTGAGAAAAAGAAATTGACTTAAATAAATTCTTGAATTTAAATTATGTTTTACATTAAATTACATTAATATAATTATAAGTCAAGAGTTTAAATTTTAGAACTTTTTACAAAAGAATATTACTTTTATAAAGTTATTATTATATAAATTATCATATATTTTCAGTTAATGCCCAAAGCTTTATTACTATTTTATCCAAGACTAAAATATGAAATCGTGAATATCAATTAAACCTTTGAGTCATATCTTCTTTATTTTATTATTTTTCACATACATAATACAAATTTCAAAATTATGAAGTCGTGACTTATGACTTTCATACGTGAATATTTACTCTCATTTATCAAGCATTCTTTATTAATTGGAAATTTTAATTCATTCACTTCTTGTATCTCATCGTATTACTGGAAGTTGACTTACCTTTGGCTTTGGTTATTGTTTATGTCTTATGATATGCATCAAATCACATACCTTACACGAGTCCACAAGTGAAGATTGCAGCTGTAAAATTTGGATGAATAGATCGTCGAAGTAGAAGGCAAGATGCCGATTGTTATATTCGCCAATGAAGAAACCAGATCGCAATATTCAAGGAAGCATATCATCAGTCACGAGATTTGTTAGTAGTAGTGTTTGCTGGATATTTGCATTAAATGAAATCTCTGCATATTGTTGCCACGTTTGAAACACAAGGGGAGATTATACAAGATTATGTAAACAATGTTGTATTAAGACAAGGTTTGTCAGAAACATAACAACGTAATCTCATTACCAGATTTCAAAGATGACTGAGAGTGATATGAATTAGATTATATCAAATCTTGAGGATCGCTCCCGAGAATAAAGCTTCCACAAGAGGATGATCCCGAGGTTTTTTGCCACTTGTCCAAAACCATCGTTGTGGCATTTAAAAAGGGTTGTTGAATTATGATGTGCATCAAACAAAATATGTTGAAATTCTAGATAGCATGTGTTCGTTGCATCAGTTTGCCAGCAAATGAGGGAATATTACATGAGAGGTTTCATGATGAGACTGGAATATCGCGATGAATTATGCAACATAGAAGTAAATAGTCATAGAGGCGGTTTCACCTTGATTCAAATGTGAATGATATTCCTTGAAGTTACTTCATTCGTCAGATAAAAGAACATCTTCAATACGAAGTCGACATGAGAATTTTACTTCTGGCTAATCGATGAATTAAAAGGGATGCGTTAGAAACCCATGTCAACCCTTCTTTTTACTTTGTTAGTATATTGTTGTTGGACGCATATGCTTTGTAAGTCATCCCGTAGTATTTGTTGATCCATAGTTTGTATTATCCCATGGTATTGACCCATAGTATTGGACGCATATGTTTTGTGAGTTGTTCCATAGTATTATATGTCCCATGGTATTGACCCATAGTATTGGGCATAGAATTAGTATATAAGTGTGTGTTGAGGCCAATGAAGGTACCGTGAAGTTATTTGTATTGAGCTTGCTCAAAGGAAGTTTCTCCCTTGAAGTGGCTTGCGATCAATAAAGCGATTATGAGTTCATTTATTTCTGCTATCTCGTGTATTTTCATTAATTAATTATTGCAGGTTCTTCACATCTGGTATCAAAGCACTTTCTTCGGCTCGTTGGGTGAAATTTCTGTCAATTTTTTTTCGCATCTGTTGCAGGTTCATATCTGGGAATAATCCCTATCCGCTTAACTGTGGGAAGTACTTGGGAATAATCCCTAAAAATCATTGTGATGAGTACCACAGGAACCCCAAAGTAGTTGGCCCATTGAGAGGACCTGCTAGCGAAAAGAGCATCGACCCCTACCTGATTGACTAGTTCCCACCCATGAGGTAAACCAAGAGCTGTCGTTTGTGGCAAAGCGGTTATCAGTTTTACCTGAGCCGTGGAGTGGGGTACTGCCCCAATACGCAAGCCGTCAGACAAAATTGGTGGCTGAGTGAATCCCCTGAACCGTTAGGAAGCCGAGCATACGGGGTCCATATCTATTTTTAGCTGATAAATCGCAGATTTTCTCTGTCCATAACTATTGTTGATCACTTCCGCACTGTTTCAGATCTATCTGTTGGCGATCCCTTCTGCGTCGTTGCAGATCCATCTATTTCTGATCCCTTCTGCGCCATAGCAGATCCATTCTGGAAAAAAAAATTTAAAAAAAAATAAATATATAAAAAAAATCTGTTTTTTTTTCACCATATCTCCCTTGTTTTCACTCTGTTTCCCTTGAAACTTCCCTGACACCCCTGTAATTCCATTATGCATATTTCCTTAATTCCACTTCCCAAAGCCAGAAATTCCACATTTGTCTACTTTTAGGGTTTGCCATAACTTCTTTAATTTTCACCCAATCACCTTTAAATTTTGTCACCGTGTTCATTCCCTATTTCTGCTTCTTTGTCCCTCTTTGAAAAATTTTGCCATTCTTTCACCTCGCTTATGAAATCCTCATTTTCTACTTCCCTGTCCATTCGAAAGTGTCTAAAACCTCATCAAACCCCAATTACCCATCAGAGTTTTTCCCAAATCCAAATTTCCCTTTACTAAATAAGCTTCTGTTTGTGTTTTTCTACCCATTCGAAAAAAAAACTCTTGGTTATGGTTGTCACCCACGCAGGAGCAAAAACCATGGAGGAAGCACTTGCAACCATCCAAACTAAACTCGAGGATCTGGATGAAAAATTTCTCGGCCTCCATCTTGAGCATTCAACCATGAACAACAAACGACAGTCCGAGTCTTCATCAGACAATGGGTTCTCTTATTCCAGCAATTTTTGTGGTCCGAAAATTAATTTTCCTCGCTTCAATGGTATTTATCCGACTGGCTAGATCTATTGTACAGAACAGTATTTCATTCTGCATAATACTTTTGATGTCAACAAAGTTCCACTTGCATCCTTTCATTTGGAACAGGAAGCTCTTCAATGGCACTGTTGGTACATCAAGGCTCATGAAAAGCCAAAATGGACAGATTTTTGCCAGTTCGTTTTGCAACGATTTGTTCCTAGTGCTTTTGATGACTTCACAGGAGCCCTCACTAAACTTCGCCAAATTGGCATCGTGAGAGAGTATCAATTTTTTTTTGAGAAACTAGCCAATCACGCAGAAGGATTGTCTGATGAATTCTACGGGAGTTGTTTTATCAGTGGTCTTAAGGATGAAATCCACTCAAAGGTTAAAATGTTATGTCCCAACACAATGATGGAAACCCTAGAGTTGGCTAAGTTGGAAGAAGACAAGATTGCAACCCAACAACGCTCCAAACCCACTTTTGTTCCCTTCCAAAATATGGATTCTCAACGACCTCCCATCCCGCCAGCTCCTCGACCAACTCCCTATCAAGCATTTGTTTGAAACAGAGATGCAGGCACGCAGGGAAAAAGGGCTTTGTTATAATTGTGATGAGAAATTCACTCGGGGACATAGATGTGTTCAACAAAAGCTCTATCTCTTGGATGTGGATTCTCTGCCTGCCTCTGAAATTGGTGAAGACGCTCCAGATACAATGGATGATCAGGTCGACATTCAGGAGCCGCCTATTGACCCTCTGTATCTGGAAGACCACCTACAGATATCTCTCCATGATTTAGTCGGAATCACCACCCCCTAAACAATGTGGGTCAGGGGTTACTTCAAGAAGCTTCCTCTTACAATACTCATTGATTCTGGTATCACTCATAACTTCCTTGAACCTCGGATCGCCAAACAGGCTGATTGTTTTGACCATCCTTGCTCCAACTTTGAAGTCATCGTTTCTAATGGGGGCTCCTTACCTTACAAGGGGAAGTGTCACAATGTGTGTATCTCTCTGGAAGATTATAAGCTGCACTCTGACATGTTTGCCTTGTCCTTAGGCAGATGTGATGTGGTTTTGGGCATTCAATGGTTACGTACTCTTGGCCCTATCTTATGGGATTTTGCTGAACTTTGGATGCAGTTTTCAGTCAATGGGAAACAACACAAATTTACGGGATTACAACCAGGGTCTCTCCGCATCATCAGTTCACATCGCCTGAAAAAGATCCTTAAGAAAAATTCACATGGTGTCATTGCTCAGCTCCACTCCATTCAGATGCACCCATCAATGGTCTCCACTACTTCCTTGGATAGATATGCAGGTGTCTTTGCTGAATCAATGAGCTTGTCGCCTTCAAGAGACCTTTCTGGTAAAAATTTAGCTGCATCTACATATCATAAGGAAATGATGGCTATTTTACATGCAGTACAGAAGTGGCAACCATACCTATTAGGGAATTATTTATGCATCAAGACTGATCTCCAGAGTCATGAAAATTTCTTGGAACAATGGGTCTCCTCCCTAGCACACCTGAAATGGGTTATCCAACTCCTGGGTTATGCCTATACGATTACTTACAAGAAGGGTAAGGACAATCTGGTGGAAGATGCTCTTTCTCGCACATTGGATGATCCAGATTCTCTTACAGCTATTTCTCTGCTTGTTCCAAATTGGTTGCAATCTATTCAATAGGGCTATCTCTTCTATGAACTCCATGCTTCTCCATCGGCAGGGCACTCTCGGTTCCTCAAAACGTATGACCGAGAAAAATGTAACTTCTTTTGGCAAGGACTGAAAATGACAATGCAACATATGGTGGCTAACTGTCATACTTTCCAAGTCAACAAGGGTGAACTGACACTCCTTTCGGGAATGCTCGAACCCTTGCCTATCCCTACACAGATTTGGACAGCTATTTCTATGGATTTACTTGAAGCGCTCCAGTGGTACAATACCACATCTAAAATGACACCATATGAAGCAGTCTATGGACAGGCACCACCAGTTATTCTTCCATACACCCTCAACATTTTCCCAATTCAGGAAATTGACTCGGTTCTTCTAAACCGTGATTAGATTCTTCTCATTCTGCATGATAATCTTCACATGGCACAAATTCGATTGAAACAACAAGCCGATCAACACCGCTCTGAGCACACTTTTCATGCAGCTGATATGGGTCTTCTTCATCTACAGCCTTACACACAATCCTCCCTGAAACACAGAAGGCGTCAGCTTCTCTCTCAATCTATCACAGAGGTATTCATTCAGTGGCCTAGAATGCAACCTGAGGATGCTCCAAGGGAACCACTCCTTCATATTCCGCATCAATTTCCACGTCTAAAGCTTTGAGGACAAATATTTCTCTAAGGGAGAGGGGATGTTAGGAACCCATGTCAACCCTTCTCTTTACTTTGTCAGTATATTGTTGTTGGACGCATATGCTTTGCATGTTGTCCCGTAGTATTTGTTGATCCATAGTTTGTATTAACCCATGGTATTGACCCATAGTATTGGACGCATATGCTTTGTAAGTCGTCCCGTAGTATTATATGTTCCATGGTATTGACCCATAGTATTGGGCATAGAATTAGTATATAAGTGTGTGTTGAGGCCAATGAAGGTACCGTGAAGTTATTTGTATTGAGCTTGCTCAAAGGAGGTTTCCCCCTCGAAGTGGCCTGTGATCAATAAAGCGATTGTGAGTTCATTTATTTATGCTATCTCGTGTATTTTCATTAATTAATTATTGCAGGTTCTTCACAGGATGATTCTTAACTTTCTTGTTATGATATCCTTAAGAAAATTCTCTTTCATTAGTTGTTGTGAATTTATTTTTTAACTAATAATTTTGAGCATTCGTTAATCGATATCTCCTTTATGTGCAGGTACTATGGTTAATATGGTGTAGTTACGCTGGAATGATTTCCTGGAAGATAGTATAAAAAAAAACCTATTCAACTACTAATATGAGGACAATGGAGGGCATCCCATTCAAAATGAAGAAAAGAAGGTGTTCAGTTTTAATAGCTGAGACAGAGAATGGAGAATCGCGCACCTGGGAAAGAGGAAAATTACGAGATCAATTTGTGAGCAAACCCTTTCGAATCTAGAAAAACCATCGAAAACCCACTTCCCAACTGGGATCCTTTACTCCTAAGTGCGAATAGTTTGGAAATATCGCAACATATTTGGAGAAATTCATGCCCAAACAGAGGTGAATTTTCCAGCATTTGGTTGCGGCCGTTTTGGTGTTTGGTGGAATGGACCAGAGTTTTAGGGATTGGATTCTATCCTTCCCACTGTTTTGTAAAAGTATAAGTTCGACCTCAGAGGTCTGATGAGGGGAGGTGGGAGCTCTCTGCAGGATAGGAAGAATTGTTGTTCTTATATGTTCTCTTTCTATTTGTAATTTTGATGTTTGCAAGAAGAAGAGGAGACGTTGCTGCTAAAGGGAGGGAGGCTTTGTTGAAGATCCAGGGAATTGTTTTCCCAAAGGTTCTGTATTGTTTCCTTCTTTAGGTTCAAGTAGATGAAAGAAGATAGCTGGTATTAGAAGTCAAAACCATCATAGTGCTGAATGAAGTTGTTCTTATGAGATTTTATCTCTACTTGTCTGTCATGCATTATTCAGGGAAACCGATATCATTTTGAACTACGTTTTCAAGAATATATATAACTCCTTACAGTTTCTTTTGTTTTTATGTTTCTTACATTTATACTTGGATATAAGTGTGTGAATGATTTATAAACACTTGAACACAAACAATTTAATATTTGAGTTATGATGTTATATGAGTCACATTTAAATAACTTTTGTTATTTAAATTTGGTTTTATGATATTTTATTATACTCATTTACCTTTTTAAATACCTCTGTTTCTCATGGATATTTTATGAAGAAATCAGTTATTTTGAATTTTAGATATTGAATTGTTCATTGTTAACTTGTTCTATGACATTTATATATTATAGAATAATAAGTAATTTATTTTTATTGTTCTTTGGTGTATAAATGTAATCTATACCAAAATTGAAGGCTTTGATTTAGCTTTGACTAATTTTCTCGAGTTATTACATATCTTAAATTATTTATATTACGATAGAATAGTCAACGTAGTTATTAAATTGCTCTTGGCCAAGATAGGTTAGTATAGATTCTAGAATAGGTAATTTGTCATAGTTTTATTTAACAATTGTTAATTAGCTAGTTGATTTTAATTAGATTAAATTAGATAACTTTGTTACTTGGTGAATAGTGATTAAGAACAACCTTTTTAAAATAAAGACTCTCTTTTAGAGAGCAGAAAAATGAAGGTAGCAGGTCCTTGAATCTGCGAGAGTTAGCTAATCCAAACATACCAGAAGTTGTGAAAAATGCCTTGTATGGGATGTCTCTCCGTAGTTGTCCTATGACATAAAATTTGGCCAACAAGCATTTAGAGGAGCATACAACCTTGAGGCATTTCAAGGAGCAAAGACCCTAAGGGATTTCGATACCAGAGTGTGAGGAGCAGAGGAGTAGAGACAAAAAAGAGGAACAATGTCTTTGGTAATACCTACCCTCTTTTGTATATTTGAGTACAATGAGGAATTTAGGAATTTATGTATCTCTTAGCAGTGGCACTTGTGTATGAATTGCCAATACCAAGGCATGTTGGATAAGTGTGAAATTGTTTGCAAATTTCTAACCTTTTGTTTTTTTCTAACATTGCACAACCATGAATGCCATCTGTGGGACTCAGCTGCCACATCAATGACAGGTCAAAAGCATCCCCATCTCAGTCAATTAGGGATTCTTCAGGGGCCATGGATTTCTTGGAAGGCTAGGAGGAAGTAGGGCCTGCCTCTTTCATCATTATGGGTGAATAGTGAATATTTCAATTCGATAGAAAAACTCATGGTTAAAAATGATACAAAATTACTTGGTTAGCTGGAAGCTTCAATGGTTGCATGAGGATGATTGTATGCACATGAAGTTGTCTTTGAATGCATCGGGGGCACTCTATTAAACAAATAATATCAAATTTCCCCACAGTATCCCTCTTTTGTATTTTCCCAAAACCTAATCCATGTGTCATTTGACAATTGGTGGATCGGGCATTAAATTTTTGTCCATTGTCATTTGGTGAGTCCCAATGCCATGTGGCATTCTATGAGTGGTACACCTATCGTCGATGTGATAGATGAGTCCCACTTCCCTCTAATAGTTTCTTATTTCCAATAGGTGTTGCACAATGTTCACTGCATAGGAGTTCCGAGACTGCAACATATTCAAATTTTCAAAAAACAAGTTTTGTTGATAATTGGTTAGCTTTGTTGTCTATTTCGATATCACCTGTATCCACCTCAGGTGTCTTGTGATAATCCCCAATACGATTTTTTGGATACCTTTTCCTTTTAGAGATAGAAGGAAAAATGTGTTCCTTGTTAAGATTAGACTTTCCTAGGTCTTTAACATCACCATCACCTCCATCTTTGTCCAAGTTATTTTGTTTTCCTCTTGGGGAAGTGGCCAAGGTAGTCTTCTTAGAAGCACTAGTAACGTTTCTAGTTGATTGTGCTTAAGTTTCACTCACCTCTAACTTTCCTCTTTGCAATCTCATATAAGTAATTGTTATTATTTACAACAAACTTTGCAAATTTAAATGGAATAGTAAACAAATGTTTCATTTTCTTTTGTTTGAAGAAGATAGACCATTTTTTATATTGTTGAAAAAAAATCAACAAGATAGAATCATTCACAAAAAAATCTACGTAGAAAATAAGTCCTCCCCTCAAATCCATAAAGGTTGATGTAAGTAAATATTTATCATAAAAATACCCTCCTTTCCCAATGAGGAAAGTTCAACCCTCTAATGTCAATCTATTAGGATCCCTTCCAACAATCATTTTCCTGAATCTCCTTATAGATGCATCCTAAACCCTATAAAAATGGAATCAAGATTTATGTCTTAATATTGAAGGGTATTTAGTATTGGCTCAACCTTAAAATTGACAACTCCCTTTGGAACCAACTTCTCAAATAAATTGCAAAAAAAAATGCATAAATGAGATACGAGGCCATGAAGAATATTCTAGTTTTATGAAAATTTGACAATTGATGGGTGATTTCATAAGATATGAGCTCACCAGAGTAAAAAAAATATGCCTCTTTATGCGAGTGTAATACATAACATGCAAGACATACCTAGTGTTGGTGTCCTATTTTAACTTTTAATCCAAAATAGAAAATCCACCTCTAAGCATAGAGGTTTCCCGGATAGTGAGTGCATATCTCCATGAGGTGATAATGAGTTATGGTCAAGCATGGGAAAAAGAAATTGGTCAAATCCATTGATAACAATAATTGGCACACAAGTACATTACCAACCAATACATTGTGAATGTATGTTATTAAGTCAAACAACTAATTGAACCATGCTGAAAATACCACAAAATACCCCATTTTTCACTTGTTCACACTTTTATTGACCTCCACCAACTTGCACATCAAACACTAGTTCTTCCAAAATTGAGCCATCCTTATTACTTTGTTGGGGATGCCCAAAACCAAAATGTGTGTCCATGAATCTTCTTCACAACATTCAATTGGACATAACATACTATTAGTGTTCTTTTTTATGAGCTCTATCATGGTTTGTGCTTGGTCATTGTTAGAATTTGTTGCAGGTGGTGTAATGTATGTTCTTTTAATTTATCTTTTCTTTGATGTTGATAAAATTTAGTACCCCATGGTCAATATACAATCTAAACTATCGTAGCAACAAGCTTCAATGTAATCTTATCCTTAGCAATCAAGACTTTGTTGCATTAGTGTGCTCCATTGGAATTCACATGTTTAAACATATAGGTGATACAAACCGTTACACCAAAACCCCGAGGTGTTAGTGAAGGTCGCCCACTAGGATCTTAACATCCCACCACGATCCACAGTCCAGACTCTGGGCTGGATGTGCGCCCGTATGGTGGTGTCCCCTTTGCGTTGTACGAGCCCCGGACGAACACTGCAATGTTGACGTTGCCACCCGCTCTGTGACTTGAACCTGGGTGGAGGCTTTGATACCAATGATACGAACCGTTACACCAAAACCCCGAGGTGTTAGTGAAGGCCGCTCACTAGGATCTTAACAATAGGTGCTACATGTCTACACATAACATTGAATCCTATCATGAACTTCTTGTAAAAATTTGTTGTACCATAAAAACTTCTCGTGTATGTGACACTGCAGGGTGTGGACCAAATTTAGCATCACCTTCAGTTTCTTTGAATCCATGTATAAATATTATAGACTAAAAACATGTTTATATTTATTAATTGTTAGGATCTTAACTAAATATTCAGTGTCGCATTCATTAATTCTAGGTCATGCTTCAACCCAAAGTTAACTCATGAAGAAATGGGTTAGTGGGGGTGGGATCTGAGGAGGTTGTTATTTGTCGAAATTGAACATCATATCATGTAGATTGAGAAATCATCCTAATCTTAATCCATGTGCGATATGTAGTTTAGTGAATCTCTAATCTCATATCACGTAGATTTAGAGACTAGTCATCATGTACAATAAATAACCCATGTACAATATGTAATTATTTTGAATCTCAAATCTCTTATTATGATTCTAGAGTCTATGTAGATATAGAAACCAACAACCCTATGTACGCTATTTGAACGAATTTTAAAGTTGTAATGTGATAGAATTTGAAGTAGAGAGTTAGCCAATAATTTTGAGTTAGTCCAGACTCAAGATCACAAAGAAAAGGAAAAATATTCCATGTGTCACACCTAGAGAGGAAAAATGATGGCCTAAGTATGGAAAAAAAAACATTTATGTTGCATCATATGGAATTAAATCCTACTTGTTTAGATATTATGGACAATTAAAACTACAAGGTAGGCCCTCTTCCTTGTTATCTCACAAAATCTTGAAGGAAAAGAGCTTCAATAACAAAGACCAACAAGTCCTCGAATCGTCGAGCTAGACTAGTTGTTTTAGCTGCATTCACCATCCTTTTGATTAGCATCAATAGCCATCAATAGGGTTTTCCATAAATTACTAGGTAAGATCTTGTATCTTACTCTCTTAGACAATTTTAGTCTTTGTGAGTATCCCTCCATCATACCAAAGACTAAGAAAACATTTTCTTCAATCCATGAGTCATTGAATAGAACTAAGTGATGTCTCCTCCTCGTTGGATTGGCCTCTGAGAGGCTCAAATCATTCTAAAAGTAAAATTTCTGAGTATAAAACAGGAAGGGTCCCACACTCCAGGTAAGTACCCTAACTTCCTCTTAATTAGACTCGTTACCGTTAGTCTTATACTATTGGTTACATGTTACTGAAGATTACTTTTACACAAGGACCCCTTGTATAATCCTTCAAAGAACTGAATTTTCTAGTTTCCTTTTCCAAGACTCTTATACCTTTTGAAAGACCAAATTCTTGTAAGACTCTCATTTGAACTAATCTTGTCAAACATGGCTCTATTTTCCTCTTCTAACACTATATTGTGAAAAAATGAGTCCACCTTGATAATGTCTATTATCTTTGGTTAGGGACGTTCCTCATACATTTCCTAAAATTTCTGAATGAAGACCTCTGGCAAGTCCCTGTAAGACTTTTTTCACGATCTATCGTATTTCTCCAATTTTTCTTTCATTGGGAAGAAAGTATGGGGTTGAATTTGTTGTTCTCATTTTTTACCTTCGACTATGTCTCTCTACATTTTAGCCTCATTTGTGGTTCTTTTTCCTTATAAATATTGAGTTTCTATTGTTCCATTTTTTTTTAAAATATGCATGTTCAAGTAATTAAAATCCCCAATAGGTGGGGAAATAGTAGTTCATTGATCTCACCTTTCACTTCATTGATATGAGCACCTCTATTTTTCTTCCATTGCGAGATCATCCAGCTTGGACCTTCCTTATATGGTGATGATAAAAAATCACAGTTATTGTACGAAACACATATGCACAATATACCTTTTGAGGGCATGGATCCAATTATTCATCAATTTCAAAGACTAATTAAGTCAACAACAAATATGAATTGCATTTGTTAAAGGTGAACGAGTTTAATGATACCTAGAGTACTGAAGTTGAAAATTCAAAGGATACACACAATATTACATTTCTTGATGTTGAATTATATGTCATTGATATTCCCTTATTTGAATTTCAGCTAACTATATATCTGATTTGATCGACTGAAGGTAGAACCAAATAGGTACATGTCAGATATATCTTCATCGAGTGAGGGAAGCTCAGTACAAACAGAAGGAAATGCATCTACATCTAGTAGATCTGATAGGTGAAGAACGACCAAAGGTGAAAAGTTCAAAAGAAAATTTTGTGGACGTATGGAATTTTTTTCTTGCCGAAGGAGGATCATGCTCCTACGATGATGAGAGAATAGGAGACATCGAGGTGCCACTCAGGTATTAGAATTTGGTGAAACAATGGGTACCTAAGGAATTGCCTCCGTTGAACACTGAATTTAGTGTCGACAATAGGATGTATCGCATTGCACCATCCTCACTACATGGTCTGGGGATATTTTCCATGGATGGAATAATTGTAAAATACAATACAGTGATTGAATTGATGGACTATGTCGGAACATGTTACGACTACAATGATTGGATGGTGTTGGTTGGGTACATGCGAAGTATGCAGAGATATGCACTCACTGCAAATTATATACATGTAAAAGACAACAATAAAAATAAGGGGGAGACTATCTATATTGTCACGTCCCCGATCCCCTTAGTTCCCTTTGGGGCGATGGAAGATCACCTGATAATTTTTTTTTCTCCAAAACTTTCCACTTTCACACACAACCGCAATGGTCATAGATCCGCAATCTGCATTTCGTAATCCACATTGCAGGATTCAGAAATGCGGAACCACGAATCACCATACCAAGAAATTTCCCTTACGCAATCCACAATTTTGCATTGTGGAACTCGGAAATGCGGAAGCTCAAAATACTGTTAGTTTTTCATCATTTAATTCAATATGATCTAAGATCTTATCTGAGAGAACAACATGCACAGCATATCAAACACAAGAGACAAGAGACACAAAGCATTTCACCAAGGAAACCATAAAGGAGAAAACCCCACAACTTCCTCAGAGATAGAATGAGCAATAGTACAAAACCCCAAAACAAATAGATGGTCTCTAGAAGCTTCTTCCTCCTCCACTTGAGCGAACTCCTCCTCTATCTCACTAATGCGAAGTGATTGAGTGTGTGAATGATCAAATAGATAGGATCACCCTCTCTATTTATACTTTACCTTTCACTTAGCCTTAACCCCAAACAGGTCGGCCCCTAAGTGTAACTGACTGGGCCGACTTCTCTAGGAGAGTCTAATAACCCATTAATAACTTAACTCTGGGGTCAAATGCCTCGAAATACACGGGAGGATTGATCTCAATGACTTTATGTGACCCAAGTACAATAATGACTTCTCTGACCGGAGGAATAAACATCTCCGTCGGAGGTAGAATAATAAAATATAAATACAATATACAAGTGAATACATTCCGAAGTTACAAATACATCAACACTCCCTCTTAACTAGGAAGGTATTCTGTTGACATAGTTCATCAGCACAAGTCTTCATCACTGGATCATCATCAAAGCTGGACCATCATCAAAGATGGGTCATCATTGTCACTGCTACTGCTATATCGACCATCAATCTCCAATCTACTCATCATAGGAAGTTCTATAGAGCCAACCCTTTTTCATGTTGGATGTATCCCTAGCCTCCATGTAGGTATTCATTATATCTGTGAGCAATCCATCAAGTATGTACATCTTAGGACTTATTATATGCCTCAGCAAAACCTGCAAGATCTCCCAGGACTGATTATATTCCACTGCAAAACCTAAAGGAGGAGCATCCCAGGACTAATTATATGCCACTTGCAAAACCTACAAGATCTCCCAGAACTGATTATATGCCACTGCAAAACCTGAAGGAGCATCCTAGGAATGATTATATGCCTATGCAAAACCTGTGTACCATACAATTACCTCATCATCTTCATATCATCTCATCATCAACGGAGCACAGCCCAGATGCACACAACACATCACTTACAATCACTGGCATGGTAGGACTTTCCTTTGACCATCCGAGAAAGGCTCAACACTTACATCAACGACCATGGAAGGACTAACCTCTGACCATGTCGGAAAGGCTATAGCAATTACATCAATGACCATGGAAGGAATTTCCTCTGACCATGTCGAAAAAGCTCGACAATTACATCAACGACCATGGAAGGACTTTCCTTTGACCATGTCAGAAAAGCCTCGACAATTACATCAATGATGATGGAAGTACTAACCTCTGACCATGTCGAAAAATCCACGCCCAGCCCTTACATATGCACCATGGGAGGACTTTCCTACCACCATGTGAGAATGGCCCAGCCCTTACATCTACACCATAGGAGGACTTTCCTACCACTATGTGAGAATGACCCGTGTGCATCTGTGTCTTCCAGACTCATCACTTCCCCTTGGAAGGAACCTCAATATGAATTACACCAAGCTTCTCTCTGAAGTACTCGAACTTCACGCTGGCTAGCAGCTTGGTCAATACATCGGCTATCTGCTTGTCCGTCGCAACATACTGGGGCTTCACTACTCCTCTCTGCACCATATCACTGATATAGTGATACTTGATCTCGATGTGCTTTGACTTGTCATGGAACACCGCGTTCTCAGACAACTTCACACAACTCTGGTTGTCGCAATATATACAAGTCACATCCAACTGGAGATAAAAAAAAATCAGACAGTAGCTTCCTTAGCCATAATGCCTCACAACTAGCCGAACAAGCTACGACATACTCTACTTCGGCTGTACTCGATGCCACGTAGGACTGCTTCCTGCTAAACCAAGAGATAACACCTGATCCCATACTGAAGCAACACCGGCCCTAAGTGCTCTTCCTATCAATGGCACTGTCTGCCCAATCAGAATCAACATAACCCTACAGGTTAATCTTCTAATTCGCATCATACTTGAGCCCATAATCAACCGTACCCTTCAGGTACATCAGAATATGCTTTGCAGCAATCAAGTGAACATGTCTCGGATCCGTCAGGAACTGTCTCAATGTGTTCATAGCAAAGCAAATATTTGGTCTCGTATTCGTCAGGTACATCAAGGACCCAATCATCTGACTATACATCGTGGCAGCAACTGACTCTGATGAAGCATCACTCAATAGCTTCAAGTTCGATGCCATAGGTGTGGCCATGGCCTTGCAGTCCATCATCTCAAACCTCTTCAGGATCTCTACTGCATACATCCTTTGTCCAAGGAAGATTCCATCCGCACTCTACCACACCTCCATGCATAGAAAATAGTTCATCATACCCAGATCTCTACTTCACATTTTCCTTGGGTAAGGCAAAATCTCATCTGATCTCAGCCACATATCTAATCACAAGAATCATGCCAAGATTCTTTAACTCGGAGATCTACTCCCTCTGAAGTGGAGTTTTCTATATCTGAGTATTGTCCTCCCTCTATGACTGAACATCATTCGCACTCTGCATTGAGTGATCTTCTTCATATCTATCCGTGACATCTCCCGTCAGATGGGTCTACTGATATGAGCCTCAAGATCACTCGAACTCTATGGTGAGTTCCTTCTTGCATCCATCTGTATATACAAACCATCTTCAACCTTTTAGCAAAGGTTGAAATCTGCATCACCCGTGGTGATCATCAAGCTCATCAAATGACTATCGATCCTGGGTACCTATTGAACCCGTACAAAGCTTTCTTTAATCATGTGATTCTCTATCGAATCCTAGGAGTTTTCTGGATATGCATTTCTTCTTCATTTACGTCATTCAAGAGAACGGTCTTGTCATTCGGGGGTGTAATCTATCTCTAGAAGTGTGTCTAGCCACTGGAGAAAACATCTCTCCATGATCCTCTCACTCTTTCTAAGAGAATCCTCTAGCCACGAGCCTTCTATAGTACGTTTGATTTGTAAGTCTTCTTGTTGAACATCCATCACTTATTTTGGAACAGGTGTTCATCATCCTTCTTTTGTAGATCATAGCACATGATATTTCCTACAAATCAAATTTAATTACATGATTAGTAACACTTCATAATTATCAAATTATGTTGACATTTCAATGATAACTTATTATGCATATGATCTTTCCTACAATTCAAGTTCAATTACATGGTTAGAAACATCTCATAGTTTTTCAGAACAAGTTCTTACGCATAAAAACATAAGTCATACAGTCATGCAATTATCTTAGCCAATAGCTTCAATACAACATTTATCCATATCCCGTAACTTTCTAGATGCCTTCCATCTCTACCAGAACATTCTTAAGAATGTGCACTACTCCAACATGTCAGCAAAGAGGTTTCAATCTAGATAAGTAGCAATGGAGCGTTGTACAGTACCATAGGACACTTACCCATTACTTGCATATTAGTAGTATCTTGTTCATTAATGCAACTTTTCTAACATTCATAATATACATCCTAAATATAGGAACATAAGTATATACATGAATGAACAACATCATTTAAGTAATCATATATACAAGAAATGACAATTCAAATACTTATCTTTGTTTGGTTGTTGGGTGGACTCCCTCTCAATCTTTGCTTCCTTGCAAGAACTACTGGAGTGTGCTCCCTCTTGATCTCTATTTTCCCTTTGTGATAACATCATGATTATATGTCTTTTGAACTTCTATCCATCCTGGACCACTATTCATGCTTAAGTGTGCACTAGTTTCATCATTGTGTCATCCTCAAGATCTCATACATAATCATACATTCATTAGTATAATATCAATACTATCAAAACATTATAATCCTATAATCTTAACATGTATGGTCATGATCATTTCATACACAAGTAATTTATCACAAGTGTTAGTATTCAAGGTTTCAAGGAGTACTTCTTTTACTCATGCATATTCTTATTTGACCATAGGACTCTTCTAGTTTTCCATATCATTAATCAAACTAAGAAGCATAATATGCATAAACCCATGATTACTCAAACTTATAACTTCAGGAATAATAATTATCAATCATACAAAAGTATGCTTATGTAAGATCCTAACACAAGGTAGGATTCTAACTCGATATAGGAAAACATACCTGGATTATCATGTTTGCTAGTTATTTCTAACATACCCAAACAATGTCTTCTTTGTTCTCTTCAATGATTTAGAGACCTTGTGCTAGTAACCTGCATATCTTCATAAGTTAAGCATTGTAGAACCAAATCATACATACCTCGTAAGTAGAGCTTCTATGTGATCAATGACTATGGATGAGTCTTTGTCTTCATGTCACCAAGGTCATATATTCTTCATCTAGAACTTGATTTGTCTTTCTTGATGTACCTGTCATGTTAGCGGACAACATCATCCTCATACAACACCACAGTGCATTAGTACAATCATAAGTGTCATAAACCTAATCAATGAATGTCTTCTATTATTCACATGCATTCATAATTTTACTAAGGTGATCAGACAATCATGATTGTACTAACCTCAATAATATGAAGACAAACATATCATGAACTTAATCATGAAACAAATTTCAAAACATACCTGTATCTCCTCAAGTCATACCTGTCGGGATTGCTTGTAGTCTTCTCTATAAGGGTAAAACCCTAACCATCCAAGGTAGATCACTTGTAAACATATTATATAGGTTCATGGTGCTAGGATGATAGAATATCAGTTCCATTTAAACCTCCTTCATTGCTACCCTATGGGTCTCCCAACCTTGCTAGGGTTTCTTCTTACTTGGAAACCCTAATTTTTCAATCTCCTTCCTCCCACAACATTTTGATGGAGGATTAATATCTATGATGAATGGATTCCAAATCCATTTTCAAAGTTTCCAATGTTGCATCAGGTGTCTCCAACATTGTATCAAGTCATGCCATACCTAAAAACTGAAAACCCTAAGTGAAAGCTTCTTCCTCCTCTTCTTTGATCTCCTCCGTTGAGCCATTTCCAATATGCCGTATTGTTTTTGGTGTATCTCTGAAATTCTAGATCTGCAGGATCTAAAACTTAGGCCTGTGGTATCCAGACCTATCATCTTTCCAACCCCACAAGTTTGAGCTTTATTTGATTCTCCATTAGGGAGATATGCTCAGTTTCCCAACATGACCTGTTTAAGGGATGAAACAACATAGAGAACTTGTACAGAGTTCCACGTGTCACTGTTTCAACTTCAGCCTCTGAAAATCAGACCTGTGAAACTACAGTCCGTGCCCTAACTGTTATGTTTTACAGAATTCCATTTGGACCTTCCTAGCCCGAGATATGACCTTTTTTACTAGGTCACCTGTTTAGGTATTCATTCTGGAAGAGGCAGAAACCCTAACTTGTATAGATCATATATCAAAAAGTACAACGAATTTGAGGCTGGAATTAGGACACGAGGTACAGGAAAATTTCATCTTCGGCTTGTCCAATTTTCAAATCCGGAACCTTCACCAAAATTGATTTATAGTGAAAGTTCCACGATGACTAGTTTTTTCTATACAAATCCCTAGCTTTCAAATTGTCGCAAGTGAGACAAGTGTCGTAAATGCCATACATGCCTTCCTTCAGGCTATCTCTGATACCATGTTAGTTTTTCATCATTTAATTCAATATGATCTAGGATCTTATCTAAGAGAACAACATGTACAACATATCAAACACAAGAGACAAGAGACACAAAGCATTTCACCGGGGAAACCATAAAGGAGAAAACCCCGCAACTTCCTCAGAGATAGAATGAGCAATAGTACAAAACCCCAAAACAAATAGATGGTCTCCAGCGGCTTCCTCCTCCTCCACTTGTGTGAATGCCTCCTCTTTCTCACTAGTGCGAAGTGAGTGAGTGTGTGAATGATCAAATAGAGAGGAGCACCCTCTCTATTTATACTTTACCTTTCACTTAGCCTTAACCCCAAACAGGTCGGCCCCTCAGAGTAACTGACTAGGCCGACTTCTCTAGGAGAGTCTAATAACCCATTAATAACTTAACTCTGGGGTCTAATGCCTCGACATACATGGGAGTATTGACCTCAATGACTTTACATGACCCAAGTACAATAATGACTTCTCCGACCGGAGGAATAACCATCTTAATTGGAGGTAGAATAATAAAATACAAATACAATATACAAGCGAATACATTCCGAAGTTACAAATACATCAACAATTACCGTCCCAAAAATTTTCCCATTCCACAATTCGCAAGCCGCATTGTGGAATGCAGGGATACGGAGGCCCAATCACAGCCTTGGGAAAATTTCCCCTTCCACAACCCGCAATCCGCATTGCGGAACTCGGGAATGCGGAAGTCCACATCCATGACCAGAAAAATTCCCTTCCACAATCCACAATCCGCATTGCGAGATTCATAACTGCGAAAATATGAATTCATCATCCGAAGAATTTTCCCTCCCGACTTCCGCAATCCGCATTGTAGAATGTAGGAAAGTGGAAACCCAAATTTATAGTCCCAAAGAAATTCACTTTCTGACTTCCGCAATCTGCAATCCGCATTGCAGGTGCGGAAAGGCAGAATTCCACCCACGCGAATCCGAAATGGGTTCCTGACATCTGTAATTAGCATTGCGGATGTAGGACTGCGGAACCACCTCCTCTGCACCTACAAACTTCCCAGGCTAATAAATTTCTCATCCTTAAGCCAAATTGGACAAGTTTGGAACCGTTGGAAATCTCTTGGAAATATCTATCCATTGGTGTGATCTCATGCCACAACCGAGGTCACTGACCTTGTCAATTTTCCAACTGAATTATTTCTTATGACCCTCTTCCATATGCCTTCAACCTTCAACAAGGACTCTACCTGCCTCCTACCATAACTTTGTCCTTCCTCAGATCCACAGAGAGGTTATTATCACCATAGGGGCCATATGAATTCTTCCCCATGTCTAGGTGAGGCCAAGCAGTCCTTCTAACCATGTATAAACCCTATCTTTACCTCTTTCACCACTCTCTAGAAGCTCTGATCCACGCTGCCATGTCTCTCCCCTTCATCTAATCCACAGGGGTGCCCAATCCTTTCCCAAGTCTTGGATGGGGTGTCCTACACATTTACCAGACTTATCCCATTCCTCAAGCCTAAATTACCTATGAATACTAACAGAATATAAAGAAGCAAAGGTGCAGAGATAAGGCAATGACATGCACAACAGAGTGAAACATGGTGCATATGCATACAATACTATTCATCAAAGGACCATTCACATAAGAAAATAGATGCATGCATGTATTTAACAACCATAGTTGAAGGAAACATCATCAACACACAATGTGTCATGCATTCACCAATCAATGACATACACCACAAAATGAAACCTATTACATGGGAATTAAGCCATATCACTCATTTGGATCAAATAACACATTCATACATAAATAAACACATATGCACAGAAGAAGAATAGGGATCATTCAATACATAAGGGACACTTAGAGTGAATGAAACTAAGGTTAATCCATACATCTAACACATCTAAATTAGCAATACATTAAACTCATACACTGAATGAAGCATCCAACATGGACTCATCCTTCTACTTAGTCTTATACATAGTCTACTTATTGATCAAATCCATATAAACATTCATTCAATAACTTGAACATGAACAAACATAACATAACACATGAAATGTCATCACTTAACACCACAAAAGCACTTATATTTGAACTTGAAGCTTCCCAAGCAACTGGCTAAGTGAGAGCAACATTCCACCCAACCTTAGGTATCTGTCCAGCCTGTATTCTTTCAGTTGAGAGACCACCCCCAAGCTGGGTTGTGTATCCACTAAGGAGGGATAACTAGGATCTCTCATAGTCAAGGTACACCCAATGCTAAGCCAACATCCAGTTGGGTTTATCAAGCATCCAAGGGCACATGGAGGATGGTGCTAATCTAGTGAGCTCAACCCTAACATGACCTTCTACCTCTGTTAATCACATTGGGCTCTTCTCAGGGCTGCATACTAAGTTCTGTCCCGCAACTCAACTCTCTGCGAATATAAACCAGGTATTCTCATGGCTCCAATAAGTATCACATGCTCTACAATTCATCTCAAGGTTTTGTTTCATGGATCTCCCAAATAGATAAGGCTTACACGTAGGGTTTCCATGGCATTCGACTCTGTAATTTCGGCTTACACAAAAATCATGATTTTTCCTTCCCTCCCTTCACGGCTCCGCTCGGAAATGCATGATGATGGAATGAATCCATGATTGAGGTTTCTTGGTCAACCATGGGATACGAAATCAGGATCTGCAAATTCCCAAGTGGTTAAGTGTCTTATGGGACAAGTAAACGTAGGCCATACCCTCCATACGGATTGTAGGGATGCTCCATACTCCATCGAATTCATGAGACGATTTATCAACCACCTTCTGTAACATAAATAAATGTCAACATGGGGATTCAAGTGGGTTCATAAATGGACAAGTGGCAGCATGGGCTCCCATCCCATAACCACTTCACCTCTTCCTAGTGGATACACATGGCCCCTTCTCATTAGTTGCTTCCTTAGCCAGTTTTCTTGGTATTTCATTGTAATGTTTCATAATTACATCATTTACAATATCCCATGGCTTAATAGCATATGAATAATCAAACTGTCAAATACTTGCCTATGCAATTAAACCTTAAGCATCCACTAGTATGGCCTTGGCCTTGAGCTCCACACTAGGGAAACCACACACATAACACGTATACAATAGTTACTTTAAATCCAATAAACCATTGTTGGTGTCCATTTTGTCACCATTTTTTATCACCAAATATACTCTGAGTGGCGTTATTTTCACTATTATGATATAATAAATCACTCTTCTTGCCATTCAGATCGTCAATCAGACCTAGGTATGATCGTATTTACATATCACGTGAATCTTGGCTCAATATCATTATTTTCATGGTTTATTAATATTAATTTAATGTTTTTCGACTCGCTTGGAAAATAGATTTAGGCTTACAGGTTATAGGCTTCAAACGGACCTCCATTTAGACTCATGTTCACGTTGCAAATGTTTAGCCACATTCAACCTGTCGTTCAGATTTTTGTTCAGCCCACGAAATCGTCGGTTGGAATATTCCTGCCCATCAAAGACAAAGACAGAAATATGGGTTATGTTAGCAACGTGGTGGTTATGGTTGGTGAGTCAACGCTCTAGAAGATTTGCTTCCCTACTCGCTCAGATCGATTGCACATGACTCTCCCCACATCAACACTCTAGAAGATTTGTTTTCCCATTCGCTCATCCTGCCAGCACAGGCTTCTGCGCATGGTTAAAGGAAACCAACACGCAGTTGTTCGCATCAAGGAGAATCGACGCCGTGGAAGCAGGCAGACGGCCTCTACGCTGTCATCAACCACCAAGCAGCCGTTGTATAGACATTAAAGACTTCTATTTTTAGAGAGGTCGACTATGTCGACCTTCTCTCCCATTGTAAACTTATATATAGACGCCTCCTTTGGAGAAACGCGGATGACATATAGCACAGTAGATATAGGCATTTACGCTATCAAGTAATTCATAGAAACGTTGTATAATTTTCTCAATTAATGGAAGCTCCTGAATCTTACTGTTAATATTTTGTTGTTGGTCACTAAGTTGATTTAGTTCCAATCTCTGATTGCTGGGAAGGGCCCCTCATCAACCGGCGGTTTTTATGTATATTTTTTGTATTTTCCTTTCTGCAAGTAAATAGTTCATTTTCCAGTATATGTAATTAATTATGTTTTCCTGTATATGTCATTTCTTTATTTTTCTGTAATCTATATTTTGTTGCTAACTCAATTTACTTTTCCAGAATTGATAATGGTTGACCAAGCATAGTGTTTATAGTTTTCTTTCAGTCTTTTGCAATTAGATAGAGTTTAGTTAGTTGTTGTTTCAAGTTTAGTTTATAATTAGAATTAGTTCTGTTAGTTCCTTTCCTGTAGCTGTAGGTTAGCCTTATTCATATCTCAGTTTTGTTTGATTAGGCCATAGAAATAGTTTATTTCTTTAATGATTAGAATAAGTTACTTCTTGTTATCTTAACTTCTAAATACTCCATTCATTGCTTCCCTTGCACCATAGGATCATATGCATCAACCAACTGGTAGTTAAGATCATCCAAAATTCTTATTTCCCTAGTTTAAATCGTTTTCCTCCATCCGGACTGTCATTCAGACAGTCATCCGGATTTTCATTCGGACTTTCATCCTTTCTGCATTGTTTTTATGCTTATTAAGAATTCAGTTTCTTAGGATTTTCAACTGTAATGTTTCTTGCTTTTAATTAGTAGTCTTAGATGTAATGAAGATCTTGTTTCCCATTACATAGAGTTTTAATTAAGTTTTGTCATCATTCTTAGTTTCTATTTCATCCTCCTTAACTTTGTTTTAACTGTTTTTCAAGTTATGTCTTTCATGTCTGATTTGCCAATTGGTTACTGTTCTAGAATTTATCAGTTTCATTCTTAGCATAGTTTATTATATGTTCTTAAGGTTTATTTCGAATTAGAGTTAATAATTTCATTCTCCAAGTTATCTTAATTTTGATAGTTTCTTTGTAAAGCATAGGATCAGTTTTCCCATTCACACAAATAATGAAGATGTTCATGAAATAGAGTTTGGTTCAGAAATAAATATCTTTATCAAGTTTTCTACTTGCTTCTATATAAAATATCTTTATCAATTTTTCTACTTGCTTCCAAATCAAATTCAGTTCAAGTAAATATCTTTGTTACGTTTTCTACTTGCTTCTAGATTTCATTAGTTTTATATAATTTTGCTTATGGATAGAAGATAGATCATAATGTTTAAAGTTAACTGTAATTGGTCTCTTTGTAGTTTACATCTCTTTGTAGAAAGTAGGTTAGATTTACTTCCATTTTGTTTTGCTGTTACATTTGAAAGTCATTACGATACATTCACCCCAGTTCCTATCACATTTGACGTACAACATCAAGGAGAATGGAATTAGATACTTTAGTGTAGTCTTGAAGTGTTAACTGAATGCATAAGTAGTTGTTGAATTCACTAAGTAGTTTGTAGTTTTTGTTTTTAGTCAAGTAGTTTCCATTTTTATAAGAAGTAGTTTGTTTTTTTATCAGTATTTGTTCTTTTTCTACTATTTAATCATAGAGTAGAGTAGTATAGCTTGATACTATTCTGATTTGTTGGTTTAGTTAGGTTTAATTAGTTCCTTCGTTGTTTTTCTAAAGTTTGACTTGGTTTTTCATTTTGAAAGATCTTTCGATCTTTTCTTTATTAAAAATTTTCTAAGGTTTGTCGAGCCGAAACTTAGGTCCAATTCTACCTCAACATATACTGTGCCACAACTCTAAGATTACCAACCCTGGTTGATAATTAAATATTTTGGTGATTCTTTAAGACAGTAAATACACCTCAACAACCATAAGGGTCAAAATAGGGGTATTACAACTCCCTCTCCCTTAAAATAACACCGTCCTCCGGGTGTTCCAATACTTAGAAATACCTTTATAGTTCATACATGCCCAAAATTACAAAAAACAAATGTTGCAGGTCTACCTTGAATTTTATCCTTTTAATTTGAACTTTCAAGACCAAGTCTTTTAGCTTCTATAATCTGCTCCAGCTGGCTTTGATCTTCCAGTTGATATGCAAGTCTAGAAACTTCATGGATGCTATCTCTCTTGTTGTTCCTTGTTGGACAGTTGCGGAGGTAATGATTTCCTCCACATTCCCAACATTCCAATGGCTTCTTTTTCTTTTCCTGCTCAATTTCCTTTGAGTCTTTCCACCTGGAACGTTTCTTAGTAGATTGATTGGATGAATGCCTCTTCATTGATCCACTAAACTTTCCACTGTTGATTGGTTTCAAAATTCTTTTTACCTCCTTTTGCAGACTAATAAAGCCCTGCAAAACCTTGTGGTTCTTCTCATTTTTCTGCTTCTGTAGCTTGAGCATCTCTCCAATATTTTCTTGGGTTTTTTCAATTGTTTGAAGAATATTCTCATCCAAATCCAGTAGATTTTGTTATTCTTCCATGGCCAATGTGTATATCTTCCCACACTTTGCTTGCTAGCGCCACTTGTCTTGTAACAGCTGCAATTAATTGCTTTAATTCCTCACCTGTGAAATTCATCATAACAATTCTTGTTAGGCCAAGCATAATACAAACATTAAATTCAGTCAATTATTTTCCCAATTAACATGGAGATTCCATGCTTTATTCATGATAATTCCACACTTTTCATGCTTTCCCAAAATACACATGAACTTATTCATATTCATCCTTTCACATATATGTTTCTATTTCAGCATACTCAATTCATTTCAAGCAATTAAATACAATCAATTTTCAGTCACATCATGCATTCAACAATTTTCTATTTTCTAAAATGCATTAATCAAAGGGAAAGGGAAGAGTAATATTTTTTTCCTCTTAGTCTTGTTCCAATCTGGAGTCACACCACCACTGTGGTTCCTTGCTCCTTAGTCTCTTTCACTTCAATGTGATTGTTTGACTTGCCCTTTATTGGCTATGACACTTAGTGTCTAAGGTCTGTCCAAGGCTTCTCATCCAGGGAACCCCTCCCATGATTGCCTACAGAACCTTTGGCTGCTAGGACCCACAGAAGTCCACTATCACCATTCTTCATTGCTTATCATGTTGATCCTTCTAGGACAATCACATTTCCATATGCATCCTTAGGATGCCTTCATAGTTCTTACTCCTGGAAAAAGCCGACAACTAATAGAACTCTCTCTTACAAAGCTTTACTTTGAAAATTCTCTGTACCTACACATCTTGTGCATAACATATGCATAGTAGAAAACAACTCTAGGTGAGTCATCTCTACACTGAATAAGACTTATTATTCCAAGTGCTACAAAGGTACCTAATAATCAATAGTGAATTGATTACTGATGCTCCAGAGCCTCCAGCTCAACATCAGTAATAAAATGAGTTCTAGTTCTTCCAGAGCTTTATGCTCAACACTCTAGTTCTATTCAGAGCTTATGCTCAACACTCTAGTGATATTCAAAGATTTATGCTCAACACTCTAGTGCTATTCACATCTTATGCTCAACACTCTAGTGCTATTCAGAGCTTTATGCTCAACACTCTAGTTTTATTCATAGCTTATGCTCAACACTCTAGTTCTATTCAGAGCTTATGCTCAACACTCTAGTGCTATTCAGAGATTTATGATCAACACTCTAGTGTTATTCAGAGCTTATTTATTCCATTGCTTCTTTAGTGCATAGCACCAAATTGCATATGTTCAAGCTGTCAACACAAGATAGATATGCAAGCTCATCAGTACTATTGTTCTGAAATTGTAAACATATTTCATAAATTCACTATCAAATATTGAAACAATAGGAATGCATCCATTCCTTTCGGGTGTAGTCAATATTGACAATCCCTAACATAACCCAACACCCGAAAGGTATGCATCCCTTTCCGATGTGAGCCATGTAGGCCCTAGTTACACTTCAAGCAATCTAGAATAATAATGAAATAATAAAACATGCTCTGCATATTGCTGTGAATATTTATTTAATATTATTATTTATAAATTAATAGATTATTAGGTTACTAGTGAAAGGGCATAACCCTTCACTAGGGTGATCAAGCCCTATAAAAGGCGATCTTATTGTAATTTATCAACATCATCTAATATATTATTCTTATTTATCATTCAATATGAGAGTCGGATTCGACTATTAACAGTCCAACCGGATACGGTTGCTGCATTTGGTATTAGAGCGGTCTCGCTCCTTGGGTGAGCTCGGATTCAACTCTTCATTCTACTCTTTTCGGCATCTACCCTCTCTCTTCATTCCATTCGCTGCACTCCAATCTTCTTCATCCGACTCTCGGTTCATTATTCATCCCACATCACGCCCTCAACTCCCTGTCTTCTCCTTCCACCATCACTTCCACACACCATCATCTCTCTCCTGCACGTCGTCCACCACCTGCATCATGGAACTGCCTTCCACGCTGCCCCTCTACATTCTTCCCTCTTCACTCCCCCGTCTCTATCACGTGCCTACACTCCAATCCCCACTTCAACTGCCTTCTATCTTTTTCCCTCCATCTGTTCTCTCCCAATCCCACAGCCCTCCACATCATCCACTGCCACTGCTACCCCGTCCTCCTCCACGCTGCCATTATCCTCATTCCCTTCTTCCTCCTCCACACCTGCACCACTTCCTCCCTTCCTCCCTCATCTCCTTGAGCCTTCCTCCCATGCTGCTCCCTTCCCCTATTCCCGCGCCCCTCCCTCCTGCTCTCTCCTCACCTACGCATTCTGCCATTCACTAGCGCCCTCCCTCTCATCCCTCGTCTCCCTCTATGCACTGTGATCCCCGCCTTCCATGCTACTACTTCCCTGCACCTTCCTCCTTCCTGCCCTCCACACAACACCACTCCTTCCTGCGTCCGCCTGCTCACCAAGCCGCCCACCTCGCACGCTTCCTCCTCCTCTACCATCTCCCCATCTCTCCACCTCTGCATACAAAGTCCAAACATGGCGGAATTAAAAGACAAACTTGAGAAATTGGAAAAGGACATCAAGGCCCTCGTTGCCAACCAAGAAAAATTTAGAGAAGAAACGAAAAATAACAAGGCACTTAAGAAATGAATTAAAGAAGATGTTGTTCTAGTACTAGGAAGAAAAATTGATGACAAAGTAGACATCATGTACGAGAAACAAAAAGAGTTAGATAACAAGATGTGTGCGATGACACAGAACATAAGCACCATGGCACAGAACTTGAGCATCATGACACAGAACCATAATACCATAATGGAAATGTTACAAAACTAAGGTCTAATACAAACCATATCAATAACTCAGATATGTTGGACCACTATGTCAACAAAAATGAGAGTAACAAAATTGATTAAGACAATAAACAAGACAAGGAGACTAAATATCGTAGGGATGACCAAAATACCAATAATATTTTTGATAAAGATGAGCTCAACCAGGATCATAATGAGAGTCAAGTCAGTATCATTGACAATAAGGACGATCCATACAATGAAAAAAGATGGATCCTACAATATGCAAAGGAATCAGATATCGTAGATTCATCTTCTACCTTAACTCTTCTATCACCTTGGAGAAACCTAAATGTAACACTATCAGGTGACTTTGAGTGTGAGAAGCCTCACGAAACGCCACTTCTTGAGATAACTCGTAAGGATAATAAAATGAAAACATTACGTGATGACATCCTAAATATCGTAGGACAAGCAACTTCTAAAACAAGGCTTGATATGGTCAGTCACAAAAATACTCCTCGTATTCATGTACAAGGAAAATGGGATAACAATAATAAACATAATGGAGTACAAATTCAAGTTACAAATGAAAGGAAGATGACAAACTATTGCGTAAATACCAAGCATATACCTAATACCAGTTCTAAAAAACACATGAAGGAAGTAATGACATTGTTTCAACACAAAACGAGAATGAAAAGATGACAACAATAATCTAAGCTTTGAGGACAAAGCTTTCCTAAGGGGAAGGCAATGCTGTGAATATTTATTTAATATTATTATTTATAAATTAATAGATTATTAGGTTACTAGTGAAAGGGCGTAACCCTTCACTATGCTGATCAAGCCCTATGTTAACACCCAAAAAGTGTTCACTACCTCATTTACCACATTACATGGCTCATTTGTCCATTTTCCTACCATTTTTCCCTTAAAATCCCAAAAAATCCCATTAAAAAGCCTCCAAAAGGCCTAAAATGCCTCCAAAAGGCCACAAAACCATCAAAATAGCCTAAAAAAGGCTAAAAAACCCCATTTTCCTCCAAAAATAGCAAAAATCCCCTAAAAAGGGAATAAAAAATATAAAATAATGAGGAAAAGGAGAAAAAAAAAACCCTATACAGCTGCCTAAAACCATGTGTTTCTCAAAACCATGGGTCAACACTCCACCACCAAAAAACTATAAATAGGTGATGGAGATCCCTTATTTCATATCCACAATCACAAGCACCCTTACTCTGCCAAAATCTCTCTCGAAACCCTAGTTCACCTTTGAACTATTTTCACCTTGAGAGCCACCTTTGGCCCATCCCCAACATTGGAGAAGGAGAAAGGAGCATTCAGAAGCTTGGAGCATCCTCTTGGACACTGCAAAGGGCTTCACCAACCTTGACACTCAAGGTAACATTAATATAAAACCATTTTTTACATCTTTTATTTATGTCTCATGCAATGTTTAGAGTAGTTTGTTAATTGTTGTTTTAGCTTAATCATTTAATCATTATTGAACTGCTACTAAGGAGTCCATTCTCCTTAGTAGGTGCTCATTGGCACAAGCTAGGGGTAAAACCCTAGCTACAGTTTTGGCGACTCCACTGGGGATGGGCCAAAGGTGGCTCTCAAGGTGGCCCCCGCTAATCAAAACCCTGATCGCCCGCCCAAGCAGGCCAAAAACCCCAATCTGCGAACAAACCACCCTTGTTCTATTTGCGGAGTCTATGGACATTACACCCATGCTTGCCCACACTTGGAGCGAGCTCGGCAGCTTTGGGTTGACGAGGCCCATCGCCAAGGGCACGCGGCTCCCCAAGCACCGCCCAACCCCCCCCAACCTCAGCAACCCCCTTTGGTGCTGCAAAACCCCTTACCGACCCAAGGCGTGGTGAACACTCAGCCGTTGGCCCCTCAAGCTAACGTGCAACCCCAACAACAACAGATCACCTACGCTGCTCCTGATCAACCCATGTTCGACTCAGGTACCCACCACTTACTGATGATGTCATCTGCTGACGTCAACCTACAGACCCGTCGGAACCAATATGGCTCCACCTCTGAAGCCACTCCCACGGATAAACCTACTAACGCTCATCCCACCGATCAGGCGTTACGTATACCTCCGCCTCCCATAGACGGCGCCGCGAAAGCACCTCGTTTTCCACTTCGCCGAATCAACAATAACCCTAACGCGCGTGCTGCATCAAACTACAACATCGTAGACGACCTAGCCCAATCTCCCGCAGCCATGTCTGCGTTGGAAGTCTTGAAGAACTGCCCTTCCCAGCGCAAGACTTTACTTTCCGCCATCGGGGGGATTGACCCAACTGATTCACATTTGATGGCGTTTGATTTAGACCAGTCTGAACCACGCCTACCTTCCAGCTTAGCCTTCCAAGTTACAGTCTCCGTTAGGAATCTTGTTATCCATCGGTGCATCATCGATGAGGGTGCTTCCACATGCGTTATGTCTACATTTGTATGGCAGAAGCTAGGATCCCCTCCTCTCCAGCAGTCCACCACTGCGTTACGTGCCTACGACGGTCGTTCGGCCCAGCCCCAAGGCCTCCTGCCCAACGTTCCTGTCCAGTTAGGTGGTAAAACAGTTCTTATTGATATAGAGGTAATCAATGCCCAATTGGATTACAACCTTCTACTTGGCCGCAGCTACATGTATGCCATGCGGGCGGTTGCCTCTTCGGTCTTTCGCACCATGATGTTCCCCCATGAAGGACGCGTGGTTAAGATTGACCAGCTCACCTACTATGATCCAAGTGCTCCAGCGGCACCTGAAAATGTTCTCCCCATGGTTGAACAACCTGTTTCTCCTGCCACCACCTCGTTTGTTTCCTCTACGGGGCCTGGAGTCTACTCAGACGCGCCGATGACTTCCACCTTTCACTCCATTCCTCCGCCGTCATCTACGCCCGAAGTGTCTGATTTATGTACCTTGTCCCACGACAACCTACCACCTAACACTCAACCACCCTTGTTGCCTAAACCACCATTGGTACCTAGCCACATTGGTGTTACACCGATCCATACGATCCCCTTCCTAGTCCCTCCATCGGGAGTAGTAAGTGCCCCGGTCATGGCTACCCTTAGCCTCCCTGGGTTAACCTTGGGATTACCTGTATGGTATCTTTCGCCTCCCGTTCGCCCCGCCGACACCTGATGTCGTCCTCCAGCCGGTGCAACCCATGGCTACTACCACTCAGCCACCTCCCGGTGTCTCTACCCCTTCGTCCTCCACGACACCTCCTCCTACTCCCAAACCCACTGGGGGCAGAGGTCCCCAACCTTACACTGCTGTCCCACCTCCCAAGACAGTCAAGAACCCTCCAGTGTTTCGTGCTCCTCCCAAATGCTCGCTGTGTGACGAGTTGGGCCATGCGACCCACCAATGCCCACAGTTACCTGCATTGCAGAAGCACATGCAAATGCTCGATGATGACCCCAACATCCCAACTGTCGAACTAAACCCCACTCCTAAGCCTAAAGATAAGTCCCTACGTACCAACCACTCCTGCGCCATATGCGGTATTTACGGGCATTATTCACATCATTGTCCCGATCTCCCGGATTACAGAGCAGCTCTTTATGAGATGAATAATCTGGATCTTGAGACGGCACCACCTACCATTGAGGAGATCTACCCCCCAGACTCTTCACCTTCCGGAGAGGTTAATACCATCTATATGATCTCTTCCACCGCTACCCAATACGCGGTCGAATCCAAAGACTTCCTCCCCACCAAGGTTGACTGGTTCAAGGACCCTATTCCTGCTCCTGATGCCTTCGAGGAGGGCAACATGGCCAACATCTCACCTGTCATACAAGTTGATATTGCTGCTCCAGGTCGTGCCCCTGAACTCATTACTTTAGGAGCATTCTGCAGTAAACACGAGATTGAGGACTACACAAACCTTTTCAAAGAATTTCGTGATGTCTTTGCCTGGTCCTATACCGAAATGCCTGGTCTTGACCCCGCCATTATAGAGCACCACCTTGACACCTCTAAGTCAAGGGGCATAATAGATCACCTCGACCCTGGGATAGGGGGCACGATCAATCACTTTGAACATTCCCCCTCACATCTATCTCAGCACGTCAATGAACCCATTGTTCAAACCAACACAGACGTGATCCACAATCACAAACCCCATGCACATAGCATGGGGGCAGGTCATTAACCCTGCTCACTTTTTCACACTTGTGATCCCAACCATTTTTGAGGTCACATATCACTTGTAGATTTGATTTGATTTGATACACATAGTTCTTTCCTTTGCCATTCCGGAGTCCTTATGACCTCCGTTTTTCGCACCATTTGCACTGCCGGATTCATTTTTCCGTGCCCGTGATGATGCTTGAGATCATTTCTCGCTCTCACCCGGACCAATATCAACATTGTGTCCCGACACCACTAGTCACCTCGGTTTGCGTGCCACATCGGCCGTAGCCCATTTTTCACATATTTTATATCATCGGATTCAGTTTTCCGAGCTGGTGATGATGCTTGAGATCATTTCTCGCTCTCACCTCCAGATTTTCTGGGCATTTTTCAAAATGCCCCCGTCACCTCGGTTTGCGTGCCACATCGGCCGTCACCCGTTTTTGACATCCTTTATATCGCCGGATTCATTTTTCCGAGCTCGTGATGATGCTTGAGATCATTTCTCGCTCTCACTTGGTACATTTTCAACATTGTGTCCCGACACCTTGCTGCCTCGGTTTGCGTGCCACATCGGCCGCCATCGGATTGTTCCACATTTTTACATGAGCCATTCACTCCTGTCATACTGCAAACATTTCGTTATTTTGCCACCATTTCATCTACCCCGCAAGGAGGTCCATCAGTGTTCCCACCTACCCTCGTTCTTGGTCATCATTACTAAACCTTGATTGAACACTTCCTCCTTGCCTGGCCATTCCTTTTGTTCGGTATAATTTTATCCCTTTTTCGGGCCGGACAAGTCCTTTACGAAAAAGGCACTTAGGGAGTTTCCGTTAAGCTCTTTTCTGACTCCTAAAAGAATGAAAAGATCGCCGAGCAATATTGCTTCCTTTCATGCTCGTTAAAGTACCTGAAAGGGCGTCTATCTGGTATAAGTTTAACCCTTTTCCGGACCTGGTAGACTAATTACGAAAAAGGAATACTCTAGTCACACCGGCTAGAAGAGTTCTTCATTGCATCCTTTTATGCTTCTTTGGGCCTTGGAGACTAAATCTACGAAAAAGCAACCCCCTGGAGTCTTCTTACTTGCTTTCAGACTCTCTAAAATTGAAAGCAACCACGAGCATACGCTGTCCTGGGCTCGTTAAATCCACACGACAGCACCATTCCATCATTTCAGAGTCTTCTTATCTCTTTCAGACTCCTTAAAATTGAAAGCAACCACGAGCATGAACTGTCCTGGGCTCGTAAAATCCACACGACAGTACCATTTTACACACACTTCTTCTAGTTCATTAACCCATGAAGAAGTCTCCTCCCGTGCCTCCTGGCACTATGATCGATCATCTCGGCAGCACCCCCAATCAGGTCGCCTTTGTTCAGAGTATTCTGCAGTCTCCTGCCATTTTATACCAGCTTGAGTCAACCTCAGACCCGTCACCCTCCCTAAGCCATTACAGCTATGATCCCTTTCCCCTCAGTCAGTTTCATATGCTGCCAGATCATTCCCATTATCATACTCTGAATAAAGGAAGTTTGAGTCCACCCACTCTACTAGCCCAGTTATCCACCCACAGTTTGATCAGTCCTGCCATCAGTACTACCACATTTCGGTTATCTACCTCGCGCTCCTGTCAAGGAAACATCATTGCCTTGATAGGGGCAGGTCTCCCTCTGTCGACGACAGCTCCTCTATTCCAGAGGATAGGCCCAGAGGTCCCTACGCCTTGGACTTATCACCATCTGTGGTAAGTGCCTACGGATCATTCCGAGAGGAATCATCATTGCCTCTCTGAGTGGTTGTTCCTCACATGCTCGACTTCAGCACCTTGATCGCATCGTTGAGGATCGCGTAGGATTATATCCCATCAGTTTTTAGTCGAAGACCCCGGATTTCCCCTGACTCTAGCACATTGGTGAGTCACTTTGGAACGCCCAGTTATATGTTCCTGTGGATGTCCGGGCTGCGTTGGCGTTTGTATTCGGAAGCCATCCAGTTCCATGCTTCCTTGAGTACCCAGTTTCAGTTCCAGTTCAGTGTACCATGGAGAGTTTGACCCCAGTCACTATGATCCAGCAGCTCATCAGTTCCTGTGGTACCACATTCAGTAGCACTGTTGATTATTCCAGTGTATCAGTTTTTCAGCACAGACATGGTCAGCTCAGCAGTATGTCCCAGATTTTGTGTCCCCTCTGGACCCTTATGATGTACACAGTGGCTATGTATATTTCAGGTCCCCTTTTTCGGGCCTCACAGTTCTGTTCATGTATCTTGATACGAGCATGGGTATGCCCGCCTCGTCCATATATTGAGATTATTCCTCGGTCAGTTTTTGAGGTCATGTATATTTCAGGTCCCCATTTTTTGGACCCCATTGTTATTGTTATGTTATATCCTGATACGAGCATGGGAATGCCCGCCTCGTCCATATGATCAGATGATTCCTCCTCCCTTATTGAGGTTATGTACTTTTAGTTCTTGCAGTTGTTCGGGATCGTTGTTCCGGGATTCAGTTTGTTTCTTCTCTCCTCTCCACATCCCAGGAAAACCATTTATGACTTATGATGTCCATCGGCCATACGATGAGCTCCTGACCTCGCACATCAGGGGGCAATCTGTTAACACCCAAAAAGTGTTCACTACCTCATTTACCACATTACATGGCTCATTTGTCCATTTTCCTACCATTTTTCCCTTAAAATCCTAAAAAATCCCATTAAAAAGCCTCCAAAAGGCCTAAAATGCCTCCAAAAGGCCACAAAACCATCAAAATAGCCTAAAAAAGGCTAAAAAACCCCATTTTCCTCCAAAAATAGCAAAAATCCCCTAAAAAGGGAATAAAAAATATAAAATAATGAGGAAAAGGAGAAAAAAAAAACCCTATACAGCTGCCTAAAACCATGTGTTTCCCAAAACCATGGGTCAACACTCCACCACCAAAAAACTATAAATAGGTGATGGAGATCCCTTATTTCATATCCACAATCACAAGCACCCTTACTCTGCCAAAATCTCTCTCGAAACCCTAGTTCACCTTTGAACTATTTTCACCTTGAGAGCCACCTTTGGCCCATCCCCAACATTGGAGAAGGAGAAAGGAGCATTCAGAAGCTTGGAGCATCCTCTTGGACACTGCAAAGGGCTTCACCAACCTTGACACTCAAGGTAACATTAATATAAAACCATTTTTTACATCTTTTATTTATGTCTCATGCAATGTTTAGAGTAGTTTGTTAATTGTTGTTTTAGCTTAATCATTTAATCATTATTGAACTGCTACTAAGGAGTCCATTCTCCTTAGTAGGTGCTCATTGGCACAAGCTAGGGGTAAAACCCTAGCTACACCCTATAAAAGGCAATCTTATTGTAATTTATCGACATCATCTAATATATTATTCTTATTTATCATTCAATGTGAGAGTCGGATTCGACTATTAACAGTCCAACTGGATATGGTTGCTGCACATATTAACTCTAGTAATTAGACATGCATATCCTTGGATAGGGTTACAAAGCACTTATCCATTTGTAGATGTATCCCTTCTGCATTTGAGAAGAATGGGGGATCCCTTCTCTGAGTCAACATCCCCTCGTTTTATCACCCTATTCTTTTCATGTTCCATAACCTACATATGCCCTCCTAGCATAATTTTACAATCTCACTCACATGATTTACCAACATGCAGTGCAGATGATACATCTTTATATTATTTGTCCATCGTAAGTGGTACCACTCTGTCCATTAGGGTTTTATGCATGTTGTCATACCCAAACAACCACTTACAACATGTCCTCCTGACACAGTTCTATACAATCCAAATAGTCAGCAACACTTAACATTCAAATTCAAATCTATTTTCCATTATCATTCAATGGCATTAATAAATTAATTCAACTCCACATGATTTTGCAATTCGGTCTACTACATAAATCAGATTTGTTGACCATGATTCTATGCTCATATTCTTTGGATCCTTGTACATGGTAGATTCCAGCCTCTAATATGGACTTACCCACATGGCCCTGTCCAAGACAATCTACCTGAAATCGGAATATTCAGATCAGTCCAAACACTTGTGAGTTTTTTATGCACATAATATTTCATTGCTGCAACAGTCATTTAAGTGTTTCAAAATCATAACACTCAACAATTTAAGCACTTTCAGCTGCTAATCATTTCGGTATCACCAAAACACATTTACTTCATACTAAAATTCCAAGGTATAGTCACATCATTTTATGCAACTCCGTCCTTCCAACAGAGCACTCTGGCAGCTCACCAAACATGAATACCTTCTTCATACACTCATTCCCCTGCATTCATAGAAGCTCATGAAATGATCTCGGAATTACCCTTTATTCATCATTTCATCTATTATCTAATTGTAATTAAACATACATCACAACCATGCATTCATGCCATGCATCACAACATGTGCACCCACACTCATGAATGCACATTTACAACATTTACATTATCTTTTAGTGTGCGTTCACTTCATGCAACCACATATTTTCAAAATATTTTTAATGCATATGCACTCAATGCCACCTTGCATTGATTCCTGAATGCTATACATTCAAACACATTATGGCATAACCATGACTATATCACATAACATGCACTACCATAACAGGATCATAAGTTCTCACTTGCTTTGGTTATTATCTTATAACCAACACACCTAATTGACATGATATATTTTCATATGGATGCATTCTACCATTTAAATAGTCACATGGTAGAAGTTTCCTTGCCCTTACTACCTCATACCTCACAGATAATAATTATTAACCACCATGATTGTTCCAAGTAGCTCACTACATATGCAAAAATCCTCTATTTTTACCAACATGCAACCTCATATTCATGCAATAAACAATTCCTCATGCATTATGAAATATCTAGCAGCATGCTCACTAGTGCATATGTATTTCAACCATCTAATCACTTGCATATTTGGCATTCTCATGCTCTAGTTTTCTGTATATAAGCTCACAAGCATAAATACAAGAATCATGGCAGGGTTAAGAAGTTATCCCTTTCCAATCCCTTATCAAGCATGGGATGGCCTCTTTCATGTCATGTTTGGTCCAAACCTTGTCTCCTAGCAAGCACACAAGGAACCATTAGCTATGATTTCCTCACCAAGCAACAATTCCATATACATACCCATGGATAAAATTCCTATTTGCTGCTTGTTAATCATACCATTCACATGCTGTAACAGAAATAGTTTAAGGTGAGAGATTTCCCTTTTATCAGCGTTTCTCTATTTTTCTAGTTGCCTTCAACAATTGTAGTCAAGTCCATCAAGGCTCTTCTTGGACTTCTATGCACTTATCAACGCTTCCATTGGTTCAAAATTGATGCCTGGTAAAGGGATAGATATATAGATGAAACCGAATCCGCCTCTCTGTACTGATTAGACCGTCTCTGTTGGTTGTCGGGTCGCACCCAGTTGAAATACTACACGACCATTGGTCCTGTTCTCTGTTCTTCTGCAACTCTAACATGCCTGTAAACTTCCAGCTTTGGCCCAAGTATCCCCAATGCTGTAACGTGGGATCTGATACCATTTGTCACATCCCCGATCCCCTTATTTCCCTTCGGGGCTATGGGAGACCACTTGATACATTTTTTTTTCTTCCAAAACCCTCCACTTTCACACACATCCGCAATGGTCATCGATCCGCAATCTGCATTCCGCAATCCTCAATCCGCATTGCGGGATTCGGAAATGTGGAACCATGAATCACCATACCAGGAAATTTCCCTTCCGCAATTCTGCATTGTGGAACTCGGAAATGAGGAAGCTCAAATTACCTTCCCAAAAATTTTTACCTTCCACAATCCACAAGCCGCATTGAAGAATGCGGGGATGTGGAGGCCCAAATCATAGCCTTGGAAAAATTTCCCCTTTCACAATTCGCAATCTGCATTGTGGAACTCGGGAATGCGGAAGTGCACATCCATGATCGGAAAAATTCCCTTCCGTAATCCGCAATCTGCTTTGCGGGATTCAGAACTGTGGAAGTCCAAATTCATCATTCGAATAATTTTCCCTTCCGACTTTCACAATCCGCATTACAGAATATGGGAATGCGAAAGCCAAAAGTTATAGTCCCAAAGAAATTCGCTTTCCGACTCGCAATCCAAAATATGCATTGCGGGTGCGGAAAGGGAGAAGTCCACCCACGCGAATCCGGAATGGGTTCCCGACATCCACAATCCGCATTGCGGATGCGGGACTGGGGAACCACCTCCTTTGCACCTGCAAACTTCCCAGGATGATAACTTTCTCATCCTTAATCAAAATTGGGAAAGTTTGATACCATTGGAAAGCTCTTGGAGAGCTCTATCCATTGGTGTGATCTCATTCCACAACTGAGGTCCTTGAACTTGTCAATTTTCCAAATGAAGTATTTCTTATGACCCTCTTCCATATGCCTTCAACTTTCAACAAGGAATCTACCTGCCTCCTTCCATAAATTCGTCCTTCCTCAAACCCACAGAGAGGTTATGAGCACCACAGGGGCCATATAAATTATTCCCCATGTCTAGATGAGGCCAAGAAGTCCTTTCAACCATGTATACACCCCATCTTTACCTCTTTTACCACTCTCTAGAAGCTCTGCTCCACGATGCCATGTCTCTCCCCTTCATCTGATACACAGGGGTTCCCAGTCCTTTCCCAAGTCCTGGATAGGGTGTCCTGCACATTTATCATACTTATCCCATTCCTCAAGCTTAAATTACATATGAATACTAACATAATATAAAGAAGCAAAGGTGCATAGATAAGGAAATTACATGCACAATAGAGTGAAACATGGTGCATAAGCATGCAGTCCTATTCATCAAATGACCATTCACATAAGAAAATAGATGCATGCATGTATTTAAAAACCATAGTTGAAGGCAGCATCATCAACACACAGTGTGTCATGCATTCACCAATCAATGACATACACCAGTACACCACATAATGGAATCTATTACATGGGAATTCATCCCTATCACTCATTTGGATCAAATCATACATTCAAACATAAATAAACACATATGCACAGAAGTAGAATAGGCATCATGCAATACATAAGGGACACTTAGGGTGAATGAAACTAAGGTTAATCCATACATCTAACGCATGTAAAGTAGCAATGCATTAAACTCATACGCTGACTGAAGCATCCAACATGGACTCAACCTTCTACTCAGGCTTATACATAGTCTACTTATTGATCAAATCCATATAAACATTCATTCAATAACTTGAACATGAACAAACATAACATAACACATGAAATGTCATCACTTAACACCATATAAGCACTTATATTTGAACATGACGTTGCCCAAGCAACTGGCTAAGTGAGAGCAACGTTCCACCCAACCTTAGGTCTTTGTCCAACCTGTATTCTTTTAGTTGAGAGACCACGCCCGAGCTCGGACTTGTATCCACTAAGGATGGATAACTAGGCTCTCTCACAGTCAAGGTCCACCCAATGCTAAGCCAACCTACAGTTGGGTTTATCAAGCATCCAATGGCACATGGAGGATGGTGCTAAGCCAGTGAGCTCAACCCTAATTTGACCTTCTACTTATGTTAATCACATTGGGCTCTTCTCAGGGTTGTAGACTAAGCTCTGTCCCGCAACTCAACTCTTTGGGAATATAAACTAGGTATTCTCATGGATCCAATAAGCTTCACATGCTCTGTAATTCATCTCAGGGTTTTCTTTCATGGATCTATCAAACAGATGAGGCTTACACATGGGGTTTCCATAGCATTCGAATCTGTAATTTTGACTTACACAGAAATCATGATTTTTCCTTCCCTCCCTTCACAGCTCTGCTCTACAATGCGTGATTATGGAATGAATCCGTGAATGAGGTTTCTTGGTCAACCATGGGATAGGAAATTAGGATCTGTGAATTCTAAGGTGGTTAAGTGTCTTACGGGACAAGTAAACACAAGCCATACCCTCGATACGGATTGTAGGGCTACTCCATACTCCATCGAATTCATGAGCCGATTTATCAACCACCTTCTGTAACATAAATAAATGTAAGCATGGGGAGTCCAGTGGATTCATAAATGGACAAGTGGCAGCATGGGATCCCATCCCATAACCCCCTCACCTCTCCCTAGTGGATACACATGGCCCCTTGTCATTAGTTTCCTCCTTAGCCAGTTTTCTTGGTATTTCAATTCAATTTTTGATAAATACATCATTTACAATATCTCATGGCTTAATATCATATGAATAATCAAACTGTCAAATACTTGCCTATACAATTAAACCTTAAGCATCCACTAGTGGGGCCTTGGCCTTGAGCTCCACACTAGGGAAAACACACACATAGCATGTATGCAATATTTACAATAAAGCCAATAAACCATAAGGGTCAAAATAGGGGTATTACATATATTGATGGAAGGCCTAAAGATTCCAACAATATCGCAGGGTTTATAAATTGCACACGACCTGGAAAAACAATGAAGCAACCAAATTGCCTATTTGAAGTAGGAGAAGGAAATCAGGTAGTTGTGTGCGCAATAAAAAACATAGATTATGTGGAAGAGTTACTAGTGGATTACCATTTGAATCGAGTAGATACATCGAATAATACTGTGAGGGTACTTATGCAACACCTATTTAAGCAACATATACTTATTGCATTATATATTCTTTTCTTAAATAATGTATTAAATATTTCGTGGTCCTAATTTCATTGTATTATGGCAAGCTGATCGTGGGAAAGAAATTGCCCCGGAACAAGTAAACATTTAACAATTTTGTTTTTCATTTAACATGGATTTTATTATTTGTCTATATAATTTTATATTTGGGGCGATCAGTTTTTTTGTTATATTTACTAATTTTTTATATATTTCGCAGTTGTAATTATGTTATAACATGGAAGGATGATCGAGGAAAAGAAATAGCCTAAGAACCAGTAAACAATCATCACTTTTAATTTACATTTACTATGAAATTTATTATTAGTTTGTATAATTTTACTTGTCTGGCAATAAGTTTTTTTTTTATCTTCAACAATTTTTTAAATATTTCACGGTTTTAATTATATTATAATGTGGTAGGATGATTTTGGAAAAGGGCCAGCCGTAGAACATGTAAACCAGTGACAATTTTGACTTACATTTACTGTGAATTATATTATTTGGCTATATAATCTTATTTCTATGCAAATCAGTTATTTTAATTTTTTTTTAAAACTGAAATACCACTTCTTTTGTTGAAATATGTAGTCTGCGGGCCATGATGCCAATGATTCGCTTGGCGAAGCGGATTTGTACTCATCCCCCAACCCAAATGTACTAATATATAAAAAGATCAATAAATCCAACATGGAACTTGATCACTTGTTAGACATTGTAGATCAAACTCCTGAAATCGAGGAAAGGATCTTTGAACTTATGACACAACTTAACACATATAAGGTAATAACCATAATTTAAAGTGATATTTTTTTTTTGAATAACAATTATGATAGTTTTTTTTTTAATTTTACGTTATCTAAATGAAGAAACATTTTCCTTTCTTATACAGATATTTTTGCAACCTGTGGATCCCGACATCCATGGTATCGGTAGTAGTGGGGCTACGCAAATGCCATAGATTCTGGACATGGGAAATCGTATACCTTCTAGGCTATTCAGTTCTCCACCTTCCACACCTGTAGTGGGTAGCCATGACATAGACCCCCAAGGGGCCACACAGCCAAGCACTAGAGGTGCTAACAGAGATGAGGCTGATGATTTGGCCGATTATATGGTTTCATTTCCTAGAGCGAGACGTTTTACCTCTACAGGGACCCTTTCGGGGACATTTATGGTTAATGATGAAGGACTTCCATTAAAGAAAGTAAAATTGCTAGGTAATTTTTAATATTTTACCTGTTTCATGCTATCCATCTGAAACATAAATCATCTAGATTATTGTTTTTAAATTAATGATGATACATTTCTTGTGTGTAGGAAACAATGATTTTTATAGGAACTTGGATACCAAGGCATTGTTGATTTTTGGGCCCACCATACGCACGAGGTGGAATTCACAGAATTCAAAACTCAAAAAAGAACTTTTGGATTATCTAGAAGGTCTCCTTGGGGTGGACACATTTAATAGAGATGCAGTCAGCCCCGCAGTTGCCCAACATTTAAAATATACACGCGAAACTTATAGGGTTCACTTGGAGAAGAACCCTAGGTACACGCAACCTCTCATGATTCCAGAGAGGGAGTGGAAGGCACTGATTGAGGATGCAAAAGAGAAGAAATTAATAAAAGAAGGAAACCAACTGGTACCACAAGGTAAATTACATCTTGAATTCATTACCTTCAATTTGATTTAGATCTAAAAAAAGTGTGGTGCATAACATACTTGAAACTTTTGATGATTGTAATGTCCCCATCTTGACCCTAATGCATTAATATTGTAAATGATGTAAATATTGTTATTTAGTCATGGTGAGGAGCTCAAGGCCAAGGCCCCGCCATTGATTTATCGTTCTATGTATCGGCAATTAGAATAGATGCATATGGTTCTTGTGATAGCCGTGCACAATGAAAATTCGGACATCATGTAAATATGCAATTTTAATGAAAAACCCACAACCAGCTATGCAATGCAACAAAGAGATGGGGGCATGATCTTTACAAGGAATAGGGAGGGAAAATAACCAAACCCTTGAGCCATGGTGTTAAGCCATTTCATTGAGGAAACCCATGAACTCTCAACTACCCATTTGGTCTCATGCACCCAATCATTTAATTCTTCCAAGAATTGGTTGAGACAATTAATGCCTTGGGATGGGAGAGGTATGGCTGTCAATTTTCGTGTATGGGCAAGACAACAACCCGGGAAATCGAGTTTTGGCTTGCTGGGCAAGGAAAACCCCCATGAAATTGGCCCAAAGCCATTCTTCACCCATGGCATTCATCCTCTCACGCAGTCTGAGCTTGTTGGGTTTTTATCCTTCACGTTTTTCACCATTTCCTGCATTATTCCATGCCTGCAAACTTGTTTTTGGTTAGCTCAGTGGCTGGGAGAAGAGAGCCACGATTTTTGGGGTTATGGAGGCCGTTTCTGCCCACGAAATGCCCATGAGCATTTTTCTGAAAACGATTCTGCTCTCCTGGGGTTGATTTCCCATTCTCTCCTTTTTGTTTTTGGCTGCCCACATTTTTCTGGAACTGGTAGAAACCCATTGTTGAGAACTTCACTATATAAGCGTTTTTCTCATGCCCAGCACTTACACTTTTGCTGTTATATGCATCCATCTCCTAGCATCCTCAGAAACCCAACTGCTGGTTGGTATTTCTAATTCTGGTGTATCTATGGCTATGTGAGACCCTGTTGTTCCCTAGTTCCTTGTGGAGATCATGCCCAGCTTGGGGGTGGCAGTGGTGCTGAGAGATTGAGGAGCACACTGGCCTACGGTTGGGTGGAACGTTGCAAAAGCATAGCTGGTTGCTCAAGGACTACTTGGTTTAAAGATAAGTATTCTCATTTGCTATTTTTGCAATGTCTACACTTAATGGCTATCATGAAAATGCTGGATGTGTGTTAATTCTGCACATGATTTACTTCCGCTGTGTTTTTAAAATCTTTATGCATCTTCATATCTCCATTATATTATGTGAATGCTTATGAAATAAGTTTATGGGGCTGGATGCCCGGTTTAACGTCACGATCCTCTCCATCTAGCTGGTATGATGGGAGGGGACGTGACAATGATAGGTTGCATGACACTTCGAAGGAAACAAAAGCAAGGATTGCTAAACATGGAAAACACAAGCTAGGCCAGGGAAACTACTTAAAGTTACAATCACGAATTGTAATTTCCCAAATACATTAACAATATCATTTGTTTTTCCTTGCAAATTTTGTGTAATTGCAGCCAATAAGATAAAAAAATACATACTCTTATGCAATGCAGGGCAACGAATTCGGAACTGCAACCACAAAGGAATACCTCAAGCTTGGTTACAATTCCGGCTATAACGCTGTTGTTGAATGTTGGAAAATCTTGGGGCATATCCCAAGATCCAGTGTGCAAGATAAGGTAAATAAAAACCAATCCACATTAACCTTTCTTCACTTATAAAAAAAAATTCATGTTTGACATTGTCCATATAAAAGTTAAAGTGTTACATCTTGGTTTTAATCAGGGGAGAAGCACTATGAATGAGCTCGTAAGTAGTGAAGAGCAGTGCGCTGATAGTGGAGTTCCGCCAGAAAATGCTTATCCCGTGCATCCCCACAATGGTTCTATGTTGACTGAACTCCATGATGGTAATATGGCTGGAACTTAATCATATACTTAATAATTTTGTACTTATTTTTTTTAACTTTTACATCTAGCATTGTGTTCTTAATTTTTTTTGTGGTTTCAATGGCAGATAATGTTGTAATCGAGGGTCCTATAGCTGAAGAGGAACATAGGGTAGAGATTGAAATGATGTCGATCCATGCACCAGGTAATTAATTACATCGTAGAGGTTTTTTTAACATTACTGAACTACTTCATTGATATTTAAAAACTGGCCTTATAAATTTAACATTTTTTTGTTTTCTAGGTGATGCCCTGTCACAGTGGCTTCCACGCCACAAATATCATACCAGGAGTACATTGTGTCAAAGGCCGCAAGCATAAACAACTTCTGAAGAGCACCCAGAAAATCAAGACAACATTGAAGATGATGAATTACTTAAGAAGTACAGGAAGAAGTATGATATTATTATAATTAGATAGATAGATGTACTGTACTTGGAACATATTTTGGATGATATACCTCATTTATAAAAACTAGTTTTTTTTAATGTTTGCCTTTGAATGAATTCCTACATACTTTTTGTTGCATTCCCTTTGAATGAGTTATTGCATACTTTTTTGTATTGATTAAGGTAAAATATGAAATATAGATGGTTAGTACTTAATTATGTTAAAAGAAAAGGAAATCAAACAACTTTGTACCTCATTTTATCTTAACATTCTTGCTTAGCTTTACAATTACATTTTATCAATTTTGTATCTATTTAATGCATATTTTCTAGTAGAATCTAGATTGGGTATTGGGGAATTGAGAGAGATGTGAGGGGGGGGGGGGAATTGCTGTAGATATTTCTCCCTATGGATAGGTAGAAACTCTCTTAGGTTAAAGTATACTTGACTGACTTCAAACTAAGACAAAAAGATAACAAATGCTACCTTGAATTTCTAGATTCAAACAAATGCTTCAAGATTATACTGCTAAAAGAAATGGAAGAGGTTTGACTGACCTTTGATTTAATTTCTCATCCTAGTTATTGTTCCGATCCTTAAGTCCTCGCAAATGAACCTGTTGGGATGAATCAAAGTACAAGCACATACGATCTTTCTAGCAACTTGAAACATATGTCAGAATCTAAATCTATCATAGAAACAAATCATGTAATTGAAACAGCATCAACACACACAATTTGGGAAATAAGACAAGTTATATTTGTATTGCAAACTTGAAGTTACTTACAATGGTTGCTTGATGTCCAAGCCAACTCCCAGCTCCAAGTGCTTTCTCCTCTAGCTATCTCCACAAATATCTAAGACCATAGGTTTTATATCTCAAAGAGTCCTCCCCTTTGCTCATGGAAGGCCTCTCTCTTATAGTGTGTAGGAGGGTTAACCAACAAGAGAGAAGAATGGATCTTGGGAGTGTTTAGTGGATCAGACCCACTAATCCGAGAAGGTGAGTTAGGATCGAATTAGAGATGTCAATCCTCAAAAATGTCTTGAAGATCAAGATCCCACAAGTCATGGAAAAAGGGCTAAAAAAGGACTACCGTGCCCCTGAAGCTGAGCATAACGCGGTAGTACCGTGCATCAGGGAAAGGGCATAGCCCAGTAGTGGGGACTACTGCGCAGCAGTAGGAGTGCAGAACACAGTAGTGTTGGTAGATGAGGTCTCAGCTGGGTTGTTTCCTGATATGACAGGTTTGTCTTTAATGGGTCATTCATTACTTTTCCCTTCTAGGTGTTTTCAGCAGTAGGGGAAGTGTCGTCAGATGTTTTTATTGTGAAGATGTGACACTGTGAAATATGGAGATATAACAGATGCCCCCTAAAGTGTGAGGTCAGAAGAGACTGATGGCCGAAAGACTTTACAAATACTGTGCGGAGATAGCATCGAGGAGAGCAACGAGGTGCTGAAACAGAAACAAAATGTCAGATATACCACTGAGGCGGGCATCCCCATGCTTGGAAACAATTGACTCAAAGCATGGCTGCCGACCAATACATTGCAGATCCATGAGTACTGAGATGATATAGACTGTAGACAAATCATGGCTACTATGAACAAGCATAGATCCATGAAATAGTAATGACACAGCCACGACCAATACAAAAGTGGATCTTTGTGACAATACAAAGGACATCTCCATCGCAACCTAGACGCAATCAAATTACAAAGGTGCATCCAGGATCTTCTACTCAATCGCAAATGATACGAATCTAACCATGTGATTACAAGGTGTTGAAGTCGAACATGGTAGAAACCATTTGATTACCGGTCAATGATGTGAACCGTTAACAAATGTAAGGGAAATCACCAATGATGATGATGATCCCCAAGGTATCTATAGTACATCTCAACGAAATGCGAATAAAGGAGTTGATGTCGAGCATCCGAGAGATCATTCGATCAGAGGTCAATGATGTAAACCTACTGTCGAATACAAGGAAACCTGCAATTGAGGCATGCAGGTACCAAGGTACTAGTGGTTGATTCCTAAGTCTAATTCCCGGATAGTGATTTGGCATTGACGGGAATAGACTCGTCGAAGGTGGGCCATAATGATTCCTACATCATCGACATGAAACCGGAACGAAAGATAGTATGGGACGATGAAACAATAGAACATGTACTGACACAGCAGAAGTCTGACACAATGAATGATTTTGAACAATGCAACCCTTTGAACATATAACGGCATGAAATAGGACCTGGCAGCAGGGATTGTTGATAGCAGAGGATAGACACCAAACGAGTAGGCTCGTGTCCAGAGAGACGATTCGGGATGATGACCATAACTCAGCAAGAATAGATACCCAAAAATAGACAAGGGACAGATGCATGCCATGTTCAAAGGTGACGACTGACAAGCTGCCAACAAAATAAACTCGATTTGTTTCCCATTTTCCCCCGACATGATGGACGAGTACCTCTTTGTTGTTTTACGAGCTTGAAGAGGATAAAAGATGCTCGGTATAGCTCATCTCATAAATGAGTCCGATCTCACATGTTTTACGAACCTGAGAAAGGAGGGGTTCGTCCCAAGGTGGGTCCTTCGATGTCAAATTTTAACGAGTCCAAGGAAGGAAAAATCGGTAGTTTTTCACATTTAGAGAGCCTGAAAAACTTTAAAGAAGGCTCCAAAGTGTACTTTTTCGTAAATTTAGTCCCTCAATCCCGAAAAAGTGTAAAACAATTCCCGAGAGAACTCTCCCAGTCAAAAATTGAATGAGGTATACCTTTCTCGTAAATAGTCTAGACGGACTGAAAAAGGGGTAACCTATCACCGAATAGACGACCTTTCAAATACTTTTACAAGTGTGAAAGAGACAAGATCACTTGGCAATCTTTTCGAAATGAGGGAATCTGAAAAGAGCTTACAGAGAACTCCAATGGTCTTTTTCGTAATTTTTAATTATTCTGGTCCGAAAAAAGAATAAAATACAACCAAAATAATACTTTCCTCATCGTTTAACGAGCATGAGTAACTAAGCTCGACACCGTTTCTTGAGTTTGACAAGCATGACATGGGTGTGAAAAGCGCTTGGAATCTTTTTCAAGTTTTAATCCAGAGCACGAAAAAGATAAAGTAGGCTCAAAATGAAGGTCAAAACAAATAAATAAATGCCAGTGTGAACGTCTTTAAGGAGACCCTGTCAAAAAAGGCTCATGGAACCAAATATTAGTAATGTGAAATGAGTTTTAACCTAATAGGATAAAATAATGAGTAAAAATTAAGTGAAAATTTTATATAAGCAAGGGGTAAATATGGAAAATTACCATTTCACATGTTCATTTGCTCAAAGAGGAAATTTCATCCATTGAAGGGAAAAACTTCAAGAGTCCATATCGGGAGATCCAGAGCACCGTTTCAATAGCCGTCTACACCAAGTAAGAGCCTTCAAGCTCCTCTTTTATTTCATAGAGTAAAAACTTGATTTCAGTAGGTGAAAATTAATTTTTCCGCAGGCCCTAAGGGGCTTTTTTTGCCCTTCACAGTACCGCGTGGTCGCTGTATCGGGAAGTGCGGCACTGTGCAACCGTGTCGCGCTGTAGTGTTAAACAGGGGCGCGGTAGTGTGGACTACCGCGTATCCATGTTTCTCCCAGGCGCGGTACAGGTGGATTTTAAGGAAGAAAAATTGATTTTTCTCAATTTTTACTGAGATCAAGTTATCAAATTTGTTAATGAATGCTCCTTGTGACTTTTTGCAGGTGTTTGCAACTTGTTTGAGACAAAATGGTCAGCTGGAGAGAAAGGGAGCATGAAGAGGATGATTTATTGGCTGAAGATGACCAAGAGACTTTGACTGCACTACGAGAATGTGGGTTATTGAAATTTTTCAAAACCAAAGGTATCCGCAAGCAAGCAAAACTTCTCACCCACATTATACAAATGTGGGACCCCGACATTCAAGATTTCCTAGTTGGAGTGCATACCCTCGAGATTGAGCTTGAGGACATTTATTTTCTCATGGGTCTCTCAAAGAGAGGGGCCCGAGTGAACTTGATAGGGTTCACGGCCTCGGAGGCGAGCACTGATGCTTTGATTGCTCGCTATTGTCGTCAAGGTTCCGGGAAGAAAAGTGGTAAGGTGGTCATCAAGGATGTTGTAGAACTTCCTTTAAAAATCGTGTTGTTCACCATCACACATGTAGCAGGTAGTACGAGTCTCCATTAGGCATCTCGTACACAAATGAATCTTGCTATGGATTGTATGGCACCAACACTATTCAACTGGTGTGAAGCGTTATTGACCAACCTCAAGGAGCAAGTGAACAAGTGCAGAACTGGAGAGAACCACCAATTTGGGTAGGGGAGCATTTTGGTCACCTTCTTCTTGGAGAGGGTGCCACTGTTGCATCCACAGCTAACCATGCCCGCCCGTCCACCTACCGAGCCACGGATGGCTCGATGGAGTGAGTATGCAAGACGGCTCAAAGGGCCATAGCGTTTGGCTTTTGGTGAGGACTTCTTCTCATGGCTCGAGGAATAGATCATGATGATCGAGGACTACCCCTATGTAGGGGTGGACTTCCAAGAGGATATTGACCTAGCACTGCCGGAGGATGAGGATTGGGATAACTCAGGTATGACCTTCATTAATGTATTTTTTAATTTTTTAAATATATGATTTTTTAAGTTTTTTTTAGAATGTGTAAAAAAGATTTTAATATATGTATATGTGTATGTCGCAGATCGTGGACCGCAGAGACCTACAGGATATTCGCCATTACGCCGAGGCGGTATCGAGCGCGAAGTCGCTTCAGAGGGAGAATAAGAAGAGGAAGAAGAGGCAAGGGGGGTTCAAGACATAGAGCGAAACCTACAAGGTTTAACCCTCGGGGTTCCAGCTATGAGGATGGATGATGTTCCTTTGCATCTTCAGCAGCATACTGTAGGTGTGCCTAGACATATTGGTCTTCTTCTCCGTAGGGTGGCCAGAGCCATAGTCTGCTACCATTAGCGGCACAAGGAATCTAAGGAGGATCGTGATAGATCTCCTAGGTCTCCTTAGATAGTAGTATTTTACTTTTTGCGACATGTACACGATATGTAGGTTGGAGAGCCAAATTTTTGTATGGGATTGGATCCCAAATTTTGTCTTTGAACACAAACTTTATGTATTTGAAACATTTTTATATGCAGTGATATATATACATGGACCTACTTTTATGATTTATTTATTTAGAATGACTTGTGTGTTTATTTCATGATGTATTTTTTATGTATGGGCTAGATTCCAATCCAAAATGTAATTAGCTAATGAATCAGCTACACAATTGAATTCCCTTGGTATGTGTTGATATGAAATATAATTAAAAGATCGTTCCAAGAGGCGTACCCTTCGAAATAAGCAAAGTAGGATAGGATCGTGGACTGCGTAAACACAATTCAGATGGGAAACCATGAGTTGGTAGTCTAGAAAGATTGATACGGAGTCAATTCCAAGGGAAGCAACCTCTGTCAAGAGTCCAATGACTACATGGTACTCTGCAATATTGTTGGTTGCAGGACCCAAACAAGTGGCTCTTGAAGATAACAACTCGTCAGTGGGAAAATAAATTACCCATGCTGCGGAAGCAAGATTCTGGGTATGTCGGCTCGCACCATCGGCAAATTCGTAATAGGAAGACATCTATGCATAAAAGCACAAGTCAAGGTAAGTATGGATACATGAGATCCGTGTGTGTATACAAAAAAGATAAATGAAAACAAACTAGGTACATTATGTACAAAAAGTATCTCACACGGGATAAACCTACACGTAGAAACGTTTGAGTTACAGCTCGTTGCAGGGCCATGCCAATGGTGTGCCATCACAATCGACAAGTTCATAGGCTCCTTTCTCCAAAACACGTTTTACAACGAAGGGGCCGTACCACATGGACTCTAGCTTTCCTTTTCCAAGTTTGTCATGCATTTGTTCATATGTGAGTACGAGGTCACCTTCGTTGAAAACTCGAGGTTGGACGTATTTGTCATACTGTGCTTTGACGCGTTTTTTATGAGCTTCGTTGGCTAAAACAGCTTCTTGGAGAGTTTCATCTAGCTTGGCTAGGTATAGAAACCGTTCCTCTTCGGAAGTGGTATGGGGAAGTAGCTCTATGGCTATCTTAAGTGACGGGATTTCACATTCAATTGGTAAGATGGCTTCTAGGCCATACACCAGTTGGAATGGTGTGAACCCGGTAGCACTTTTCACTGAGGTTCGGTATGCCCATAATGCCGAAAACAGAGCTGAGTGCCAATTGGATTTGTGAGTACCCACAATGCGCTGAATCATACGTTTCAGAACTTGTTAATGGCTTCGACTTGGCCATTATCCTGTGGGTAGTATGGGGTTGAGTTTTCATGACGAAAACCCAAGTTGGCACTCAGTTCCTCAATCATATGGTTCCTGAAGTGGGAGCCATGATCGGTCACGATAGATTGTGGGACTCCAAACCTAGCTATGATGTGGTTGAATATGAACTTTGTTGTTGTTTTGCCGTCTTCAGCATAAGTAGGCATAGCTTCAGCCCATTTTGTGAAATAATCCACAGCTACTATGACATAGCTATGCCCCCCGGCTGAAGTGGGCTTACAGTGCATAAAATCTATGCCCCATTTGGAAAAGGGGCCAACGGCAATAACAGGATGAAGTGGAGCAGGGTGCGAGCGTGTCTTATTATGAAAGAATTGACAAGGTGGACATTTCTTAACCCTTTCAATACAGTCTTTGAAAATCGAGGGCCATAAATATCCCGCTCGCAGTATCTTCCGGGTCGTAGCCATCCCAGAGAGATGACCACCACATGCTCCGGCGTGGCAGTCATTAAGAACGTGTTCGGCCTCATCTAGAGTCAAACAACGTCGAAGAACGGTATCAACACCACGACAGTAAAGGGTATCGTTGACTATAAGGTAGTACTTGGCGTGATGTCGGATACGTCGACGTTCATCGTGGTTAAGGTCGGGGCGGAAACATTGGGTTTGGAGATATACTAAAATATCCCCTTACCATGGGTCGGACGTGCTAATGAGGAACAACAATTCATCGGGAAGAAAATCGATGGGCTCAGGTTGCTCAGTAGCACGGGGCAGGTTACAAATCAACTTGGAAAAGACCAAATATTTCTTGGATTTGGATTTGGCAAATTCCAAGTCAAACTCTTGTAGGATGACAATCCAATGGGAGTATTTTCCCCCAAGCACTTGACGTGTGAGGATATAGTACATTGGATTGAAATCCGCTATGAAAGTGGTCTGGCGGAGCAAAATGTAATGACGAAACCTCTGGACAGCAAAGACTATTGCCAGAGCCAGTTTTTCAACATGTGAGTATCGAGTTTTGGAGTCAAGAAGACTCTTACTAAGATAGTATACCACATGTTCTGTGCCGTTAGTATCTTCTTGGACTAACACCATACCAATGGTGGAAATCGAAGCTGCGAGATAAAGAATGTAATCCCGTGTGTAGTTGGGGGGTTGACTCACAGGATCTTTAGTTAAAGCTGCCTTTAGATGATTAAAGGAGCATTGGGCTTCATCGTCCCACAAGAAGGGGGTGTTCTTCTTTAGAAGCCTCATATAGCCTTTTGTTATCTCGGCTAAATTGGAAATAAAACGGTGTAGAAAGTTTGCGTGCCCTTGCAAACTTTGAAGTTCTGGTATGTTCGTGGGGGAAGGCAGGGCTAGAATAGCTTCTAGCTTTGCGGGGTCCAATCGTATATCACTTTTGGAGATTATGAATCCCAAAAAAAATTTGGCTTCAATGCAAAAGACGCATTTATGCGGATTCAAATGAATATTGTAGCGACGACACCTAGCGAAGATGGCACCTAAGTGATCAAGATGATCTTCCCGAGTCTGAGAATGAGCGGGAAGGTCATCAAGATACAGTTCTGGAATATGTTTGATATCCTGAAATGCGTACGAAATTTCCCGTTGGAAAGTAGCCCCAGCATTTTTCAGGCCGAAAGGTAGCTTTCGATATGCAAAGATTCCCCATGGGCAAATAAAGGCTGTTTTATGCTGGTCCGCTGGGAGTATCTCAATCTGATTATAGCCGAAAAAGCCATCCATAAATGAAGAGATGACACTCCCGGCACAGTTATCGATGAACGTAGTTGGGTAGTTGTCCTTTGGACAATATTTGTTCAAGTCACAGTAATCGACACAGACTCTAATCGTTCCCTATTTCTTGGCTACGGGAACGATATTAGATACCATTTCTATCAATGGGACAGGATAGATAAAACCAGCATGCAAAAGTTTTTCAACTTCTGCTTTGATAGCGGCTACCTTACGGGGATGGACGGGTCAGAGTTTTTGTCGAATAGGTCGGGCGCCAGGAAAGGTTGGAATCTCGTAGACCATGATAGATGGATCTATTCCTAGCATTTATTCATATCTCCAGGCAAAAACGTCGCGAAATTTTTTAAAGTAGGCAGTGTAGAAATCCATTTCGGTGGGAGTGCATGTCTTGCCAATATGAATGTTTTCCATGACACCAAGCTTCACTGAAATGTCAATGGGAGTGGTTTCCATAAGGTTGGCCAAGTTTCCTTCAGAAAATACTTCATCGAGCAAAGTGGGAAACTTGATTTGAACCATTCCAAGTGAAGTGCTGGATTTTGTATTGGGCTCAATCGTCTGAATGGTGGGAAAAGAAGATCGATGATGGAAATTTCCCCATGGTGGTTCATCACCGCACATAACCTCCATAATTGATTCGTCAGTGGGAAAAATCAATGTGAGAGGATCGATAAGTGGTGGGGATGAATGAGCCTCAGACGAGAGTTGTGCTACTGTGTGATGAGTAGAAGAAGTGTCCCAGTCGGTGGCTGACTGGATCGCTTCATATGCTGCGAGGTTCCTATTTAACGACATGGAGTTGCCATAGTTTTCAATCTCAGTAGAACTTGGTATCACCCAAGAATCATTGAAAGGGGTGATATTCGATGATATCATATTGACTGGCTGAACAGGGGATCCCAGCTCTGGGAAAACTCCAATAAGGGAAGAATCCTTCATAAGACCAATGCCAACGTCTTCGAAACGGTACCGAGGTTGATCCAATAACGGGACGGTGCTGGCGAAGTTTGGATGAGAGTCTGGGATATAGTAGTCTAGCTGATCTATGGTGACAATTTTCCCTTCATGAGGAAATTGCACGATTCGAAAGACAGTAGATGCTATGGCGGTCATGCCGTAAAACCAGTTCTGACCAAGTAGAAGATTGTAATCTAATGGCGCATCCACGACTTCGATGTGTACAGATACCGTTTTGCCCCTCAATTCAACACCAATCACAAGGGTGTGTCCATAAGGTTGAAAACCGTGTCCATCAAATGCTCTGAGAGTAGTGGGAGACGTCGTGACTTCGGGTGAGCCTAAGGCTCTCCAAAAATTCAAAGACATAATCGATGTGGAGGCACCTTCATCTAAGACAGTGCGATGGATGCTATTTCCATGGATTTTTGTATGAACCTGGAAGGCTAACTGGTGGGAAAGCCGAGGTTTGACATACTCCAAGTTAAACATGATGGTATTTGAAGTATCCAGGTCCACTGCCCCCAGTGCTAAAAGTAAGGTTTTGCACTGTGTAGGGCAGTGTTGGAGAACCTCGAGAGTCAACATGGCGCATGGTGCTTGAGCTAAATCCTCAACAGTGTTGTAATTTTGGGTAGCTCATGTGTTGGGATTAAATGTCACCTTTCGTATGGTGCCCTTGGGTGGGCGTAGCACTGTGCCTGTAAGCGGTCTCTCGATGTGGAAATGGCCGTTAGGGGGAGGGGTGGGAGCGAGATCTTCAACAGGAGACTTGCCTTTGGCTGTCTCTGACTGTTTGTTTGAACTTGGGGGGTTTTCATACGTCTTTGAACGAGTGGTTCTGTGAATCTCTTCATTACTCGTCATCAGTATTTATCGGGTTGCGGATGTCTCTCCGCGAGGTGGGTTGTTCGGGTTGTCCCCTTGTGGTGATTCTTGGGCAACCATTTGTTGTTTCTGTTGAGGGAAAGGGTCGGTTAACACGATCGGATGAGAGGATCCTTTAACGAATTTGTTGACTTCATCCTTGTAGGGATAGTCACGCGTATAGTGATTGTCTTGACAAATGAGGTAGGGAAAATATCCTTCCAACGTGGTTTCGGGTCATTGTGGGTGGGTTGTGGCTTGGAATTCTCCTGCTGGTTGGCAGTCTTCTTGGATTTTCCACGATTGTTCTTCTTCTTTCCTCCGTATCGTTGTGATGTATATTGAATTGCGTTCACTTCGGAGGAGACAGCAGGAGAGGTAGAAGCTTTTGGAGCAGCCTGGGGTGGAGTGGGGGAGGCAGCAGTTTGTTGCCCCATCGGTTTGATGGTAGGTTGGGCCTTGACTGAACTGACAATACCGTCAATAGGGGGTTCAGTGGCAAGCTTAGTTGGATCAGTAGTGATGTGGGTGGCGTGGGGAAAAAGTTCATGTAAAGTGCGAGATTGGGTATATACCAAATCCATGTATTGGGCAGCCGAGATGGCTTGTTCCTCCGTGACCAGCCCGCACATAGCAATGTCTTTGGCTATGGGAGGCAAAAATGACTTTGTGAACCAATCAGCGAATAGCTAATCCGGAATGGGTGCCTTGATTAGCCTACGGCATCGATGCCACTCATGGATGTGGTCCGAGATATGCGTAGAAGTGGTTTGATGCAACGAGGTTAACAATTCTGTTCCAGTCTCATACCGGATGGGGAGCTGGAAATGGGTCAGAAACTGCATAGCCAAGGTGTTGAAATCATGAAAGGAGTGTTGTGGTAGCTCGATGTACCATTTTGCTACCGTGCCAATAAGCATGCGCTGGAAGAGCCGTAGCCGAATGGAGTCATCCATCAATGAGTTGGATGAACACCAAAGATGGAAGGTCATCACATGGTTCTTGGAGTCTTCCCCGGGCTTGGCATCGAACTTAGGAATGTCCAATGGAAGTTTGGTTGGGATAGGTGGCCAGTGAGGTTCATGCCATATAGGATCGTTAATGAGCCTCGACAAATCAGGTAAATCTAGCGTGGCCAAAAAGGGAAGTTGACGATTGGTCTATAGGTATGAGTAATAATTGTATGGTGTAGAGAAACCTGGGGGGACTAGCATAGCATATTGCTGCATGTTGTACCCATACATGTTTCCCGCAGGGTACTGTTGGAAGTTGTGGGGGTAGTAGGCCATTTGGTTAATCGATTGTGTGTTGGAAGTCATTATTTGACTGGGAATCACAGTGGTAACTGGTTGTTGGACGTTCTGCTGAGTGGGGATGGTGGGTATTGTACCCTGGGGTTGCTGTGTCTTGGGAATGGTTGCTGCTCCTTGTTGGGGAATGGTTCCCTGGGGTTGTTGGGTCTCAGGAATGTTACCACTACTTTGAGTAGGTGGAGGATTTCCCGTACCAGGGTTAGGGGGTGGCTGCAAGTATGGTGTCCATGGAATATGGGTTCCATCCTGATGAAGAGGTGGAGGTTGAAGAGATGGGTTCTGTGGAGTCGTTGCAGCTGAAGGGTAGGGGAAGCCAGAATTTAAGTTGGGGGAATTTGAGATTTCCCCCTAGCTGGGTTCCAGTTTCCAAATAATGAGTACCCCCCACTCTGTGGGATTTGAGATCCCCAAGAAGGAAGCATGCCTGATGAGGGATGTTGAAGATGAAGTCCGGTTGGAAGACCGGTATAAGGTTGTCCACTGCCAGGTGTGTTGTACATACTGAACTGAGCAGATGTTGTTGGTTGGGAAGGTTGTTGGATGGTTCCAGTGGGTTTCCCTCCAGCAGGTGGATTAGATGGTCCTATGGGAGGAGGTAGGTGACTAGGAGCGGGGTTCCCAGCAAAGGGTTGTCCTCCAGTAGGTTGGGTTGATGGCCCGATGGGAGGAGGTTGGTGACTGAGAGCGGGGTTCCCAACAAAGGGTTGTCCTCCTGTAGGCTGGGTTGATGGCCCAATGGGAGTTGGTTGGTGACTAGGAGCGGGGTTCCCAACAAAGGGTTGTCCTCCTGTAGGCTGGGTTGATAGCCCGCCCAGAGGGGGTTGGTTGTTGGGACTAGTGGTTCCAATAGTCGGTTGTCCACCTCTTGAAATGGTGTAGATAGTGGCCGAAGGTGAACCTCTGGTCAGTATGGATGATCCAGCGGTATGACTTGATGTTCTTCTCACACTAGAAAGGTGAGATAGTGTTGATTGGCCAACGGTGCCAAAGGTGTCGATTTGTGGAGGGGGTCTTCCATACGTTACAAGTGGGGACGGAGAAAAAACTGGGTTATCCCTCATAGAATGTGCGACAAACATACTTGACGATAATAAATGTGGGGATTTTAACTGAGGGGTGTTGGGAGTTTCGTCCATATCATCTTGAACAATAGGAGGACCATCGAGGACTGGGTCTGGGTTTGTATCCTGAAAAGGGTTTTCGGGGTCCAGAGGGAAACGAGGTATAGTGACATCCGAAGGTCCGGAACTGTCTACATAGGAGTGATGAAACTATGTGCTAGAAGGAACATTGGGAGCCTGATAGTCGGGAGGACGGGTAGCAGAGGGATATCTAGAAGCTGTCGAGAGCATTTTCTCTGTATCACGTTTAAACTGTGCTGATGCTAACGAGGAGTTAGCTAGACTAACCATACTAGATTGGATTGAGGCCATGATCTCGTGTCCCGAAGGAAGGTTGGGGAGGGATACCGTAAGAGGTATGTTGTTGGAAGAACCGGTTTCCTATGGATGAACACTGGGTGGCGCGGTGGTAACAGGCGGAGGTTCCGCCTGGGAAGTGAGAAAGCCATAGTCAGGTTCAAAAGGTGTATCAGGAAGTTGGGTTTCTTCGATAAATTCGACGTATCAGCCTGGGACTGTAATCAAGTCAGATATATCTTGGTCAGATCCTTCGTTGGTGCCAACAGATCCTTTCGTAACATCGTAGAAAGTATTTGGTGGAAGGGTAGTGCTGACATCGGGGAGGATGATGGCTTCGGGTCTAGTATCTTGGGCAGTACTAGTTTCAGCCACTATAGTGTTGTCCACTATGATAGATATATCTGGAATAACAGTGGGTGAAGTGACAGTGGGAATCTTAGGTGTGTGACTGGTTGCAGAAACTGCAAAGGGTTCTGAGACCGTACTATCAGTAACAGTTACAGGCAGAACTGAAGATGTAGTGCGGATCGGCGGTGGAACGTTCCCTCGGCCGGCACCACGGCCGAGATGGGTGGCAATGCGTGATGTAGGTGGACCAGTGGTCTGTGGTGGTGGTGGTGGGATTCGTCCCTGTATTCTTCATGATCTCTATGGTTCAGACATGTTGATAGGAATACAAAATCCGGGGGCAGTCTCATGGAAAAAGAACTCAAAAACCCTAATGCAGCTGAGTGTGCAAAAGGGGAGCTAGAAAAAGCAAGGCTCTCAAGCCAAAAAGCAAGCTCTAAAAACTATACTGAGACCGGTGTCGTAGTAAGCGAGCTGATAAAAACAATGGCTAGAATGCCAACAAGCAATCACTAAAAGAAAAAATGACCCTCTATGAAGATGAGATAACAAGCAAAACCTCCTAACTAAGAGCTGGAGACCTCAACAAGTTGTATCCTTCACAACGTGATGAAATCCAACAATACAATGTGAGAGACCAATAAGAGAAGGATATTGTTAAATTTTTAGAATTTACTTCAATCTGATCTAGGATCTTAACTGAGAGAACAACATGTACAGCAAATCTACAGCATATCAATCATGGACATCATAATGCAAGCACACAAGAGACACATAGTTTACTTGGGGAAAACCATAAAGGTGAAAATCCCCAATAACTTCCTCAGAGATAGATAGAGCAATGATACAACCAGAATACAAGAGATAGTCTTCTCCTAGCAACAGAGCCTCCTCCTCCACAAGTGCGCCACTCTCCCAAGTGTGAGTGAGAGAATAGAATGTGTAAAATGAGAGAGACACACTCTCTATTTATACACTAACTTGATTTGACCTTTACTCAACTAGGTCGGCCTCAACTTAACCACTTAACATAATGCTGACTGGGCCGACCCCCACTAGGGTGGTCTAATAACCCTTTGACCCACATGGCCGACCCCCAATAGGGTGGTCTAATAACCCTTTGACCCACATGACTTATACAGGGCCGACCCCAACAAGGTGCTCTAATAACCCATCAAGTATAAGTTACGACACTTACAATATAAATGACGACACTTCCGTATAGAGGAATAATAACATCTCTATAGGAATACAAACACTTCTGTATAGAGGAATAATAACATCTCTATAGGAATACAATATACATATATGTGAAATACATTCCGAAGTTACATATACATCAACACTCCCTCTTAACTAGGAAGGTATTTCTTGACACAAGTCTTCTAGCACAAGTCATCTTCTCTGGATCATCGTCACTGGATAATCATCATCGTCACTGCTGCTGCTATTTCAATCAATCTCTGAATCTAATCATCATAGGAAGTTCTACAAAGCTAGTCCTTTTTCATACTGGATGTAGGCCCACCACCTGCAAGTCTTCGTCATCACTGGCCATACTGTGGAATTCTCGGGACTTATTACGTGCGTCACAAAACCTGGCTGCAGCATCCCAGGCTATTACGAGCACACAGCTCTACCTGTAGGATCTCCCAGGAGCACATTACATGTGACCCATCACAAAACCTGGCTGAAGCATCCCAGGTTGTTACGAGCACACAGCTCTACCTGTTGGATCTCCCAGGAGCACATTACCTGTGATCTCACCACAAAACCTGGCCGAAGCATCCCAGGCTGTTACGAGCACACAGCTCTACCTGTCGGATCTCCCAGGAGCACATTACATGTGGTCCACTACAAAACCTGGCTGAAGCATCTGAGGCCTTTTTCATCCTGTCCAGATCTCCCAGGAGAAAATTACATGTGGTCATGGAAAAACCTGGTTGAAACATCTGAGGCCTTTTTCATCCTATCCAGATCTCCCAGGAGCAAATTACATGCCATAGGACAAAACATCGCAAGAGCATCTCAGGATGTTACGGGTACACAACTCTGACCTGAAGATCTCCCAGGGCACAAATTACATGTCCTCCCAAAGCAATGTCTCGAAAGAGCATCCCAGGTTGTTATGGGTATGCAACTCCGACCTATAGGATCTCCCAGACATGCTCATCTACACAACCTGATCCACGACCACAAAGTATCATCCTGATACTCAACATACATCATCCTAATGTACACATGATCATCATCACTGCAACATCCTGCTGCATGTCATCTGGAGAAGCTCGTCATCCGCGATCACCCTGATCATACAATGCATCCATCTGATGCACACCAAGTATCTACCTGATACATATCATCATACATAGTGTATCCACCTGATACATAGATACATGATCCACACAATGTATCCATCAACATACATGATCTACCTGATCATGCCTGATACATATCAATATACATGATCTACCTGATCATACAATGTATCCACCTGATACATATATAGATACATGGTCCAAGCATCCAACATGATGCATATACACAATACATACAAATGATCCAACCGATCATATCCAACATCCAACATTATGCGTACATACATATAAATGATCCAACTGATCATATCCAGCATCCAACATGATGCACACATACATATACATATAAATGATCCAACTGATCATATCCAGCATCCAACATGATGCACACATACATATAAATGATCCAACTTATCATACAAAGCAGAAACTAGAACATCATGTTGATGCTCATCATCCAGCGCTTACATCCACAGCCATGTGAAGAATTCTCCTTCCAACATGCTTGGAATGGCTTCAGCAAATGTGTCCATCACTTCTTCCTCGAAGTGTCATCAATCTGAAGAACACCAAGCCTCTCCCTGAAGTACTCGAACTTCACCCTGGCTAGTGGCTTCGTCAGCACATCTATAATATGCTCGTCCGTCGCAATGTACAGGAGCTTCACAGCTCCTCTCTGCACCATATCCCTGATATAGTGATATTTGATCTCTATGTGTTTCGACCTGTCATCAAACACTGGGTTCTCGGACAGCTTCACACAACTCTGGTTATCACAAAAGATACCAATAGCATCCAACGGGAGATCAAATAACTCAGACAATAGCTTCCGTAGCCATATTGCCTCACAACTAGCTGAACAGCCTGCAACATACTCTGTCTCAGCTGTACTTAGTGCTACGCATGACTGCTTCCTGCTGAACCAAGAGATCACACCTGATCCCATACTGAAGCAGCACCCATATGTGCTCTTCCTATCTACAACACTACCTGCCCAATCTGAATCAACATAACCCTGCAGGTTAAACTTTTGATTCGCTTCATACTTGAGCCCATAATCCACTGTACCCTTCAGGTACCTCAGAACATGCTTTACAGCAACCAGGTGAACACTCCTCGGATCCGTCAGGAACTGGCTCAATGTGTTCACCGCAAAGCAAGTATCTGGTCTCGTGTTCGTCAGGTACATCAAGGACCCAATCATCTGACGATGCATAGAGACATCAACCGGCTCAGATGAAGCATCACAAAGAAGCTTCAGATTCGATGCCATAGGTGTGGCCATGGCCTTGCAATCCATCATCCCGAACCTCTTCAGGATCTCTACTGCATACTTCCCTTGTCCAAGGAAGATTCCATCCGTACTCTGCCACACCTCCATGCCAAAAACAAATAGTGCATCATCCCCAAGTTCTTCATCTCGAACTCGGAAGCAAGCTTCCGCTGCGTGTCGGCAATCAATCTATCTTCACCTGTAACAAACAGGTTATCCGCATACAAAAGTAGTATCACTGGATTGCCTTCCTGAACCTTGTAGAAAATGTTGGAATCCGTTTTATTCTTGGTAAAGCCCAAACTGGATAGAAAGCTCTCTATCCTACCATACCAAGTTCTGCACACATATATGACTACACCACGCTGTCTTGAAATTCATCTGGTGTATCTTCTATTTCATCACTTTTATATTTCTCTATGCTTCCATCTGTAGCATGCTTGATCTGATAGTTCCATTTGGAAGTCACAACAGACTTCCCTTCAGCTCTTGGGACTGCATCCCAAACATCGTTCTTCATGATCGACGGATCATGGCATTCTTCCCGTATCTTGGGAACTTCAATATCTTCAATAGATAATTTTGTTGCTTGAACAAATGTTGTAGTCCTTCTTTTGTAGGTGATGGTATACGATCTTTCCTACACAACAAGTTAAATTGCATGATTAGAAAACATCTCATAGTTTTCAGAACAAATTCTTACACATAAGGAAATATGTCAGACAGTCATGCAATTATCTTAGTCAATGCTTCAATACAACATTTATCCATATTCCGTAACTTTCTAGATGCCTTCCAATCTCTACCAGAACATTGTTAAGAGTGTGCACAACTCCCAACATGTCAGCAAAGAGGTTTCATTCTAGATAAGTAGCAATGGAATGTTGTACAGTGCCATAGGCCACTTACCCATGCATATTAGTATTATATTTTTCATCAATGCAACTATTCTAATATGCATAATACACAACCTAATTCTAGGAACATCATTATATACATTATTGAACAGTATTATTTAAACAATAAAATATGCAAGTAATGACAATTCAAATACTTATCTTTGTTTGTTCGTTGGGTTGACTCCCTCTCAGTCTTTGCTTCTTTTCTGCAACTCCATTCTTATGTGGATTGTGAGAAGTGGTCAACTCGCTCTGAATGTCTGCATCCTTACAGAAACTACTGAAGTGTGCTCCTTTTCTCTCTTGCAGGAACAACTAGAGTGTGCTCCCTCTTGATCTTTGCTTCCTGGATTACCTGTCCTTGAACTAACATCCATCCTTAATCACTATGCATGCTTATTAGTATCATCATTGTGTTATCCTTGAGGTCTCATACATAATCACACATTTATTAGTATAATCTTAATACTATCAAAACACAATAATCTTAAACATGTATATTCATGGTCATTCACAGATAATAAACATTAGTATTCAAGGTTTCAGGGAAGTCTTCTTTTACTCATACATATTCTTATTTGATCATAAGACTCTTCTGGTTAGTTGAATCATCAATCAAGATAAGAGATATAATATGCATAAAACCTGTGATTATTCAAACCTATACCTTCATGATTCTTCTGGTTAGTCATATCATCAATTATGGTAAGAAACATAATATGCATACAACCATGATTATTCAAACCTATGACTTCATGAATAATCATTATCAACAGTATAAGATCCTAACACAAGGTAGGATTCTAGCTTGATATAGGAAAAACATACCTGGATTAGCATGCTAGCTAGTTATGTCTAGCATACCCGCATAATGTCTTCTGGTTCTCTTTAGTGACTTGTGCTAGTAAACTACATGTCTCATAAGTTAACCATTGTAGAACCAACTTATACATACCTCGAAAGTAGATCTTCTATGTGATCCATGATAATGGATGAATCTTTGTCTTCATGCCACCATGAGCATATGTTCTTGAAGTAGAACATGATTTGACTTTCTTCGTGTACCTTTTGTGTTAGCAAACAACATAAACCTCATACAACATCACAATGCATTAGTACAATCATAAGTGTCAAAACCTTAATCAATGAATATCTTCTATTAAGGTGATACGACAAGTCCAGTAATTAATCAAGATTGTACTGTAATGATATGAAGACAAACATATGATAAACTTAACCATGAAACATACCTGTAAGCCATACCTGTCAAGATTGCTTGCAATCTTCTTGGGAAGGCCTTAGCCTCATCTCCCTCTGATACAGGAACTTCTTCACTTATGCAGGTGACCAATCCATCTTCTTCTAGGATTAACCCAATCCACTTGATTTGCAAGAACTAGACCTAGAGCTAGAGTAGGGTTTGTCAAAGAAACCCCAAAAATTCAAACTTTGAATTTGAAACTTCCGAAAGGATAGAAATATGTGCCTTGATGAGCTGATCAAGTTGGTATATTCAGAATTTGAAAACTGCAAAGTTTCACCCCTCAAAATTGCCTTTTAGATTTCCGGATTCACTAGGGAGGACCCTGAATTAGGGTTTGAGTTTCCCGGAGATTCGCCCAACCAAAATATTTGATTCAAAACTCTAAGATTTGATTTTTCTGAGGAGCTTCCAGCCGTGGTCACAGATTTCCAAAATTCCAATTTTTGCAAAAGCCCTAAATTTCCATCTTTCTGATCAAAGTCCCGAATTGGGGTTTGATCAAGCCCAGCCTTCTGCCCAACCAAAAAATCTGATCTTGGTCTCTAAATTTTGATTTTGATGAGTAGCATCCAGTCGTGGTCTCTGATTACAAAAATTCCAACTTTCTCCGAAGCCCTAACTTCCGGAAGCCATGAATGAAGGTACTCAAAAATAATTCTGTTTTGACAGAAATATGTACCTGATTGTTTCTAGTGTAACTCCAAACTTTTTGATCCACAATGTCTAAAACATTTTCCTGAGATAGCCCAACCTGTTATCTTTCCATCCCGATAGGTCTGACCTCAATTGGATTCTCTGAGAGAGAGTTATTACAAGTGTCGCAACGTGACCTATTTATGGGATAATACAGGAGAGTGAACCTGTACGCCGTGCCACGTGTCACTGGTTCAACTTCGGCCTCTGAAAAATTTTCTTGAGATAGTACAGTCTGTGTACTACCTGTCACTTTTTACGAAATTTCATTTGGAGCTTTCTAGCCCAAGTTATGTCCTTTTTTCCAATTTCACCTGGTTTTGACTCAGATCTGGAAGAGGCCGAATCCCTATATTGTACAGATCATAAATCCCAACGTACAATGAATTAGAGGTTTTCCTTTGGATACAAGGTACATGGGGATCTGATCTTCGACCTGTAAAATTTTCAGATCCGAAAAATTCGCCAAAACAGATTTATAGTGAAAGTGCTACGATGACTAGTTTTTGCTATATCAAGCCCTAGCATCGTAAGTGCAACAAGTGTCATACATGCCATATCATGCCTTCTTTCAGGCTAGCTCTGATACCATGTTAAATTTTCAGAATTTACTTCAATATGATCTAGGATCTTAACTGAGAGAACAACATGTACAGCAAATCTACAGCATATCAATCATGGACACAATAATGCAAGCACACAAGAGACACAGAGTTTACTTGGGGAAAACCATAAAGGTGAACAACCCCAATAACTTCCTCAGAGATAGATAGAACAATGATACAACCAGAATACAATAGATAGTCTTCTCCTAGCAACAAATCCTCCTCCTCCACAAGGGCGCCACTCTCCCAAGTGTGAGTGATAGAATAGAATGTGTAAAATGAGAGAGACACACTCTCTATTTATACACTAACTTGACTTGACCTTTACTCAACTAGGTCGGCCTCAACTTAACCAGCCTCAACTTAACCACTTAACATAATGCTGACTAAGCCAACCCCCACTAGGGTGGTCTAATAACCCTTTGACCCACATGGCCAACCCCCAATAGGGTGGTCTAATAACCCTTTGACCCACATGACTTATATAGGGCCGACCCCAACAAAGTGCTCTAATAACCCATCAAGTATAAGTTACGACACTTACAATATAAATGACGACACTTCCGTATAGAGGAATAATAACATCTCTATAGGAATACTAACACTTCCGTATAGAGGAATAATAACATCTCTATAGGAATACTAACACTTCCGTATAGAGGAATAATAACATCTCTATAGGAATACTAACACTTCCGTATAGAGGAATAATAACATCTCTATAGGAATACAATATACATATATGTGAAATACATTCCGAAGTTACATATACATCAACAGATAGCCCTCTACCGAAAGGGATCCTGGGTAAAAGAGCCCTAGTAGAAAAGTCACTAAGCTACCTCGTTCATGACACATTGGAAAAGGTTTTCGGTGCTTCTGCCTTATCACCCTTGTATCACCACTATGGTGGCCGGAGAATACAAGGAAGATAATGATCGATGTTGCCTTAGGGCTAAGTGGAGTGCGGCATTGCACAGAGTCCGTCCGGTTCTCGATCACGCAACAGTTTAACCCCTGAAACAACAGGAGGCCCCTCCACAAACTGGTGTATGACCGTGTCAACAAATACTAGAGGATTTTGGTTCCCTAGAGGACAACAACTATGTCTCAAATGATAATGACAAGGGGGAATTATTTGGATGCCTATCCCCGGTGTCTTACCTAACTACCAAATTCTTTTAATTTCCTCAAGTGAGGTTAATGTTGGTTTAGTTAGGGAGATTAATTTTAGTGGTTGTATTACTCAATCGGGTAAATGGACGTGAAACTTGGTGATGTTGTGACGACCCAAACCATGCAAGTGAGAATGAATCGAAATGAGCCTTGTATTCAATGAAAACTAGCTATGGGAAAGAGAGAGTTCTTCAATCATAAATGCATGAAACTTTTTCAAAGAACCATTTAAGAACAAAATATTTTTATCGTTTTGTGTTTCTATGTAAGCCAAACTGAAATAAACACTCTTTCAGATTTCACTAATCTACAACTATAATGCTTCGAAATGAGGATTTATGTGGCAAATTGAATGGTTCACTTCCTAATGCACAATAATACAGCTAGATCGTTTCAATCCAAACAACACAAATGTTCTCCAATGACAATTTCCAATATAGATTTTAATGATGATAATGGAAAAGATGATATTTATAAGAACAATGTGATTTAAAAGATTACATAATCCAGTAGAAGAGGATGGTAATAACAACTTGGTTATGATGAAAGGATCGAGCCAATGCAATCAAAGTGAAGGGGTGACCAATTGTACAAATAGTGCCACTAACTCAAACATAATCAAGCTCACACCAAGAGGTAAACAAACCACAAATGACTGCGCAATGGACAGGATGCTAGTAAGTAATAGGAAACACCAATCTGAGGTAGAGAAGATCGGAAAATGACCTAGGAAAACCAAACAGGAAGGAAAAAATAAATAAAAAATGCAGACACTACCGCGTGTCTTCTACTGGCTGGTATGCGGTACTGGTACACTACCGCACTATGATGAGCACTGGCTATGCGGTACTACCACTCTGGAAGGATATATAAGGGCGCGGTACTGCAGCTGAGGGTGGAAAAAAGTGCAACTTTTGAAAAAAATTTGAATTTTTCAGGGGTGCTGCAGACCCAGAGGACTCACTGATCACGGAGGGAGGAAAGATGTAGAGAGAAGGGGTGAATAGAGGTCAAAGAGACCAAAATTCAGTACTTGTTTGATAAGAAAGAAAAACCACAATAAAAAATGACTGAAAGTTAAATAAATCAATCAAATGGGGTTTTCCCCAGTGGAGTCGCCAGTTTTTGCTGTAGATATTTCTCTCTACGGATAGGTAGAAACTCTCTTAGGTTAAAGTAGACTTGACTGACTTCAAACTAAGACAAAAAGATAACAAATGCTACCTTGAATTCCTAGATTCAAACAAATGCTTCAAGATTATACTGTTGAAAGAAATGGAAGAGGTTTGACTGACCTTTGATTTAATTGCTCGTCCTAGTTATTGTTCTGATCCTTAAGTCCTCGCGAATGAACCTGTTGGGATGAATCAAAGTACAAGCACATACGATCTTTCTAGCAACTTGAAATATATTCCAGAATCTAAATCTATCATAGAAACAAATCATGTAATTGAAACAGCATCAACACACACAATTTGGGAAACAAGACAAGTTATATTTGTATTGCAAACTTGAAGTTACTTACAATGGTTGTTTGATGTCCAAGCCAACTCCCAGCTCCAAGTGCTTTCTCCTCTAACTATCTCCACAAAGATCTAAGACCATAGGTTTGATATCTCAAAGAGTCCTCCCCTTTGCTCATGGAAGGCCTCTCTCTTATAGTGTGTAGGAGGGTTAACCAACAAGAGAGAAGAATGGATCTTGGGAGTGTTTAGTGGATCAGACCCACTAATCTGAGAAGGTGAGTTAGGATTGAATCAGAGATGTCAATCCTCAAAAATCTCTTGAAGATCAAGATCCCACAAGTCATGGCAAAAGGGCTAAAAAAGGACTACCACGCCCCTGAAGCTAAGCATAACGCGGTAGTACCGTGCATCAGGGAAAGGGCATAGTGCAGTAGTGGGGACTACCACGCAGTAGTAGGAGTGCAAAAGGTGGTAGTGTTGGTAGATGAGGTCTCAATTGGGTTGTTTCCTGATATGACAGGTTTGTCTTTAATGGGTCATTCATTACTTTTCCCTTCTGGGTGTTTTCAGCAGCAGGGGAAGTGTCGTTAGATGTTTTTAATATGAAGATGCGACACTGTGAAATATGAAGATATAACAGGAATAAGAGATTACTACTTCACGTGGCTAGCCCTGTTCAGTAAAAAATAATTTATTGGATCTGTTTAATCTTGGAGCAAACCTCCCTCGATCAAATGGAGCAGCATCAAAGTCAATGTTGACTTCGTTGCTGCTCCCGATCGAGGGAGGTTTGCTCCAATATTAGACGGCTCCAATAAATCATTCTCGAAACCAAGAGGAGATTATTCATGAGTGTTAGTTAGTTATTTATCTATCAGTTTTTTAGTTTGTTATCATCAAGTAAATCCATGTTTGAATCCAGGATGATGAGGGGCTAGTCCAAAAAGAAGGCTAAGAAGGTGATGGGAAGCATTGTAAAGGTACGTTGAAATTCTCATAAATATGCATCTTATACTAGTAAATAATGGTACAAATATGACTTGTATTGATTTTGTATATATTTATGGAGGTTGAATGATTTGGCACTACATGTACTAGACAAACATAATGATAGATGAGTTGTGATGAGGGGATGTATGTTGTTTCCAATTTCATTCCAGATTATGTTCATGTTATGTATTTCATGCCATATTATGTTCATGTTATGTATTTCATTCCATATTATGTTCATTTTACTCTAAATTTCACAATTTATGTACAGTTCCACGGCCATGAAAGTAGAAGTGTTTTGCCCCAAAATCAAATATGTAGCGGGCATAGACTATTTGAAACCAGTCTATAAGGGTAGTCAGCTAAAATGCACCAATTCTTACTACTTGAAAACCTCCAAGATGTTGATTGCATTTTTTAAGTAGGCTAGAAGTGAAATAAATGACTCATCAAGGCCTAATGGTATATAATGTTGAAATTATGGTTAGGTTAGGGTTTGAAGGAGAAAATAGTACAGTAGTAGTAGTAGTAAATTTAACAAGACAAATTTAAACATAATTTTCATCTTTTTCAACTTTAACACTCCCCAATGATCACTGTGTCAAAGTTAAGGTTTCATATTTCAAACATGATACCATATCCTTAGGTGATATCTAAGAGGAGTCCCCAAAACTACATGATCAGATCAAGTTCACATATTCTCCTACATCATAAATGACCTAAAAAATAATTGTATTATATCCATTTGTGACCTTTACTAAATCACCATGGTTAGAATTGAGCTCACAACCTCTCTCCTCTCTCTTGTGCATGATCCATCCCTTATCATATCCGGTAATTTGAGGTCCAAATCTGTCTATAGGTGCTTCTTTTATGCCCAAGATTGCATTTATACCTAGAAGGATACGTTGCACTAATCGAGAAAGGGTGGGAATGATTGGAAGGATTTTACACTAAACAACACTTGAGATGATAGTTGAGTCTCCTACCATCACTATCGTCCAAATACATTTTTCCTTGAGAATTAGTAGGCCCATTGTACAATGCTAAGGATTTTGCTTCAATATTTATTGAAAGCTCGAGTCCCCACTCCTATGGGGTGGCTTACTATTCACCAAGGAAACAATCTAAGTCTTGAACCATGTATTTGAAGAAGGCTCAGACCCTATATCCTACGTTGAATATTTAAATCAAGTTAATGCTCAACTTTCTATGCAAAAAATCACACCCATATTCTAGTTGGATTTCTAGCAATCCACTTCACACCTTCAAAACAAGTCTTCTCAACAAGTTTTGATGGGCTATTCCAACTAAATTCCAAAAATGGGCACCCAGTGAATCATAACCTTAAAGTCCAAGACCAAAGAATAAGTAGAGACTATTCTAGACACAAGAAAATGAATCATGCTAGGAAATTGAGAGACAAATTTTATGCCCAAGTACCTAACACTCACACACTCATCAACTACCCTTCTGAGGAGAAGCTCTTTGACACACATGGTGTATTAGTGTTGGAATATTCACACCATCATTATTATATTTTGCATGCCTGCATGCTTTGCATGCCACTGCATGCATCCAGACATCATCATGGTGGTCTCCCAACACCTAGAGCTTGCTTCTAGCTCTCCAGAGCCTGTCCATAGCCTCCATTTGGCCTTCTACCTACCTAATGCGCCCTTCTTGACTGTTTTGCATGGAAAGTGCTCCTTTCTCACCTACCACTATCAATTAGAGCGCCTTTGCTCACCTACCATCAGTTATCACTTAGTTAAGGCACCTTATATCACCTACCGGGAGTTATCATTTAGTCAGTGCATTGATTGAGTAGTTCTTTCACTGATTGCTCATGCCGACTGCTTGTAGCTTCTAGTTAGCTAGTTCTGGAGTTCCACTTGATTATTTGACAGCCTCATGCACCCCCCTTGGAGTCTTGTAATACCCCAATTTTGACCCTTGTGAAATATTGACTTTTAATGTAAATATTGTATACATGTGGTGTATGTTTCCTAGCGTGGAGCTCAAGGCCAAGGCCCCGCTAGTGTATGCTCGGATTTATTTAGAAAGGAAAGTATTTGATATTTTGCTACCCATGTGCTATTAGGCCATGGAATATTGTAAATGGATGTAAATATTAAATATTTCCATAAAATACCAAAACTGGCTATGGAAGCAACGAATGAAAAGGGGCCATGTGTATTCCACTAGGGAGTGGTGAGGGGGTTGTGGGAATGAGCCATATGCTGCCAACTGTCATTGTGAGAACCCATTTGACTTTCCTTGCTGACATTTAATTTTGTTGTAAGGAAGTTGTTGAAGAATTCAGTCCATGGCTTCAATGGAGTATGGGCAGCCCAGAAATTTGTATGGCAGGTATGGAATATGTTTTTCTTGTACCACGAGTCACTTTACCTCATGGGAATGGGTTCTTCCTCATTCACATTCCATTGTTGAACATCCCAACATCAGTTTTCATCCATTACGAATTCCCAACAGTGAGCAAAGCCAGAAATCGCAACTTTGCAAGAACCCACGTTTTAAAGAGCCATAAACACCCAGAATTGAGTGTTGACAGTGAAATCCAATGGGGGATCCATAGATATGAACCTTGGGAGAAATTGGGAGTATCCATTAGAAAACCCATTTTTTTAGCCAAGAAATCTAGTGACGGGATTGAGTTATTTGATGACAGAATTGTGAGAAATCCAAGTGTGAATGACTGAGCAGAGGTTGGGTTTGCTTAATAAACCCAGTGAAGGCTAGAATCTCAAGGAATTAGCAGCTGGACCTTTCTATGCCCATCCTGAAGAGCACTGGAGGGAAGGGACGCCTGAGGGACTGTGTAGCAGAGAAGGGGAGCTTCCTTGTGTTGGGTGTGGTATGTATTGTGTTACACCAAAATGTCGTCACCCTTGTGCAAGTGTCACAAGTGTTGCAAGTGTCGTCGTCACGACCTAGTGTCGTCATCATGACCGTTGCAAGTACCATCATTATGACCAAGTGTTGTCATCATGACTGTTGTGATAATGTCGTCATCTTGACCATTGTGTATACATCCCTGAAGTCATCTAGACCAAGTATTCATTTGAGAGGATTTGTACTCAGTTTGTACAACCTTTTGAGAGGTCGTCGCAAGTTGCACACCAGCAACATGTGACATCGCAGGTTGCTCCATAGCAAGGTGCGACGAGGTCTGTTAATGGGAAAAAATAGCCATTTCGAGATCTTTCTTGAAGCTTGCCCATTTGGGGGCTTATCCCTGATCTCTTGGAGAGCTGGTACTCGACCCCTAGCCCGTTGGGAAGATACCCTATCTCTCTCTTACCATCTCTCATCTCATCCTATCCACAACTTCATCCACTTAGTCCTATATATACGAGGCTCACTCCCATACCAAAGGGAGGAAGACTATAGTATCTACATGCTGGTGAAATCTCTCTCAAGACACCTTCACTCACCTCTTGGAGAATTCATGCTTCCTTGGAAGGGCTTGGAAATTGGCTTGTGTGGAGAATGGCTGCTACGTTAAGTCATTGGTTGTAGTTCTATATCTCTATCATGTACTCCTCTATTTGCATTAATACAAATGCTTTCCACCAATATCATTCTTAATGCGTAATGATGTTGTGTTGTTTACCTGCTTAACTGTTTACATAGATCTCTTATTGTATAGATGCTCTTTACTCGTTTCTCTTTTCTGTGTCTTAATAGGTCTTGCAGCTTGGATCTGATGACCTCGGGACGTGGAGCAACATTCGGGAGAAAGGATAGCGAAATCAAAGAAGTAAGACATATAGTACTTGATCCTTAAGTAGATCTAGGAAACGTGTTTGTAGTCTGTTCTATTTGTTCTAGACTCACATTGAGCTGGGTAGATCCGGCTCGCCTCCGATCGAGTGGATTGTCTGGTAACATATTGTGGGTGCCTTTCCTGTTGAATTGTCTTGAGATGCCTGCAGCTCTGTGGATGAGCTCACTGGCTTAGAATTTCCCTCCTTTGTCTTTTGTATGCTTGATAAACCCAACTGTGTGTTGGATTAGCATAGCTGTTGAGTGAAACCATGGTTGTGAGTGAGCCTGTTTAGTTCCTCCTTAGTGGATACACAACCCAGCTTGGGGGTGATCTCTCAGCTGAAAGAATATAGGCTGGACAGAGATCTATGGTTGGGTGGAACATTGCTCTCACATAGCCAGTTGTTTGGACAACTTCATCTTCAAGATAAGTGTTCTCTATGGTTTAAATTATGATCATTATGTATTATGTTCTGAATGTTAATTGGCCATGTTAATGAAATGAAATGATTATCTTAATGAAATTGACATGAAGTCTGTGCATAGCATGAGAACGAGATTAAATTCTCCGCATGTTGAACCATCATATGCCTATGATAGATATGCTGATGCATTACTGTTTGTGTGCTTGCAAATATGATTTAATACCGCTGTGTTTATATTGAGTACGCATTTTATTTAAATGAAAGAAAAATTTAGTCTTATGGCTTTGGGGAAGAATCAAGCAACCCCCTGTTATAGTCATGTTCCCTCTGTGGTTTGGAATGATGGAAGGGGACGTGATAGAGTGGTATCAGAGCCCATGTTCCAGCACTGAGGCTGCTTGGGCCAAACTGTGAGTTACAGGCAGGCTACAGAATGTTTGAACATGGTATTGGTGAAGTTGAGGCGGCATTTTTTATTGGAAAAATGGCAGGATTAGAGTTCTTAGTGTTAAATTTTCAGTATTAAATCACAATACTATAGGATCTTTGCTGAGAGAATAACATCTACAGTATATCAATGCATGACAATCATAATATGACAAGCATCACAAGCATCACAAGAATCAAAAGCATAGAGACAAGAGACACAGAGTTTCCGTGGGGAAAACCCTAAGGTGAAAAAACCCACAACTTCCTCAGAGATAGAGAGAGCAATGGCTCAACCAAAATACAAACAAATAATACAGAGATAGTCTCCTAGCAGATGATCCTCCTCCTCCTCACTAGTGCGCCACTTTTCAGAGAGAGAGATAGATACTTTTCCGAGTGAGTAAAATAGAGATCTCCTATCTCTATTTATACTCACCTTTTTGCCCAGTGACCTACTGGGGCCGACTTGTCTACTTGAGTACATCCACATTATATTATATATTAATTAGGGCCGACCCCATAAGGTGGTCTAATAACCCATCGGCAAGTGCACACACTTGCGACACTTGTCAATCCACATGACGACACTTCCTTATAGAGGAATAACACATCTCTTATAAGGGTACAATAAATATATATATAATATACTGATGAAATACATTCCGAAGTTACACATACATCAACACTTAGATGTGGTAGAGGACCACACAGGTGCATAGATATCTGCAAGAGCTTTCCAATGGTACCAGACTCGCCTCATTTGGTTAAGGGACGAGGGAGAAATGAACGCTGGAAGTTGCAGGGACGGAGGTGTTCCACAGTTACGGATTTCGGATTTCGGGTTGCAGAAACATTAAGTTTTCAAACTTGCATTTTGGATTTCCGCAATTCCGAACCCACATTGCGGAATGGAGTTGTTTCCGCAATTTCGGGTTGCAGGTCATGGAAACGCAAAAAATTGCAATTTTGCATTTTGAATTTTCGCAATTTCAGATTTCGGGTTTCAGGTTGCGGGTTGCTGGAACGCAAAACTTTTAAAAATTGCGTTTTGGATTTCCGCAATTTTGAACCCGTAATTTTGGATTTCGGGTTTCGGGTTGCAGGTTGCAGGAACGCAAGATTTTTGAAAATTGCGTTTTGGATTTTCGAAATTCTGAACTTGCATTTTTCGGATTTTGGATTTCGGGTTTCGGGTTGTGGGATGCGGGTTGCGAGCTGTGGATTGTGGAGGCAAGAATTGGATGAGGTTAGTGGCGTTCTGAGGCCATTAACGAATGCCATGGAAGGTCCATTGAGGATCCCGGGCCCATTATGCTCCAATTTGGCATAAATTTGGGATTAATGGCTTTTACAAATCGGCGTCCCGACGCTTGATAGAAGGTCGGATTGAGCCGAAACTGATATAGAGCGGTCATGGAGCAGGAACAATGTTAATTTTGGAATTTTGGAGCCAAAATCTAAAGTATGTGGAGTCGGGGTGAGTGTGAAGGCCAAAAAACACTATTCCGGGCCACTTTTTGGAGATTTTGAAAAGCTTGCAATGGATGAAAGTGACCCTGTAATTAGGATTTAAGAAATTTACTGAACTCAACAATCATTATTCTCATGAAAACAAACAATTCATGTTAGACAAAGATTTTCCAGAAATGCACCGTTTGGGAAATAGCCATTTTTGGCCCAAAATTGGAAATTTTGGAAAAATGTGAAAGTGGAAAGTAGTCAAACCCAGAATTTAATAGAAAATGAATGGTGCATCGGAACAAAGATCCATGAGTTGCTGAGTGTTCCTTGTTGTATGGACTAACTTCGCCCGATATAAAGTTTTTGTTGAATTCTTCTATATTTGCTTCTACAGGTGGTTGAAGTTGGCAGTTCATTATATTTGGTAACTGTGTAAAAGTGCAGAATTTTTGGTAAAAGTTGTCATCTTTGAAGTGATGTAGTTTCCACACCCAATGTTGGAATGGAGCACGTGGATAGGCATTGGAAAGCTTGTCCAGTAGGGAATAATGGTGCATGACCATAATTTGAATGGGGTTATCATACATCATAGATATTTAGAGCAGAAAAGTGTCAACGGCTTTTTTGACAAGTATTGCCAATATGGGCAATTTCCAGAATTGCATGAATGAGCAAAAGAAATGAATGCATAACATCTACGTGAATTATTCCATGAGTTTGATTATGTTAAATATTTATTTTTATGTTTCTATAAGAATTCCTAAGATGTCTAACAAATATTTCCATAATGCACGGTGCTTGCAGCTCATAAGATTTAATAGTGTAGCAGAAGTAGCATACAGGGAAGAGTCTTCAAAGAAAAATGGTGACCATAAATGATGCTCAGGATCCTTATGAGCATGATGAAGATGTGCGAGGAGAAAATTTGCAAGAATGGAATGCTGAGACGGAATCCAATGGGAGAAGGGAGCAAGTAACTCCTCAGAATTTGGTTGAAACCATGGTGAGTTTCAATGAAAGGTTGATGAAGGCTCAAGAAGAACAAAACCAACTCAATGCTGCTATTTTGCAAAGCCTCACTGATATGTAGCAGAATATAAACCTTGGGTCCAACCCAAGCAATGTAGGTGAAGAAGGAAGAGATGCAGAGAGTCGCTCTAGAGGTCGTTCAAAGAAGAGGACTCCAAGTCCAATGAAGAGTTCTGTGAGCAAGAAGCATAGAACACCTTCCTTTAGATCTTCTTCTAGCAAATCGTGTGACTCCAGAGGTTCTGAAAGAAGTCCAAGGCATATGCCCAGGACATTTGATGGAAGAAAGAAGTTCAAGGGAATCCCACAAGGAGAATTCAGGAAAGTAAGACCTCCCACATTTGATGGAGAAGACAAGACTGGCCAAGAGGCAGAGGCATGGCTTCTTGGAATGAAGAAATATTTCAGAATTCAGGACTACTCAGGAAATGAAAAAGCCAGAATTGTCATTTACAATCTAAATGGTAGAGCTTCAATTTGGTGGGACAACCTCTTGCAAGTGAAAGGGATCAGTGAAAGGAAGATCAGTTGGGAGAGATTTAAGAAGTACTTCAAGAAAAAATACCTTTCTGCTAGGTATTACAATAGTAAGAGAAAAGAGTTCAATGAAATCAAGTTGGGACAAAAGTCTATGGAAGAACATGTCCATAAATTTTTGGAATTACCGAGGTATGTGGATTACATTAAAGATGAGAGAGTAAAAAACCAATGCTTCCTTGGGAGTCTACCACAAAGATTCAGAGATAGAATTGAGTTTGTTAATCCACCAAGTCTTGATGAAGCCATTAGAATGGCAATGCATTGCTATGAGCGGAATAAAGGAAAATCAGAGGTTAACCCAGCATAGAAAGGAAAGCTAAGAGGGAGGTTTGATCAAAAGAAAAGTGGCTTCAAACCGCCATTCAAAAGTCATCTCAGAACCTTTCCACAGCGGTAGAAAGCAAGGAGTGGATTCAAGCCAGTAGTAGCAGCAGATAAAGCATCAAAAGGACCACTTCAGTGTTGGGGGTGTGGAGAAAACCACATGCTAAAGGATTGTCCACATCGGAAGGAGAATCCCCGAAGGTTGCACAACTTAAAGGGAGCAGCTACAGTGGAGGACATGGCAAGGGAAACGCCTCTAATTTATGCAGCGTTGGATAATCATCAGGCAGATCATCAATCATAAGTGGTGGAAGTTGAAGGCAAGATTGCTAAGCAATCTATTTCTGTTTTGATTGATCCAAGATCTACTCATAGTTATGTTTCTCCAAAAGTGGTTGAAGGTTGTTCTCTTAGAAAAGTGAAACACAATAAGTCTTGGTTAGTTCAATTAGCCACAGGGACCAAGCGAAAAGTTAGTGAATTAGTGGTGGAGTGCCCCATAGAATTGAATGGACTCTACACACATGCAGATTTAAATGTACTACCATTATGATCTTATGATTCCTTAATTGGCATGGATTGGTTGGAAAAGCATAGGGCCAAGTTGGATTGTTATGAGAAAGCACTTGAATGTATTGATGAAGAGAGAAGACCAAGATTGGTAAGAGGAATTCCCAAGCAAGTTTCAGTAAGGCAAATTTCAGCCTTACAGCTAAAAAAGTTTTATAAAAAAGGTTGTCAATTATATGCAGTCCATATATCAGATTCGTTAGAGGATAAAGGACCAAGGATAGAAGATTTCTCATTGTTGCAAGAATTCCAAGATGTGTTTTCGGATGAAGTGCCGAGACTACCACCAAAGAGAGACATTGATTTTACCATTGATCTTGTTCAAGGGGCAACACCGAATTCCAAAGCTCCTTATAGAATGAGCACACCGGAATTGGTAGAGTTGAAGATGTAGCTACAAGAGTTAATGGACAAAAGATATATCAGTCCTAGTGTGTCTCCTTGGGGAGCACTGGTGTTATTTGTTAAGAAGAAGGATGGGACCTTAAGGCTGTGTATTGATTACATGCAGCTCAATAAGGTGACAGTCAAGAACAAGTATCCATTGCCAAGAATTGATGACTTATTTGATCAAATGAAGGAAGCTAAGGTGTTTTCAAAGATTGACTTGAGGTCTGGCTACCATCAAGTGAGGATAAAAGAAGAAGACATTCACAAGACAGCTTTCAAAACTAGATATGGTCATTATGAGTTTACTGTGGTGCCATTTGGTCTTACCAATGCACCTGCTACATTCATGTGTCTCATGAATAGTGTCTTCAGCAAATATTTGGATAAGTTTGTGATTGTGTTCTTGGATGACATTCTTGTCTATTCGAGGAATGAAGAAGAACATGAGGAGTATCTAAGGATGGTTTTGCAGGTCCTTAGAGAACATCAATTGTATGCCAAGTTAAGCAAGTGTGAGTTTTATCAAAAGAGGGTTCAAAATTTGGGTCATGTCATTTCAGAAGAAGGAATTGCAATGGATCCAGAAAAGATTAATGCCATTATGGATTGGTCTACTCCAAAGATTGTTTAAGATGTTAGATCTTTCATGGGTCTTACAGGTTATTACAAAAGGTTCATTGAAGGATTCTCCAAGATAGCTCATCCAATCACTTCATTGCAAAGGAAGAATATCAAGTTTGTATGGTCTGAAAAATGTGAGAAAAGTTTTCAGTAGTTAAATGAGTTACTTACCAGGGCTCCTGTTTTGAAGATAGCAAATCCAAAGAAGGATTTTGTAGTGTGCACAGATGCTTGCATTGAAGGGCTAGGTGGAGTTCTCATGCAAGAAGGAGTTGTGATTTGCTATGAGTTAAGGAAATTAAAAGAACATGAAAATAATTATGCCGCGCACGATTTAGAATTAGCAGCCATAGTACATGCTCTCAAGATGTGGAGACATTATTTGTTGGGAAGAAGATTCGAGCTTAGAACAGACCACATGAGCTTGAAGTATTTATTTGACCAGCCAAACTTGAATGCTAGGAAAGCTAGATGGATGGAATTCCTTTGTGAATTTGATTTTGAAATTAAGCATGTAAAAGGAAAAGAGAATAAGGTTGCAGATGCTCTCAGCAGAAGATTTCATGTTGCAGCATTAAGTGTGTGTAAATCAGATTTGAAGACAAGAGTTCTTGAAGCCCAAAACAATGATGAAAGTTTCCTTCAGATTAAGGAGAAGTTGTAGGGTAATGTGGTTGAAATTTATGCGGGATATCAGCTTGGTGAAGACAATATCCTCCTCTACAAAGATAGACTGTACATTCCAAATAGTGCATATTTGAAGAAGCTAGTGATGGATGAAATACATCAAATGGCATATTCTGGACACCTAGGATATCAGAAAACTATAACAACAGCAAGAAAACAATACTTCTGGCATGGTATGAAGAAGGACATAGCTAAGTACATTGCTAGGTGTCAGAAGTGCCAATAAGTCAAGGAAAAGCACCAACATCCAACAGGATTGTTGCAATCCTTACCCATTCCAGAATGGAAGTGGGAAGTGATCTCTATGAATTTTATAACAGGTCTTCCCATGACAATGAAGAAGCATGACTCAATCATGGTTGTGGGTGACAAGCTATCAAAGGTAGCTCATTTTATTCTAGTCAAGTCCACTCACAAGGCTAATGACATTGCAAATATCTTCATGAGAGAAATATTCAAGTTTCATGGATTGATCGCCCAAGAAAATAATTTATGATCGTGATACAAAGTTCACTTCCAATTTTTGGAAAGGATTATTTCAGGAATTGGGGACTAGATTGAATTTCAATACAGCATACCATCCTCAAACAGATGGCCAAACTGAGAGGGTGAATCAGGTTCTTGAAGACATGTTGAGAATGTATGTGATGGATAAACCATCCAAGTGGGAGGATTACCTACACTTGGTAGAATTTGCATACAATAATGGACATCATGCATAATTGGGAATGAGTCCATTTGAGGCATTGTATGGCAAAGGATGCAGGAGTCCAATGAACTGGGACAGCTCGGTGAACAGGGTAGTACTTGGACCAGAGATGATCAAGGAAATGGAGCAGGAAGTTGCTAAGATCAAGCAGAATTTAAAGGCAGCCCAGGACAGACAAAAGAGTTATGCATATTTGAAAAGAGTGCACAAGGAATTTCAGATTGGGGATCATGTTTATTTGAGAGTGAAACCAAGGAAGAGTTCTCTCAAATTGGGGAGTTGTGACAAGTTGTCACCAAGATATTGTGGGCCATTTGAAATCCTAGATAAGATAGGGCCAGTTGCATTACCTGCTAATATAAGAGCTCATAATGTTTTCCATGTATCTTTGCTTAAGAAGTATGTACATGATCCTAATCATATGATTGATTGAAATGTGATACAGGTGGAACCCGAGGGAGAGTTCCAAGTAGAGCCTATGCGCATCCTCGACAAGAAGGTCACTTTGCTCCAGAACATAGCCATCAGGCAAGTAAAGGTCCAATGGGAGCACCTTAGTCCCGATGAGGCTACATGGGAGCTGGAGGATGCCATGAGAGAGGCATTCCCATTTTTGTTCAGTTTTGAGGACACCGATGACGGTGTTGTTCTAAGGGGGAGGGGAATGTAATACTCCAATTTTGACCCTTATGAAATATTGGCTTGTAATGTAAATATTGTATACATGAGGTGTATGTTTCCTAGCATGGATCTCAAGGCCAAGACCCCGCTAGTGTATGCTCGGATTTATTTAGAAAGACAAGTATTTGATATTTTGCTACCCATGTGCTATTAAGCCATGGAATATTGTAAATGGATGTAAATATTAAATATTTCCATAAAATACCAAAACTGGCTATGGAAGCAATGAATGAGAAGGGGCCATGTGTATTCCACTAGGGAGTGGTGAGGGGGTTGTGGGGATGAACCATATGCTGCCAAATGTCATTGTGAGAACCCATTTGATTTTCCTTGTTGACATTTAATTTTGTTGTAAGGAAATTGTTGAAGAATTCAGTCCATGGCTTCAATGGAGCATGGGCAGCCCAGAAATTCGTATGGCAGGTATGGGATCTGTTTTTCTTATACCACAAGTCACTCTACCTCATGGGAATGGGTTATTCCTCATTCCCATTCCATTTTTGAACATCCAAACATCATTTTTCATCCATTACGAATTTCCAGCAGTGAGCAAAGCCAGAAATCGCAACTTTCCAAGAACCCACGTTTTGAAGAGCCATAAACGCCCAAAATTGAGTGTTGATAGTGAAATCCAATGGGGAATCCATAGATATGAACTTTGGGTGAAATCGAAAGTATTAGATACCCCGAAATCCATTGGAAAACCCATTTTTTATAGCCCAGAAATCCAGTGACGGGATTGAGTTATTTAATGACAGAATTGTGAGAAATCCAAGTGTGAATGACTGAGCAGAGGCTGGGTTTGCTTGATAAACCCAGTGAAGGCTAGAATCTCAAGGAATTAGCAGTTGGACCTTTATATTCCCATCCTGAAGAGAACTGGAGGGAAGGGATGCTTGGGGGACTATGTAGTAGATAAGGGGACCTTCCTTGTGTTGGGTGTGGTAGGTATTGTGGGTGCCTTTCTTGTTGAATTATCTTGAGATGCCTGTAGCTCTGTGGATGAGCTCACTAGCTTAGAATTTTCCTCCTTTGTCTTTTGTATGCTTGATAAACCCAACTGTGTGTTGGCTTAGCATATTTGTTGAGTGAAACCATGGCTGTGAGTGAGCCTGTTTAGTTCCTCCTTAGTGGATACACAACCCAGCTTGGGGGTGATCTCTCAGCTGAAAGAATATAGGCTGGATAGAGATCTATGGTTGGGTGGAACGTTGATCTCACATAGCCAGTTGTTTGGACAACTTCATCTTCAAGATAAGTGTTCTCTATGGTTTAAATTATGATCATTATGTGCTCTATTCTAAATGTTAATTGTCCATGTTAATGAAATGAAATGATTATCTTAATGAAATTGACATGAAGTCTGTGCATAGCATGAGAACGAGATTAAATTCTCTGCATATTGAACCATCATATGCCTGTGATAGATATGTTGATGCATTACTGTTTGTGTGCTTGCAAATATGATTTAATTACACTGTGTTTATATTGAGTACGCATTTTATTTAAATGAAAGAAAAATTTAGTCTATGGCTTTGGGGAAGAATCAAGCAAACCCCTGTTACAGTCATGTTCCCTTTGTGGTTTGGAATGATGGAAGGGGACGTGACAAGTCTCCATTCCCTGATTTATGCCTAGATGGTTCTGTTAGACTCAGTTAGACACACTTGACTGATTATTACCATTTATGACTGATACTATTGACTGGATGATGTCTCCATTGTTATCCAAGCTAGACTTTGAGTTGGACAGCCTCATGCACCCCACTCAGAGTCTCCATTCCCTGATTTATGGCTAGATGGTTCTGTTAGACTCAGTTGAACACACTTGACTGACTCTTACCATTTATGACTAGTACTACCGACTGGATGATGTCTCCATAGTTATTCATGCTAGAATTTGAGCTCAGATTCAAATGCCCTACTTGGTTAATTTGAATCATATATGATGCCTCATCATTGATTATTGTACCACATTCTTTACATTCATTATTCATTGTATAATATTGACATTGTCCATTATTCTGTGTTTATGAGTGATTATTGAGTGCATGCTTTTCTTCTTCTTTGCAAAGAATCTTGACAGTTAGATTGTGAGATTGCTACAGTTTCTAGATCCCTGCAGATTATCACATGTTATCAGAGCAGTCAGCAGCTATTCGAATTGCAGCCATTGCAGCAACAGTAGTTGCAACATTTCTTTGAGAAGCTATCTTTCACTTGTGCACCAAAAGCTTCTGATTTTCCACAGCAAATCCTGGTTCTATTACTTGAATTAATTGGAGAAATCTAGTGAGGTATAGCCAGGTGTGAAGGACTTAGTCTATGTTCCAAGTGTCCTTAAGGTAGTGTTAAGTCGAAGTGTAGCATTCTCCATCAACAAACCTATTCTTATTTTGCAAGTTTCAAAGTTTTCTGCAGTTGCAGCAGTAGATTTGAAATTGAACAACATCTTCTATGTATCTAGAAGGAGTTCCTTCTCTCACTCCATTCAACTATGATGAGTGGAAACCAAAGATGGCATCATATCTAAAGAGACATGGTCTTTTTGATGTGTGTACTGGTATTAAGAGAGATTTTTCTTCTGATGGAGAGAAAGAAGATTGGCTTGATGCTTGTGACGGAGCATCAGGAAGCATATGTATTACTATGTTTTCCAATTTGGAATACTACATTGATCTTAATGAACATCCAAGTGATCTATGGACTAGATTGAACATATTATTTGGAAGTCAGGAGGAAGAGGTTGATGTTATCCATGTGGAAAGAAAGCCCAGTGATACTTCCTGCAATGCTCTCTCTATTCATGACTCGGCCTCCATCATCTCCCATGATGAAGTTGTTTAAGATGAAGTCGAAGCACAACATATGGTTTCAGTTGATCCATCTTCCTATCTGAAGTCTGAGAAAAATATATTAGTTACTACTCTAGAAGTTGAAGAGACCTTCACAATCTCTACTTCCCATGAGCTTGCTGATGTGCAAGATGATGACCTACCGAGTATTTTGAAGAAAAAAACAGATTTGGAAGGTAATGCATTCTCTCTTCCTCATCATATGCTTTATTTGATTTCCTATTTGGTCATTGCCACATGTTTTCATCGATTCAGCAAATATGGAAGACTATACCATTCGCTTGGATTCAAGTCTCATGCATATCCTTGTGATTTTGGTTTTGATCTCACCACTTTTGGTTCAAAGAAGATCATAAGAAACCATCCTCAAAATCTTGGATCTAATTTGAATTTCAAGCCATCACCATTATATGGTTCATTTGGTTCTGATCTCACCCCTGCTGGTTCAAAGAAGATATCAAAGAACTACATACACTTTCATGGAGTTGATGCACCTGTTGATGTGCAAGATGATGACCTACTGAGTATTTTGAAGAAAAAAATAGATTTGGAAGGTAATGCATTTGCTCTTCCTCATCATATGCTTTCTTTGATTTCCTATTTGGTCATTAGCACATGTTTTCAGAGTTTCATTGATGATGGAAGACTCTATCATTCACTCGGTTTCATGACTCATGCACCTTTCTGTGATTTTGGTTTTGATTTCACCCCTATTAGTTCAAAGGAGATCATGAAAAACCATCTTCCAAGTCTTGGATCTGATTTGCTTGCATCCATTGTTGGAGATCTCAAGTGTTAATGTATATGTAACTTCAAAATTTATTTCATCTATGTATTTCATATATATTTATTGTACCCTTATAAGAGATGTGTTATTCCTCTATAAGGAAGTGTCATCATGTGTATTGACAAGTGTTGCAAGTGTGTGTACTTGGCGATGGGTTATTAGACCACCATGTGTGGGGTCGGCCCTGAAATATATATTATATTGTGGATGTACCTAGCTAGACAAGTCGGCCCCATAGTGTAACTGAGAAAACAGGTTAGTATAAATAGAGATTGGGAGATCTTTATTTTGATCACTCGAAAACTCACACTTCTCTCACTCAGAAAGTGGCGCATTAGTGAGGAGGAGGATCATCTGCTACTAGGAGACTATCTCAGTGTATTTTGGTTGTACTTTGGTTGAGTCATTGCTCTCTCTATCTCGGAGGAAGTTGTGGGGTTTTTCACCTTAGGTTTTTCCCCACGGAAACTCTGTGTATTTTGTCTCTCATGCTTTTGATTCTTGTGATGCTTGTCATGCTTACTGTGATTGTTATGCATTGATATACTATATATGTTATTCTCTCAGTGAAGATCCTAGAGTATTGTGAATTAATGCTCAAAATTTAACATGGTATCAGAGCTAACTTGAGAAGAAGACATTTTGCAGTGACGAAAACTTGAGTTTCTTGTTTATTGGGTTTCTCTCCACAGTTTTTGGAAAAGCAATATAGTAGATTGACTCTACTCATCAAGGAGAATCTATCTGTCCAATCAGAATTCAATTATAAGCATTTTCAGATTTGGCCCTAAAAATTAGGGTTTCCACAAAAATAGGAATTTCTGAAATCTGAAGATGGAAGCTCCTTGCAAAAATCGAAGTTTAGAGCTTTGGATCGAGATTTTTGGCTGGGTAGATCTCCGGGAAACTCAAACCCTAATTCAGGGCTCTCCCTAGTGAACCTGGGAGGACAAAAAGGCAAATATGAAGGGTAAAGCTTTGCTGATCTCAAATTTTGAACACACCAGGCTGATCAGCTCATCAAGGCGCATCTTTCTATCCTTTCAGAAAGTTGAAATTCACATTTTTAGAGTTTTTTCGACAAACCCTAATCTAGGACCATATCCAATTTTCAGCATTTCAAGTGGTAAGACCTAAATTTTTTCTATTTCCATTTGAAGTACTCTTTAAGATGTCTCACCACACCAAGCTTGAGGATAAGCTTGAAGGGGCTGACAACTTCCGAGCTTGGAAGTATAGGATTGGGTTAATCCTGGAAGAAAATGAGTTGGACTCATATATAAAAGAAGACATCCCTATCCCAGAGGATGAAGAGGCTAAAGTATTGCATAAGAAGAACTTGGTCAAGGAAAAGAGAATCATTGCTGATTCTATCAAAGACCATCTCATACCCCATGTGTCTTCTCTAAAGACACCCAATGAGATGTTTGACTCTTTGACCAAGCTATTTGAAGGGAAGAACATAAATCGGAAGATGACCCTGCAGAACCAATTGAAAGGAGTAAAGTTTCAGAATGGAGAAACCATTCAATCTTATTTTTCTAGGGTCTCCCAGATTAAGGAACAACTAGAAGCAGTAGATGAAATAGTGGAGAATGGTGAAGTTGTCATGACCACTCTAAATGGCCTACCTAGGTCATGGAATTCCTTTATTCAAGAAATTTGTGCAAGGAAGAAGTTGATCTCCTTCAACAGATTGCGGGAAGAATGTTCTCAAGAAGAAGCAAGGCTCGTGGCCCGAGAAGAAAACATGGGAAGTGAAGATCAAGCTCTCACAGTACACACCAACAAAGGAAGGTCAAAGAGAGAGCACTCTCACACCAAGAAATCTTCACACTGTCATCAACATAAAGATAAGAAAGAACTCAGATGCTTCACATGTAATGAAAAAGGTCATTTTGCTTCAAAATGTCCCAAGAACAAAAGGAACAACAACACCAAGAAGAAGAAGGGCAGTAGGAAAAGATATCATGCTCATGCTACTGAAGATGATGAACCACCCAAGAAGAAGGCTAGGATAGAAAGTGATGATAGTGATGATGACTCATCAAGTGAAGAAGAATATGTTCTAATCTCTGCTCTCACAGGTACTATCTCCCATGGTTGTAATGATTGGTTAATTGACAGTGGGGCTTCCAAACACATGACTGGATTTAAGGAATCTTTTGTGAATCTATCTGAACATAAATCACCCCATAAGGTGAAACTTGGGGATGATTATCAATACCCAATCAAAGGAAGTGGTGAAGCCTCCTACAACCTAGATTCTGGAAAATCTTTGAAGATGAAAGAAGTCCTTTATGTACCTAGGCTCAAGAAGAACTTACTCTCCATCTCTGCATTGGATGCAAAAGGTATGAGGGTTGCATTTGTGGATGGCCAAGTCCTAATGTGGCCAAAGGGAAAGACCATAGATGATGTAGTAGTGATTGGAGAGCAAGAGGGAGGTTTGTATAAATTGAAGGGACAACCTGAACATGCCATGGTGCATGAATCCATGGAGCCAAATGAATTTTGGCATAGAAGACTTGCTCATATGCACTATAGGGCACTTCCAATTGCAAGCAAGGATGTAGAGGGTCTTCCTGAAATCAAGACCAAACATGAAGGTGTTTGCAAAGGATGTGCAAAAGGTAAGAACATTAAGAAGGATTTCCCAAGCAGTGAAAGCAAGGCAAAAGATATCCTGGAAATCATCCACTCAGATGTATGTGGTCCAATGTCATCCAGTTCTCTAGGTGGGTATGTTTACTATGTCTCATTTATTGATGACTTCTCCAGGAAGACTTGGGTATACTTCTTGAAGAACAAAGATGAGGTGTTTGATAAGTTCAAGGAATTCAAAACCTTGATGGAGAATCAAACTGGCAAGAAGATCAAAACATTCAGATCCGACAATGGTGGAGAATTCACCTCATGTGACTTCAAGAAGCTTTGCAGTGATTCAGGGATTAAGAGGGAGTTGACTTCTCCTTATAATCCTCAACATAATGGAGTTGCAGAAAGGAAGAACAGAACAATCATGGAAGCAATAGGCAATGTTGCATGACCAGGATCTACCTATGCATCTATGGGCAGAAGCAGCTAGAACAGCTGTATATGTGCAGAACATAACACCCCACAAGATATTGGACAACAAGACACCATAAGAGGTCTTTTCTGGTAAGAAACCTGAAGTCAGCCATCTCAGAATATTTGGTTTCCAGTATACACTCATGTCCTAAAGGAAAAGAGGACTAAACTAGATCCTTCAGGAAAGAAGGGTATCTTTGTGGGTTACAGTGAAAGCTCGAAGGCTTACAGAATATACTTTCCAAGTTTCAAGAAGATTGATGGCAGCAGGGATGTAACATTTGATGACAACTCAGCATTCATCAAATCAAGGAAGGCACCTATCGAAGTTTATGAAGAACCTAAGGAAACTATATTTCAAGACACTACCATGACTGAAGCAATTACAGAAGTTGTTCGTAAGTTTGAAGATCCGCAAGACCCTGTAGATCCACCCGTGAGGATAACTTTCACAAGAGGAAACCTACATGGGCTAGAGAGCTCATTCAAGATGCAGAAAGATTTTGCATTCCAGAAGAAGAACATAGAGCAAAGAAGAGAACCAGATCACATACCAGCTATGTTGCTTTACTCTGTGACATTATGAACAAAGAACCTTCCAGTTATGAAGAAGCAATGGAAAAGAGAGAATGGAAGGATGCCATGATTGAGGAATACCAATCAATAATGAAGAATGATGTTTGGGATGTTGTCCCAAGACCTAAAGAGAAGTCTCTTGTGACTTCCAAATGGATCTACAAAATCAAGCATGCTGCAGATGGCAGTGTAGAGAAATACAAGGAAAGATTCGTAGCTCGTGGCTTCTCTCAAAAAGAGGGAGTAGATTATGAAGAAACTTTTGCACCTGTAGCCAGGTATACTTCCATCAAAACAGTACTTGTACTGGCTGCAGCAATGAAATGGAAAATACACCAGATGGATGTCAAGACTGCTTTCTTGAATGGTGTAGTTGAAGAGGAAGTATATGTGGAGCAGCCACTCGGTTTTGAAATACATGACAGGGAGTCATATGTGTGCAAATTGAAGAAAGCCTTGTATGGCTTGAAGCAAGCTCCTAGAACTTGGTATGGCAGGATGGACAGTTTCCTATCTAGCTTGGGATTTACCAAGAGTAAAGCGGATTCCAACCTTTACTACAAGGTTGAGGAAGGAAATCCTGTGATTCTACTTCTGTACGTGGATGACTTATTTGTAACAGGAGATGACAGATTGATTGCAGATACTAAGAGGAAGCTTGCTGCTGAGTTTGATATGAAATATTTGGGAATGATGCATTATTTCCTAGGTATGGAGGTGTGGCAGAATGCATGTGGGATCTTCCTTGGTCAAGGGAAGTACATAGTAGATATCCTGAAGAGATTTGGGATGATGGATTGCAAGGCCATGGCCACACCCATGGCATCAAACTTGAAACTTCTATGTGATACTTCATCTGAGCCAATTGATATCTCTATGTATCGTCAGATGATTGGGTCCTTGATGTACCTGACGAACACGAGACCAGATATTTGCTTTGCTGTGAACACATTGAGTTAGTTCCTGATAAATCCGAGGAGTGTTCACCTGGTTGCTGTAAAGCATGTTCTGAGGTACCTGAAGGGTATAGTGGATTATGGGCTCAAGTATGAAGCGAATCAAAAGTTTAACCTGCAGGGTTATGTTGATTCAGATTGGGCAGGCAGTGCTGCAGATAGGAAGAGCACATTTGGGTGCTGCTTCAGTATGGGATCAGGTGTGATCTCTTAGTTTAGCAGGAAGCAGTCTTGCGTAGCACTGAGTACAACTGAGGCAAAGTATGTTGCAACCTGTTCAGCTAGTTGTGAGGCAGTATGGCTACGGAAGCTACTGTTTGAGTTATTTGATCTCCCGTTGGATGCTACTGGTATCTTCTGCGATAACCAGAGTTGTGTGAAGCTGTCTGAGAACCCAGTTTTTCATGACATGTCGAAACACATAGAGATCAAATATCACTATATCAGGGATATGGTGTAGAGAGGAACTGTGAATCTCCTGTATGTTGCGATGGACGAGCAGATTGCAGATGTGCTGATGAAGCCACTAGCGAGGATGAAGTTCGAGTACTTCAGGGAGAGGCTGGGTGTTCTTCAGATCGAGGACACTTCGAGGAAGAAGTGATGGGAACACTTGCTAAAGCCATTCCAAGCATGTTGGAAGGAGGATCCTTCACATGGCTGTGGATGTAAGCGTTGTATGATGAGCATCAGGATGATGTTCTGGTTTCTACTTTGTATGATCAGTTGGATCATTTATATATGTATGTACGCATCATGTTGGATGTTGGATATGATCAGTTGGATCATTTATATGTATATGTATGTACGCATCATGTTGGATGCTGGATATAATCAGTTGGATCATTTGTATGTATTTTTGTATATGCATCATGTTGGATGCTTGGACCATGTATCTGTATATGTATCAGGTGGATCATGTATGGTGATATGTATCATGTATTTATATTTGTATCAAGTGGATACACTGTATGATCAGGTGGATCATGTATGATGATATGTATCAGGTAGATACTTGGTATGCATTAGGTAGATGCATTGTATGATTAGGATGATCATGATGACGAGCTTCAGGATGTTGCTCCAGATGATACGTACTAGGACGGTACAGTGATGATGATCAGGATGATCATATGTATCAGGTGGATACAGTACATAATCAGTTGGATTATGTGTGATGAGTTATGAAGACACAGATGCACAATGCCTTTCCGACATGGTGGTAGATGCATTCTCCCATGTGCATTGATGTAAGTGCAAAGCCTTTCCGACATGGTGGTAGATGCGTTCTCCCATGTGCATTGATGTAAGTGCAGAGCCTTTCTGACATGGTGGTAGATGCATTCTCCCATGTGCGTTGATGTGAGTGCAGAGCCTTTCCAACATGGTGGTAGATTTGTTCTCCCATGTGCGTTGATGTAAGTGCAGGGCCTTTCCGACATGGTGGCAGATGTGTTCTCCCATGGTCGTTAATGTAAGTGCTCTGAGCCCTTCACGGATGGTGGTAGGTTGGTCCTTCCATGCCATTGAGTGTAAGTGCTGTGTGTGTGCTTCTGGGTTGTGCTTTGTGATACTCTGTGGTCGTGGACAGGTTGTGCAGTAACATGTAAAAGATCCCGGGAGATCCGATAGGTTGAGTTGTGTGCTCGTAATCAGTCCTGGGATGCTCTTTCGAGGTTTTGTTGACTCACATAATTAGTCCTGAGGATTCCACAGTATGGCCAGTGATGATGAAGACCTACAGGTGGTGGGCCTACATCCAGTATGAAAAAGGACTGGCTCTGTAGAACTTCCTATGATGAGTAGAGTCAGAGATTGGTTGAGATAGCAGCAGCAGTGACGATGATAATGACAATGCATCGATGACGATGATCCCGAGAAGAAGACTTGTCTAGCAGAACTGTGTCGAGAAATACCTTCCTAGTTAAGAGGGAGTGTTAATGTATATGTAACTTCGGAATGTATTTCATCTATGTATTTCATATATATTTATTGTACCCTTATAAGAGATGTGTTATTCCTCTATAAGGAAGTATCGTCATGTGTATTGACAAGTGTCGCAAGTGTGTGTACTTTGCGACAAGTTATTAAACCACCATGTGTGGGGTCGGCCCTGAAATATATATTATATTATGGATGTACCTAGCTAGACAAGTCAGCCCCATAGTGTAACTGGGAAAATAGGTTAGTATAAATAGAGATCAGGAGATCTCTATTTTGATCACTCGGAAACTCACACTTCTCTCACTCAGAAAGTGGCACACTAGTGAGGAGGAGGATCATTTGCTACTAGGAGAATATCTCAGTGTATTTTGGTTGTACTTTGGTTGAGCCATTGCTCTCTCTATCTCTGAGGAAGTTGTGGGGTTTTTCACCTTAGGGTTTTCCCCACGGAAACTCTGTGTCTCTTGTCTCTCATGCTTTTGATTCTTATGATGCTTGTCATGCTTATTATGATTGTTATGCATTGATATACTGTATATGTTATTCTCTCAGTGAAGATCCTAGAGTATTGTGAATTAATGCTCAAAATTTAACATCAAGCACATGTTTTTGGAGCATGATTCATTTCTTCCCAAAAGGAAGATAACTCTTTTTGAGAGAATGCTAGATCTAGATCCACAAGAACTTGAAGATCTAGCACCTATTGGTTCATGGGCCACAATCATTGTTGCATCCACCAATGATCTTGTTGAAGATTCACCATCATCATGTCATAGTTTCCTTGGTCATGATCTCACCTATGTTGGTTCAAAGGAGATATCAAGGAACTATCTACACATTCATTGTTTTGATTCTACCTCAGTTGGTTCGAATCACATGCTTCATGATGATCTTCATATTATGTTTTTGCAGCATGATCCACTTCTTGCCAAAAGGAAGATACCTCCTCCTTTTATTGATGATCAAGAGAGCGAAGCATTATCACATGAGATTTCAGATTCAGAGTTTGGATGTGATGATGAGCCAATTGTACTTGCTTCTTCACATAAGATTTCAGATTTAGATTTTGGATGTGATGATGAGCCAGCTGTAGATGCATCTTCACATAATATTTCAGATTCAAAATCTGAAGATGGAGATGATGATGATGGAATGTTAGATCCAAATCCACAAGAACCTGAAGGTCTAGCAACTAATGATGAAGATGACCGAATGGGAGATCCAAATCCACAAGAACCTGAAGATCTCTCACCTGATATTCCTCCTCTTCCTCGATGGGAAACCACTACACTTTGATCTGCCGGTGATTTGGTTGGTGATCCACATGATCATAGAAGAACCAGATCAGATTTTCAAAATGGAAGGGTTCATCCTTCTCACATTGCTGATCCATTTCAAATCGATCGATCCTTCTTCGGAAAGGAAGGACACTTACCTCCTTCAGGGGTGAGAGATGATATGCTTCATTAGCATCCTTCAATCTATTTTGAGGGAGGGATTTCTTCCCACTAGGTTTTCCCTCTTTCCTCACTTATTTTATTTAGATTAATTGTACGGGGTGACCTTTGGTCTTAGTCACCAGGGCCTTATTTTTCTGTTTTCGGTTATTGTCTCATAGTATAGCTTGCGGGGGGTGTTGGAATATTCACACCATCATTTTATATTTTGCATGCTTGCATGCAAATCTGCATGCCACTGCATGCACCCAGTCATCATCATGGTGGTCTCCCAGCACCTAGAGCTTGCTTCTATCTCTCCAGAGTCTGTCTACAGCCCCCGTTTGGCCTCCTACCTACATAATGCACCCTTCTTGACTGTTGTGCATGAAAAGTGCACCTTTCTCACCTACCACTGTCAGTTAGAGTGCCTTTGCTCACCTACCATCAGTTATCACTCAGTTAAGGCACCTTATCTCACCTACCGGGAGTTATCATTCAGTTAGTACATTGATTGTGTAGTTCTTCCACTGATTGCTCATGTTGACTGCTTGTAGCTTCTAGTTCGCTAGTTCTGGAGTTCCACTTGACTATTTGACAGCCTCATGCACCCCCCTTGCAGTCTCCATTCCCTGATTTATGCCTAGATGGTTCTGTTAAACTCAGTTAGACACACTTGACTGATTATTACCATTTATGACTGATACTAATGACTGGATGATGTCTCCATTGTTATCCAAGCTAGACTTTGAGTTAGACGGCCTCATGCACCCCACTTAGAATCTCCATTCCCTTATTTATGGCTAGATGGTTCTGTTAGACTCAGTTGGACACACTTGATTGACTCTTACCATTTATGACTAGTACTACCGACTGGATGATGTCTCCATAGTTATTCATGCTAGACTTTGAGCTCATATTCGAATGCCCTACTTGGCTAATTCAAATCCTATATGATGCCTCATCATTGATTATTGTACCACATTATTTACATTCATTATTCATTGTATGATATTGACATTGTCCATTATTCTGTGTTTATGAGTGATTATTGAGTGCATGCTTCTCTTCTTCTTTGCAAATAATCTTGAGATTTTGATTGTGAGATTGTTACAGTTGTTAGATCCTTGCAGATTATCACAATTAGATACCCTATACAACAATAACCTTGATCTTGTCTATCATGCAGTCAATACCTCTATATTTTGGCCCTACCATGCACTCTCTTGGACATCGCCTTGAGATCGTATGCCAAATCTGCAAAAAAACCAAAGTTGCCAACAAAGAGAAACTGGGGATTTTCTATCGAACCAGGCATAAAGGCATCAACATATTCAAGGTGTATGATGTCATTGACAAAAATGCGGGAGACACACAATAACCTTGTCTCACATATCTCTTGATGGAGATGGGTTGGAAACAAGCTCCTCATAATGCAATATCGCTACACAACAATTGTAAAGCTCTTGGATAAATTTACAAGGCTTGGGTTTGTGCCTCTCTCTTTGTGCAAAGAGGCACAATATACAACCCAGTATTGGATAATGTGTCATGCATGTTTGTAATGATAATGTGGCATATGTATGTCAAAAATATTACTTAATAATAATAATAATAATAATAATAAAGGCCAACTTATTATTCCCAACTAGCCCAAATCCACTTTAATCTATGATCTATCAAGCACCAAGATAGATCAAATTGCTCTAGGTGAAAACCTTTTTAAGGGTGTAAAGAATAAAGTTAATTTTTGCACCTTAAGAGATTTGGGCCCTATCGATGCTTGATAGATCTGGGGTATGCTTGATAGATCTAGGGTTATGATGGATCTAAGCTAGTATTTAACTCTATGGAAGTTCAAAATTACTTCACAACTAGGTTATCCACTTTCTCAAGGGTTGTCTACACCACCTAAGGCATTAGAGCCGAGAACAAACTAGTTATTGGACAACTTGACACTATATCATATGCCTTCCTCATTTGGATGACACCTTGGTAGGATACAATTGGCTACTACTAATTCTCTTGCATGCCTTGTAGGACTCATACTTGAATTTTGTTTGGAGATCCCAACAATTTGACTAGTCTACCTTCTAAAGTACCATATCTAAGGTGGCCATTTTTATCACACTGATTGACCAAAATGCAATAAATCGCATGAAGTCCCCTTCACAAAGAAGAGTGGAAGGTCCTACTATTTCCAATCACTCTCAAAACATTCAAGCCTTCAAACCTATCTGAACTCTCTAGTGCTTGGAGCATGACATAATCCAATCCCCCAAAATGACTAGATGAGATTTTGGGAAAATATACAACACAACTCAAACATGGACTCCCTATTATATATAGGTAGCCACTTTTTATTTCCACATGCTAACAATGAGGGATATAAACATATCCAAGGAGCCACGCCTCCAACACTTGGGCCCAAATCTAGTTTGGGTAGCTAAACCTCACCTAGAAGGACCTAGATGTCACACTAGCTATTAATACCACTTCTTTGTTACCCAATCCTATATTAGCCCCTCTAGCCTAAACACAACAACCCTAGGAAGAACAATTGGCCAATAAGTTCCCCACTTGTAAATTAGATACTAAGTATCATGAACCATGATCCTCTCTCTCTCTCTCTCTCTCTCTCTCTCTCTCTCTCTCTCCTATAAAGGTAAATGATCCAAAAATACCAATCCCTTCTAAACATTTCAAATCTCAAGATGACTTGTAGATAGTCACTTTAAAAAAGCACATTGCCAAAACAGACAAAATCCCGCCTTACACTTTTAGCTTGACCATCTCTCCTCACTGCTTAAACCCTGCTCTCCTCTCCCTCTTTCCTTAAAAGGTTAGTGATCCCAAATACCAATCCCTTCTAAACCTTTCAAGCCTCAATATGACTTGTAGACGGTTGCTTTAAAAATTCACAAAGCCAAAACAGACAAAAACCCTACACCAAGAATCCTTAAATTAAATTTGTCACCCCTTGATTAGCAAGGGTCATATGTTGATAAATCATGATCTGCAATCATATCACAAACATTGTTCTTGAGATGAGATTTGTGGTTTCATCTATATCAGTATTTCCCTTGAAGCAAGCTCATATGGTTCATGTGCCTCAGATGTACCTAGTGGAGATGGTGTCAAATGCACTAGTGTTGTGATATATCTCACCCTCATTGGCACTTGGAATGTTTTCTTTTGTGTTGATTTGACCGTGGGATGTTGCTTTTATGCCTAGATAATGACTCATAAAACTTGAATAGTTTCTCATTACTTAGGCATACCATGGCGTTATCATAATTTTGCATGAGGAAGTGCATCATTTTTTAATGTTGAGTTGTACCCTAATGAACTAAGTTGGTGTTACATCCATTTCACAACATTTTGCCTAGCCATTTTTCATTTCACTAGCCCTTTCATCCATTTCCATCATTTTCCACTTTGTAAGTGATCTGTCACTAGTAATTATTCAAGGGTTCAAAACTATTCCCATATATGAATGCCTAAATTAAAGCTAAAAGAGTATGGTACTCTAAGGGTGAAGTTGCTAACTTAAATGGAAAGGAACATGAGAATCACCCCCTTCCTAAAAGCCAGGTTCCTTATGTCCCAGGTTATCAAAGCTAAATCTAAAGTAAAGGTACTAAGCCAATAAAAAGTCTAATGAAATAAATTAAAAAGAAAATAAAATAAAGGGATCGCAAACAGAGGCACAAGGAAAGGGTAACCATGATAAAACACCCATTTTCGTAAGGCACACATGTAGAAGAAATATCTATAACCCTAGCTCTTGAAAGCTAAGGGTAGACCTATTACACTCAATTACTATGATGGTTAACTTGCAAAGACCTCCTCTCTTTCCTAAGTACCACATTTAGTGCATCACCTTCACCTAACTTAGGGATCTAGTTTATTTCATTTATTATCTTCATATTTGTATGCGTTTCCTAAGTTAGATATTGGTTGAATCCTTTAGCACTTAAGCTCTAGTATTTTCACAATATAACACTTGCTATGACACATGTTGATGATTCCTAGGTACATTATGTGGGGTGCCATTTTTTCTCACACACATATGGTGGTGCATATGGTGCCTAGATGATGGATGATGACTTCTTGGCATGTGGGAGGTAGTTGGAATTTTTTTGGGCCATTCATTGCACATTGTCACCTATTTTGGAGGAGTTTGTTACATGTTGGACCTATCCTTGTCATCATTTATGTGACATCAAACACAATTTAAGGATTTGGTTACATGCATTGATGGAGCACTCTATATGGTGACCCTTCCATGGAAAGATTTTGCATCAAACCCCAAAGGCTTGGGATGGAATTGTCATGTATTTTGCAGGTATTCCAGCTCCAAACAATTTCAAACTAATCCCAAGGAGAAATATCTTTAAGACCCCATGAACCAAAGGATTCAAGGCACTTGTCATTTTCAAGCTCACCAACCATGAGCTGGTTTGTTTTCAAAATTTCTAGGCCATCAAGGCTAGGTAAAATATAACCTTCTGCATCATTTTTAGGCTAGTTTTCATTAAATTTATTTATGTTATGCATCAATTTCCTAACAGCAAGTAAAACATAATTAAATCTTCTCTTAATGCTTCATAAACTATTTTTTATTAAGGTTTTGTGCTAGATTAACCACATTAAAATATGGGTTGTTTCAATTAGTTTCAGGCATATTTTAGTTTTTATTTTGTTCATTTTTTTATTCAAGATAATTCTGGAAATTCACTTGGGTTTATCTTATGCAATTTTGTAATATGGAATATAAATTCTTGCCATATATCTTGTGCAGTTTCTAAATTTGAATTTCAACGATATAAGTACTTTAAGTAGCATAGCCATTATCCTTGGACAAATATTAATAGTACGTAAAACAAATTTAAATCACAAAGTTAATTAATTTAAAAAAAAAATAGGTTTGGCACAAAACACCAGAAGATTTTGGATCTAGACCAATGTATTCCACAACATTAAGAAAGCATTTCTCCTCTCTCCAAAACATCTCATTATTCAGTCCAAAATTGATTGGGTTATATTTTGGATGTTCTTTTGACCAACATGTATCACTTTGAAACGTAGAACAATAGATGTGGAATGTTATTTTGACCCACATGTATCACTTTGAAACATAGAACAATGGATATGCAATGTAATATCTATTCATTAGTTATTTTAGTAACATTGCAACACTCTTAATATTTTTCAGTATTGGTCTTAGTTGTCAGCTATGCTAGTTGAATTCATTTTCAAGGTAAATGAAAGTATTTGTTTTTAACCACTTGGAATTAAAATTGTAGCTTGAGATTGGGTTGAAAGAAATTATTGACTTCACCTTTCTAGACTCTTTCCTTCCTATATGGTAGACAAAAAGGGTCTCATTGCAAAACATGATTATTTTTGCGTCTTAACTACTAGACTTTGGAGCATTCTTAGTCTGGAGGGGCATTGTTTTCTAGACTCTTTCCTTCCTATATGGTAGACAAAAAGGGTCTCATTGCAAAACATGATTATTTTTGCGTCTTGACTACTAGACTTTGGAGCACTCTTAGTCTCGAGGGGTATTGTTGAGGAGTCTAGTGATGCTACATATTTTCACCATTATTTATATAAATGCTACATAGTTTGACTATTGGATATTTTCATCACTCTAGTGATGCTTCTAAGTGTAACATTATATATATATATATATATATATATATATATATATATATATTTAAGTTCACATCGTCGCAATTGCAACGAACACAACCGTCATTGATATAGCAATACCATCATAATTGTTGCTTAATGGCGTCGCCATTGCGACGCCAAAATACTGCAATATCAACTTTCTTCCATCGCTACTTGTTGATGCCTTGGTTGTGGTTGGAATGGTGTCCAAGGAAAACAAACCTAGCCAAAGGCTTCATATAATCCTACGCAAGTATTACCCTATCCTTGAGTTGTTTGGTGTGGTTAACACCCACGGATATTCGGCCTCCGCTAGCACTCTTTGAGTTGGTGAGTTTTGATCCAAAAGGATCAGTCTTCCTATGAAGGAAAACAAGATATTGTATGTTTACAAAACAACAAATCTACCTAGAAGGAAATCTAAGCTAAGTTAGAACTATTCTAAGAAGGTGGCTTGTGTATGTGTAGGTCAACTTGATGTAGGAATAGATAAGTGCATTTATCAACTTAAAAGAAATGTTAAAAAGTTAATTACTTATCTGAATTAATCAACAACAAATTGAGGATTACATGCAAAATTAAATCAATTAAACTTTAATGTGAAACCATTTGCAAAAATAAATAATGTTTTAATTAAATAAACTCTTTCAAAAACATCATGAACAATAGAATGATAATCACTTAATCATTTAAAGAAATTGAAATAATTCCGCAAGTATTTTCGAAAGTCACCAATAAGACATTATTAGCTATTCTTTGAAAATAATGCTTATGTGTTATTCCTGCAATCAATTCACATGGTCACATAAACATTCTCCTTACAATAATGCAAAAAAAAAACATTTACTCAATAGTGCAAGAGAACATTTCGAACCGATTACTATTCAAAAAAGAGAACTGCAGAGAAATCCAACATAAACTTAGATGAATAGGTGAAAATAATCGCAGTAACAGATTCAATGCTCCATTCTTAGCTCCAAGAAAAAATTACAAAGCCTTGAATTGATGCTGAGAAGCAAGTCCAGGCAGCGCGTCCTCCGTCTACTTCTTCCAAGTAAAAATAGAAAGAGCGGTAGGGTTTACAAGAAGATCCCAATCTTTCTGGTATGTGGAGACCGCTTCCTCCTCTCTATGTTCAGAAGAAATTGTTCACACAGAAAATACAGAGTTCGGCAGGAAGAAATTCATCCAGACTGCCGAGTGTTCTCTCCTCCCCCTGGCAGCGTCTCCTCAGTTCTGAAAGAGAAATCTTTCCAGCTCTGTCGAGCGCTTCCCCCTCTTATACTGTCGATACCCTGTTGTTTTTATAGGCTATCCATTCTTTCTAGAACATAACACATCCTCCCTTTGCAGCGTGGCCCTCCGATGTTAAAGCCATCTGTTTGCATTTAATTTCATTCCTCGCGAGCTAAGTTATGCTCAGAATCCTGTGTAACCTCCTCTATCGCTGGTGGACAGTTTCCAGTTTACGTAATTCGATTCCAACGCATCTTGATTGTTAAACCTGCACATAACTATAAATGTTTTAGATAACAATATCAAGTAAAAAGAGAACGGTAGTTCAAGAAGAAAACAAAACAAAGCAATTATTTCGAAAAGTAAAATAACAAGCGATTAAATATTTTCCCCTCTTCATAGATCTGGCACAACAAACTAATCCTCCATGCTCCCAGCAAACTCGCATTGAATCCCATTACAGAGGTTGAAACTTCCGGACGATAAGACTGCGTTCTGGTGTGTTCAACCGATCATGACACCTTTCTACTAATTTGTAGGAATTCTGGTAGTCTATCTCTGTGATGTGTGCTCCATAATTTGTGTAGTTAATGCTTGATCTGACGGTAACAATTCATGGAGTTTATCTTATTGTGGCAGCTTTATTCTCGGCAACGATCTATTCTCCGCAACGATATTTCTGGTGATACACTTTAGCCTTCGGAGAGTTCCTATTTTTCTGTGAAACCAACTAGATTTCTTAATGTTGGCAATGTGTCATTAAATTGAATTCACATCCTTGAAACCTTCTTTAATAACTGTGTAACAACTTCCTTGAGAGCAGAGCGCTGTGAAATTGGTTTTAAAAAACTTGGCGTGCTATGCACAACCACTTATCAATGGTATCCGATTATTGTAGTGACGTGGTGAACTAATAGTTTGTTGACGAAGTGCCTACATGAAATGATAATCGAATGGAACAATGGAATTTTAATAACTTGATAACTCGATGTGGGTTAGAGAATTGATATTCCAATCTTCCGTGATATATCGCTTCCGTCAACCACTTCCCTTTTTCTTTAAAATTGGTTCAATTGTAAAAGATGAATAAGTACGTGAGAAACAAAATTAATAATTACGCCCTAAGGCGTCTTATTTCAACTCCGGGGGTGGAGTAGGGTAGCAGAATTTATAAAATAATAAAATTTAACGGGTCAGATTGATTATATGGTGGATATTCTGTGTCTGGTTCATGATCGGAGCATTGAAATTTAATCAAATAACTCGTGCGCAGGTTTAAATCCAATCGTCAGTAATGAAATTTTTAAAAAAATAGAGTTATTACATCTGGATGACAGTTTCAAATAAATGTTAACAGCTGCCAATCCATTTCTCCACTACGCTGGGCAATGCAACGACGGCATAGTGTTGCCAGACGGCGGCATCGTGTGGCCAGACGGAATGAATCTAAAGCCTCAGGATTGAAACGGCTCAGGATTAAGACTCATAAACCGATCCAAGCATTCAAGCGAGCATGCTGTGATTTATTTTCAGGCTTAGATACCATATTGATGTCCAAGCATTCAAGCGAGGATGCTGTGATTTATTTTCAGGTTTAGATACCAAAATATGGGGATCAAGGATGAGGAGGCGCAGGTGAAGGTGTTGAGTTTATGGGCGAGTCCATACGGAGCAAGGGTTTTGATTGGATTGGAAGAGAAAGGCGTTCAATATGAATACTAAGAAGATAATTTGGTCTCCAAGAGCAACCTCTTACTGCCAATGAATCAGGTTTACAAGGAGGCACCCGTTCTCATCCACAACGACAACCCTGTTTGCGAGTCTCTCATCATTCTCCAATACATAGACGAGGCCTGGACCAAATCTAAGACCGAGCTCGTGCAAGAATCTGGGCAGACTTTGTCGAAAAGAAGGTATTCATATTCAGATGCTCTAAATACTTGAATCAATTCGTGATTTACCCTTGTCTCACAGGGATCTTGGGGCGCCACTCCATTCACAAGCCTCGGATCTAATCCCACAGCATTGCATTGTAACTATTGAAAAAGGCCACCAACTCTTGCAGACAGAACACACCAACCATCAGTTGCGCAGGTAAAATCAGGAGCTACGGTGCACTCAGAGATTGGAGACCACAGACTATATATCTGGTATAAATGAAGACTGCATGCCCGATATTGGAGAATGCATGCTCGATATCTGGTGTAAACAAGCTTTACTATATTGAATTCCATGGGCATTCATCGCACTTATCTTATTGGGCATTTCATATAAATTTTATTAGGATTTATTGGAGTTTCCTGATACTATGTTCTTATTTTCGACCGATACACTTGAAGCTCTAGAAAAATGTCTACATGTTTGCAGGTGCCCATAACATGGGCAATGTGGCAGATAGCGGTATTGTGCAGTGTTGCGGCGGATAGTGGTATCGTGCAGCGTTGGCTGCTCACATGTCTTCAATAGCGAAACTGTCTTTTGTTATTTGTGCTCCACGAAAATTCTACTTCCGTAACTTATTTTTTTCCTAAGTTATATAATGTTATGAACCCGTACTTCTGTAACTTATTTTTTTCATAAGTTATATAATTGTATGAATCCATGAAACCATGGTTCAATCTGCCTCTGAGTATGCCCGTGTGAATCTCGGTCTTTGCCATTAAAGTGAACCTATAATTATAGATTGGCATTCGACTGACATCTTTGGATTGTGCACGAAGACATTTTTATTGCCCTAACCTAATTTATTTCCTCGACGTAATAATTGTAAGCACTATGAAAGGAATTAGTCCAATGCATGATAAAGGAGCTAAACTATTGTTTTGTAAATGAGTTCAATGAATTAAATGATCAAAAGGAGTGAGATGAAGTCATCATGATGTAAGTTGAACTTCACATGACATGAGACTGAGTTAAACTATTGTTTCTTTTATAAATAATATTTTTTTTTTATAAATAATTTTATATCAAATTCACTCAGTTATTTATTTTATAAATAATTTTGTATAAAATTAAAGTAATTATAAGAATATAATTAAATTAAATAATTAAACATTAATACTATGTTAGAAGAAAATTTTAAAAGTTTTATATATCTTTGGAACTATTCTATTTTCAGGGACACTATATGCATGATACATCGTGGAAAGTACACACGTGAAACTGTCTATTAATATGGTTCAACATGTTGTACATATTATATTTTTACTTAATAAACTTTAAAATAAAATTATGAAAATTTTTAAATTAAAAAATAATAATCTTATATTTAATATATGGTTCAACATATTGTAATTATTATAATTTTAATTTTTAAACTTCAAAATAAAATCATGAAAATTTTCAAATAAAAAACTAACATATCCTATATTTAAAAAATATATGATTTTAGTTATGATATAAATTTTAAAAATTTATTATTTAATAGTAAATAAAATGTAATTTAAAACTATTTTACTTACTTAATGAAATTAATTTATATTTATATATAAACTATATAGATCTTATTTTTATATATTAAACTTTATTTTATTAAACTTTATTATTTATTATTTATTATTTTTATAGCTAACCTCAATACATTTATAATTATTAATATTGTTCATTTACAATAAAAACAATGTGATGAAATATAACTTTCAAGAAATATTATATATGACTTTTACCTAACTAAATATATAATTTTAATTATAGCAAAAATATTATTAATTATATTTCATAAAATCATTAATTATGTTAGTTATATTTTATAAAATTATTAATTATATTATTTATGATCCTTTTATAATAATACTTATGAAAAAGAGAATATACAATAATATGTACTTCATTATTATTTCATATACATTAAAAAAAGATATGGTATATATTTTTATAAATATTATTTAAAAAAAATGCTTTTAAAATTTAAAATAATTAATTAGTTATAATGTTATATTAAAAAAATCATAGAAAATAAATTTCATTTTCAAATTTTTATTCAATTAAAAGGAATTTTACAAAGTAATTGTCACAAAAATTAAAAGATAGATCTCCAAAGAATGATATATGATTTGTCCACCATATTATATTATAATTGTTAAGATCATAAATTTATTAATTATGTTATTTATATTCCTTTTATAACCAGCATAGGTCCATCTTAAAAGGGGATCTAGGAAGCCCCTAGAGGAATCAAATCTCTCAATGGTGCAAACCCATTTTGATGTTTATGGTTTTAATTTACCTAATTTGTGTTGTTTTATATCTATATATATATATATATATATATATATATATATATATATATTGTTGTTGTTGTTCTAAATATTTTTAATATAATTTGAGTAGACATGTTATTTTTTATAATCTTTATTAATTTTTATAAAGGACATGTGTCAACTATAGGATGAGCATGGAAGGAGTTACACATCTCCCCCCTACTGGACTGCTCTTCGGTGCAATAATACTCATGAAAAAGAGAATATACTATCAATAATAAGATATACTATATATTTTTTATAAATATTATTTTTAAAAAATTACTTTTAAAATTTAAAATAATTATTTAGTTGTAATGCTATATTAAAATAATCATAAAAAATAAATTTAATTTTCAAAGTTTTCTTTTAATTACAGCAAATTCTACAAAGTAATTGTCACAAACATTAAAAGATAGATCTCCAAAGAATGATGATTTGTCCACCAACACAATCCATAACATAGTGTAACATTAAATATTTCCTCTTCAAACTTACTCTGATTTATGAGCTAACATTTATATCTTTTAGTTTATGCTTCTATTATATCTCAAAACATACATACAACCCATTTCTATTTAATTGTGTGATAATGCTATGATAGGGTATAAGTTAACATGAATAAAGGATTGATATGCAATTTTCTAAGTCGACCATATGGTATAAGGATTTGGAATTGATCTATAATGGTCAACCATGGTAAACCAAAGTGAACCATGTTTAACCAAAATTCAACTAAAGTCAACCATGGTCAACTAAATTCAACCATGGAAAACCAAAGTCAACCATGCAGGTTAACCATAGTCAACCATGGTCAACCAACCTCAACCATTGTGCACCATGGCACAACATATTCAACCATGTGCAACCATACTCAACCATTCTCAACCATAGTCAACCAATGGTTGGCCACGGTCAACCAAAGTCAACCATGATAAAGCAGAATCATTCTTGGTCAACCATAGTAACCCATGGTGAACCAAATTCAACCATGGTTAATAGAAGTCAATCGAACTCAACCATGAGAAAACTATGGTCAACCAAATTCAACAATGAGCAACCAAAAGTTAACCAACGTCAACTATGGAAAACCAAAGTGAACCATGTTCAACCAAAAGTCAACTAGAGTCAACCATGGCCAACTAAAGTTAAGCAATGATCGACCAAAGTCAACCATTATCAACAATGGTCAAACATTTGCAATGATGGGAAATCATAGTCAACCATAGCCAACCAATGGTTGACGATGGTCGACCAAAGTCAACCATGGTCAACCATAGTCGAGCATAGTTAAGCATTGTCAACCATAGCCAACCAATGGTTGACGATGGTTGACCAAAGTCAACCATGGTCAACCATAGTCAAGCATAGTTAAGCATCGTCAACCATAGCCAACCATAGCCAACCATAGTAACCCATGGTTGACTATACAACGATTGTCAATCATGGTCAACCATAGTAACCCATGGTGAACCAAAGTCAACCAAATTCAACCATGGTTAATAGAAGTCAATCAAAGTCAGCCATGGTCAACCAAAGTTAAGCATGGTTAAACATAGACAACCATAGTCAACCAAAACCAACCATGGTCAACTAAAGTCAAGCATGGTCAATCATAGTTAACCAAACTCAACCAAAAGAAACCATGATAAACCAAAGTCATCCATGGTCAAGCAATGTCACCCATGTTTATCCATAGTCAACTATAGTCAATCATAGTTAACCATGGTCTAATGAACCAAAGTTAACCATGGTGAACCATAGTAAAGCATAGTCAACCAAAGTTAAGCATGCTCAACATATTCAACCATAGTCAAGATATTCAACCATAGTCAACCATAGTCACGCATAGTCAACCATAGCTAACCAAAGTCAACCATGCTCAACCATAGTCAACCATGCTCAACCATAACCAACCATAGCCAACTATGGTCAACCAAAGTCAACCATGGTTGACCAAAAGCAACCCATGGTAAATCATAATCAATCGTGGTCAACCATAGTAACCCATGGTAAAGCATAATCAATCTTGGTAAACCATAGTAACCCATGGTGAACCAAGGTCAACCAAATTCAACCATGGTCAACCATAGTTAACCATGGTCAAATGAACCAAAGTTAACCATGGTGAACCATAGTAAAGCATAGTCAACCAAAGTTAAGCATGGTCAACATAGTCAACCATAGCTAACAGTAGTCAACCATGCTCAACCATAGCCATCCCCGGTTAACCATAGCCATCCACAGTCAACCATAGCCAACCATGGTCAACCAAAAGCCAACCATAATCAACTTAATTTAACCATAGTAAATTAAAAGTCAAACATGGTCAACCAAAGTCCACTATGGTCAACCATAACCAACCATGGTAAACCAAAGTCAACCAAAGGAAACCATAGTCAGCCAAAGTCGAGCAGCGTAAAACAAAAGTCAACTAAAGTTAATATTGGTCAACCAAAGTCAACCATAGTAAACCAAAAGTCGACCATGGTTAACCATAGTCGACCATGGTTGACTAAAGTCAACCTCGCGAAACTAAAGTATACCAAAATCAACCAAAGCCAACCATATCAACCAAAATCAGTGATGGTAGACATGGTCAACCAAAGATAGACAAAAGTCAACGATGCTCAACTAAAGGTCACCCATAGTTAACCATAGTCAATCAAAAGTCAACCAAGTTAAACCAAAGTCAACCCTAGCAAACTATGGTCAACCATGACCAATCAAAAGTTAACCAAAGTCAACCTTGGAAAACCAAAGTGTAGCATGTTCAACCAAAAGTCAACCATGGCCAACTAAAGTTAAGCATGATCGACCAAAATCAACCATTATCAATAATAGTCAAACATTTTCAACCATGGGAAACCATAGTTAACCATAGCCAACCAGTGGTTGACGATGGTCAACCGAAGTCAACCATAGTTGAGCATAGTTAAGCATCGTCAACCATAACCAACCAATGGTTGACGATAGTCGACCAAAGTCAACCATGGTAAACCATAGTCGAGCATAGTTAAGCATCGTCAACCATAGCCAACCAATGGTTGACGATGGTCGACCAAAGTCAACCATGGTAAACCATAGTCGAGCATAGTTAAGCATCATCAACCATAGCCAACCATAACCAACCATAGTAACCCATGGTTGCCTATAGTGAATTAAATTCAACCATGGTCAATCAAAGTCAACCAAATTCAACCATGTCCAACCAAAGTCGGCCATGGTTAACCAAAGTCAAGCATGGTCAGACATAGACAACCACAGTGAACCAAAGTCAAGCATTGTCAACCTCTTTTAACCAAAGTGAACCATTATAAACTAAAGTCAATCATGATTAACCAAAAGTCAAACATCGTCAACCAAAGTCAACCATGGTCAACCAACAGCAACCATTTTAAATATAGTCAACCATGGTCAACTATAGTCAACCATAGTTAACAATAGTGAACCATGCTAAACCATAGTCAACAAAAAGTCAACCATGGTCAACCAAAGTCAACTATGCTCAACCATAACCAACCATAACCAACCATGGAAAACTAAAGTCAACCAAATCAAACCATGGTAATCCAAAGTCAATCATGGTCAACCAAAACTAAGCCAAAGTCAACCCATGGTCAACTTGAGTTAACCATGGTTGACTTTGGTTAACCAAAAGCCTACCTTCGTCAACCAAAAGTCAAGCATAATCAACCAATGGTTAGCCACGGTCAACAAAAGTCAACCATGGTAAAGCATAATCAATCGTGGTCAACCATAGTAACCCATGGTGAACCAAAGTCAACCATGGTTAATAGAAGTCAATTGAAGTCAACCATGGTCAACCAAAGCTAGCCATGGTCAACCAAAGCCAGCCATGGTCAGACATAGACAACCATAGTCAACCAAAACCAACCATGGTCAACCAAAGTCAAGCATGGTGAATCATAGTTAACCAAAGTCAACCAAAAGAAACCATGATAAACTATGGTCAACCATGGTCAAGCAAAGTCAAACATACTTAATAATCGTCAACCAACCATCTTCAACCATAGTCAACCATACTTAACAGTTGTCAATAATGGTCAACCAATCATGATCAAACCATATATTTAATTATTATTTACCATTTTAAATATATTATTATTCAATTATAATTAATATTTTCTTTTATAAATAATAATAATAATTTTTTATAATAACAATTATTATTATAATTATTATAATAAATAATAATTAAAATTCAACAATCGTTTTCCGCAGGCCGACCGTAAACTAGCAAGCCATATTAATATTAATAATATGACTTATATACGTCGATCGGCATATATCAACCACATTTAAATATGTGGCCTATATACGTCGATTGACGTATATAAGCCATATTATTAATATTAATATGGCTTGCTAATTTCGTAGAAGTATCAAACAAATACCATTAATTATGAATACAAATTTTAACATAATGTTATAAGAAGATTACCCAAAAGAAAATTATTGGAAGCAACCGTAATTTTGCATAACTCCATAAGATATTTCAATTAGTGCACATAATTCAATGGAATATAAGTGCAAATTTTAAATGAAATCTATTATGATAATCATTATAGGGATCATGAAATTTATAGATTTGCATTATTGGAAAATACCTTGAGATGACGTCCTACCCAAAATCCCCCCCAAAAAATGTCCATTAAGCTCATAAATAAATGGTTAAGCTAATATAATTTCAAAAATCTACTTTTATAAAATAATAAAATTTTTAATTATTTAAAATATATATTAATGAATTTTTTTAAATATTAATAACATTTTTATAAAATTATGAATGGAAATAAATTCATTAAATCATTTTCTCGATTGTAGTGAATTCAATAAAATCATATTTTAAAAAAAAATAACTAAATTCACATACAAATAAGAAAATGCAAAATTATTTTAATTAAAATAGGGATTTATGAAAATATCATGTTTTGTTCACCTTAAAAACCATTAGCTTGTTTCAAATATTTAAAATGTATATTTTAAAAGACTTAACTGGATTGTATAAACTTGAATTTGAATTATCTATGAATAAGCCTTGATAGGATTTTTTTAAATTTGTCAAAATATAAAAATGTGAAAATACAAATTTTAATTGAAAGTTTTAAGGCTTGAAAGGAAATTGATAAGTCAATCAAAACCATAGCCAATGGCTTGCTCCCATTCATTAATGTGAATTCTTTCATGACAGAGATGAAATTCTTAAAAATAAGTATTTACTTATTTTATTTAAATCCTCCAAAATGTCCACTTATTGATTGATACATTAAGAACTGGAAATTTATCGAACCTTCTCGAAAGGTCAAGATAATTCAACCAAGCCAATCCAAAGCAGGTGTTCATCCCAAAAAAACTCGAATACAAGCATGCAACCACCATTAAACCACAGAGAATCCAAAAAGAGCCAATGACATAAATGAACCAAATTGTCAACCCCAAATCTCGTAAAATGAAAGGCATGTCAAAAATCAAGGGGCATAAAGAGTGAAGAATCAAAGGAAGAAGACCGTGAAATCACTTATCAAATCAAGTAAAATAAAATAAGATAAAATCAAAAGACAAGTAATTACAAAAATTCTAATGGGAGGTAAGTATTCACAAAATTTACATGGGGGGGCCTTTATTTTGGAAAATCAAGGGGAAGTTGTTGGGGTGCCAACACTACTGCAACTTCATCCCGTCGCAACAATGAATTTATGTCCATCGCAACTGCGACTTCCTATGCGTGACTATGGTTGAATATGTTGAGCATGCTTTACTATGGTTCACCATGGTTAAATTTGGTTCATTAGACCATGGTTAACTATGATTGACTATAGTTGACTATGGATAAACATGGGTGACATTGCTTTTAACCATGGATGACTTTGGTTTATCATGGTTTCTTTTGGTTGAGTTTGGTTAACTATGATTGACCATGCTTGACTTTAGTTGACCATGGTTGGTTTTGGTTGACTATGGTTGTCTATGTTTGACCATGCTTAACTTTGGTTGACCATGGCTAACTTTGGTTGACCATGGTTGAGTTCGATTGACTTCTATTAACCATGGTTGAATTTGGTTGAATTTGGTTGACTTTGGTTCACCATGGGTTACTATGGTTGACCATGATTGACAATCGTTGTATAGTCAACCATGGGTTACTATGGTTGGCTATGGTTGACGATGCTTAACTATGCTTGACCATGGTTGACTTTGGTCAACCATCGTCAACCATTGGTTGGTTATGGTTGACGATGCTTAACTATGCTTGACTATGGTTGACCATGGTTGACTTTGGTCGACCATTGTCAACCATTGGTTGGCTATGGTTAACTATGATTTCCCATCGTTGAAAATGTTTGACCATTGTTGATAATGGTTGACTTTGGTCGATCATTGCTTAACTTTAGTTGGCCATGGTTGACTATAGTTGACTTTTGGTTGAACATGGTTCACTTTGGTTTTCCATGGTTGACGTTGGTTAACTTTTGGTTGGCCATGGTTGAATTTGGTTGACCATAGTTTTCCCATGGTTGAGTTCGATTGACTTCTATTAACCATGGTTGAATTTGGTTGAATTTGGTTCACCATGGGTTACTATGGTTGACCATGAATGATTCTACTTTACCATGGTTGACTTTGGTTGACCGTAGCCAACCATTGGTTGACTATGGTTGAGAATGGTTGAGTATGGTTGCACATGGTTGAATATGTTGTGCCATGGTGCACAATGGTTGAGGTTGGTTGACCATGGTTGACTATGGTTAACCTGCATGGTTGACTTTGGTTTACCATGGTTGAATTTAGTTGACCATGGTTGACTTTAGTTGAATTTTGGTTAAACATGGTTCACTTTGGTTTACCATGGTTGACCATTATAGATCAATTCCAAATCCTTATACCATATGGTCGACTTAGAAAATTGCATATCAATCTTTTATTCATGTTAGCTTATACCCTATCATAGCATTATCACACAATTAAATAGAAATGGGTTGTATGTATGTTTTGAGATATAATAGAAGCATAAACTAAAAGATATAAATGTTAGCTCATAAATTAGAGTCAAGTTTGAAGAGGAAATATTTAATGTTGCACTATGTTATGGATTGTGTTGGTGGACAAATCATATATCATTCTTTGGAGATCTATCTTTTAATGTTTGTGACAATTACTTTGTAGAATTTGATGTAATTAAATGAAAACTTTGAAAATTAAATTTATTTTTTATGATTATTTTAATATAGCATTACAACTAAATAATTATTTTAAATTTTAAAAGTAATTTTTTAAAAGTAATTTTTTAAAAATAATATTTATAAAAAATATATAGTATATCTTATTATTGATAGTATATTCTCTTTTTCATGAGTATTATTGCACCGAAGAGCAGCCCAGTAGAGGGGAGATGTGTAACTCCTTCCATGCTCATCCTATAGTTGACACATGTCCTTTATAAAAATTAATAAAGATTATAAAAAATAACATGTCTACTCAAATTATATTTAAAATATTTAGAACAACAATATATATATATATATATAACAACACAAAATAGGTAAATTAAAACCATAAACATCAAAATGGGTTTGCACTTTTGAGAGATTTGATCCCTCTAGGGGCTTCATAGATCCCCTTTTAAGATGGACCTATACTGGTAAAGGAATATAAATAACATAATTAATAAATTTATGATCTTAACAATTATAATATAATATGGTGGACAAATCATATATCATTCTTTGGAGATCTATCTTTTAATTTTTGTGACAATTACTTTGTAGAATTTCTTTTAATTGAATAAAAACTTTGAAAATTAAATTTATTTTCTATGATTTTTTTAATATAACATTATAATTAATTATTTATTTTAAATTTTAAAAACATTTTTTAAAATAATATTTATAAAAATATATACTATATCTTTTTTTAATGTATATGAAATAATAATGAAGTACATATTATTGTATATTCTCTTTTTCATGAGTATTATTATAAAAGGATCATAAATAACATAATTAATAATTTTATAAAATATAACTAACATAATTAATGATTTTAGGAAATATAATTAATAGTATTTTTGCTATAATTAAAATTATATATTTAGTTAGGTAAAAATCATATATAATATTTCTTGAAACTTATGTTTCATCACTTTTTTTATTGTAAATGGATAATATTAATAATTATAAATGTATGATGTTAGTTATAATAAATAATAAATAATAAAATAAAGTTTAATAGATAAAAATAAGATCTATATAGTTTATATATAAATATAAATTAATTTCATTAAGTTAGTAAAATAGTTTTAAATTACATTTTATCTACTATTAAATAATAAATTTTTAAAATTTATATCATAACTAAAACCATATATTTTTTAAATATAAGATATGTTAGTTTTTTATTTAAAAAATTTCATAATTTTATTTTAAAATTTAAAAATTAAAAATATAATAATTACAATATGTTGAACCATATATTAAATATAAGATTATTATTTTTTAATTTAAAAAATTTCAAAATTTATTTTAAAGTTTATAAAGTAAAAATATAATATGTACAACATGTTGAACCATATTAATAGACAGTTTCACATGTACTTTGCACGATGTATCATGCATATAGTGTCCCCGAAAATAGAATAATTCCAAAGGTATATAAAACTTTTAAAATTTTCAAAGGTATATAAAACTTTTAAAATTTTCTTGTAACATAGTATTAATGTTTAATTATTTAATTTAATTATATTCTTATAATTAAATTAATTTTATACAAAATTATTTATAAAATAAATTCTATCCATCCTAACTAAGTGAATTTTATACAAAATTATTTTTAAAAAAATAATAGTTTAACTCACTCTCATGTGAATTTCAACTTACATCATGATGACCTCATTTCACTCCTTTTGATCATTTAATTCATTGAACTCATTTACAAAACAATAGACATTTTTAGACATTTTCTAGAGCTTCAAGTGTATCGGTCGAAAATAAGAACGTAGTATCAGGAAACTCGAATAAACCCTAATAAAATTTATATGAAATGCCCAATAAGATAAGTGCGATGAATGCCCATGGAATTCAATACAGTAAAGCTTGTTTACACCAAACTGGTAAAGCTTGTTTACACCAAACTGGTAAAGCTTGTTTACACCAGATATCGAGCAGGCATTCTCCAATATCGGTCGTGCAGTCTTCATTTATACCAGATATCTAGTCTGCGGTCTCCAATCTCTGAATGCATCGTATCTCCTGATTTTCCCTGCGCAACTGATCGTTGGTGTGTTCTGTCTGCAAGAGTCAGTGGCCTATTTCAATAGTTACAATGCAATGTTGTAGGATTAGATCCGAGGCTTGTGAATGGAGTGGCGCCCCAAGATCCCTGTGAGACAAGGGTTAATCACGAATTGATTCAAGTATTTAGAGCATCTGAATATGAATACCTTCTTTTTGACAAAGTCTTCCCAGATTCTTGCACGAGCTCGGTCTTAGATCTGGTCCAGGCCTCGTCTATGTATTGGAGAATGATGAGAGACTCGCAAACAGGGTTGTCGTTGTGGATGAGAACGGGTGCCTCCTTGTAAACCTGATTCATTTGCAGTAAGAGGTTGTTCTTGGAGACCAAATTATCTTCTTGGTATTCATATTGAACGCCTTTCTCTTCCAATCCAATCAAAACCCTTGCTCCGTATGGACTCGCCCATAAATTCAACACCTTCACCTGCTCCTCCTCATCCTTGATCCCCATCTTTCGGTATCTAAACCTGAAAATAAATCACAGCATGCTCGCTTGAATGCTTGGACATCAATATGGTATCTAAGCCTGAAAATAAATCACCGCATGCTCACTTGAATGCTTGGATCAGTTTATGAGCCTTATTCCTGAGCCGTTTCAATCCCGAGGCTTTGGATTCATTCCGTCTGGCCACACAATGCCGCCGTCTGGCCACACTATGTCGTTGTTACATTGCCCGGCGTAGTGGAGAAATGGATTGGCAGCTGTCAACATTTATTTGAAACTGTCATCCATATGTAATAACTCTATTTTTTTAAAATTTCATTACTGACGATTGGATTTAAACCTGCGCACGAGTTATTTGATTAAATTTCAATGCTTCGATCATGAACCAGACACAGAATATCCACCGTATAATCAATCTGACCCGTTAAATTTTATTATTTTATAAATTCTGCTACCCTATAATCAATCTGACCGTATAATCAATCACAACGACGACGATCACAAGTAGATTTTTGGTTGAAAATAGTGTTTAGGTTTAGTCACAATTGCAACGTGAAAAACGTCATAAGTGAGAAAACGTCGGAAAGTTTTTGACGTCGGACTTGAGATGATTTCCGAGACATCGAAATTGTGACGGCATGTGAAATGCCATTTGGGCCAACCACGGTTTTTCAAAATACGGACAGTTTGAGGTCGGAAGTAGGGATCAAAATTGAACATGTCACAGCACGTCAAAAGGGCTCTTAGCACGTCCCAGAAGTGTTGTAAAAAAAATGGACGTAAAAAAAAAAGAAGATTTTTAATTTTGAAGTTTTACAAATAAATGTAATAATTATGTTAAAATTTCATTAGAAGTGCTATGTTTAAAATTTCCCATCAAAATTTTTACAGCACAGGCACGGGCACCGGCAGTCCGGCACAGACTCTCGCTCGGAGACTCCAAGAGTACCCCGGTCCCTGACTCTCCATTAATTAATTGATTAGTGATTATTTACTAAGTCCCGACTCCCGAGTGGGCAATGGCATAATTGGCATGGATTGATTATTTAGTGGGGTTGGAAACTTGGAGGCTGGAGCCTCGATATTTAACAAACCTACTTTACATCCATCATCCATGCAGCTAAAATCTTAACATTTTTATAGTTGTATAATTCTGCATTTAATTTCAGTTTAGAAAGTGGTTCAGAAAATTTATGATTCATGAATCATGAACCGTGACAAAATTTCCCAATTCCCATTGTCCCAAATTCCCAATGCCCATTGCCAAATTACCCAGCTCCAGGAGTCCAGTTGCGGCCAAATTCCAAATTCAATGTATTGTGTCATTCAAATTTGGGCAAGTTGGGAGTCTGGGACTGGGAGAACCGTCGTCCGTCACCGAGAATCTTCAAGCTTCAACATGGGTCCGTCATTCTAATTTCTCCACTAGTCGACAATGGTGATTCGGTGAATGCACGGGGGGTTCACCAGTGAGGCAATATCATATCACGTCCATTCATATTGGGGGGTTGAATACTCTTAAAAACCTCAAAAATATATTGCCCCGTATTAAGGGGTCAAGGGGGGTTTTTAAGTTGACATAGTAATATAAATATTGGGGGTTATTTTATTTGGGAGTGCTGAGGAATAACCTCCAAATCATCGGATTGATTCATACGTCCAAATCACGGGCTCAATTCATAACCACCTAAAACTTAAGGACCTTCCATTTTTATTTGATATTGCTTATGATCCTAAGGTTTGCATAAATTTGATAATAGCGTACCAATGATAATATCGATGGAAGTCTCTTTGGATTATTGGCCTTCAGCAATCCTCATTTAATAGATTATTTAGGCTTGGTTTGAATTGATGTTATATTGTTTTCCATCTTTAAGTTAAGAGATATAGTTAAATGGGAGTTCCAGACTTGAACAATTGTATTGTATTTTTTGTAGGCATCAGGTAAAAGATTTACATCTTCATTTTTTAGGTTGGGGTTTAGGTGGGCATTAAGATTCAATTAAACCTTGCTCCACCACAACCAAGAAAAGTGAGACCAATCTTTCTTGGCTCACTAGAACCAAGAAAAGTTAGATCAATGTTTCTTGACTAATTATTTTTTTCAACCTTTTGTATTCTTGTTTAATATTTTCACATTGCCACTTAGGAATATTTGTTAGATTGAGTTATATTCGACGCGTTCATAATTGTAATTTCAATTCTTATATGAAAGGCATTTGTCTTAATATTGTATTGGAATTAACATGAACATAGGTGAAAATATAAATCCTTATTTACATACCCTATTTGTTATCGTTACCATGAAATGGTATCATATAAGTTTCACCATTTGTGTATCTTTATAACTATTGCATGCTTGAAACCTAACAATGGAGATTTTTCCCTATCCTTTAAAGATAAAAAAAACTAGATATAACCCAAGACAAGGTAACTACATGTTGTTAATTCCGTGATTGCAAGAATAAATGTAGAGGAACTGGAGGCAATTCATTGGATATTGTGAATGACCCAAATCCAAGATATGCACATGATCATACGGTGTTATTGAAAAGGAAAAGGAATTTGTCTATGTTCATTTGGGTTCAGACATCAATGATGTTTGTTTTGATAGGAAGGTAGGGATGTCCCTCCACAAAAGGGTTTCAATTTTGCATGTTTATGGAGTTTAATTTATTAAGCTTATAGAAAACATGAGTTCTCTATGGCTATATTTGTATTTACATGATATAAAATTGGTAGATTGGCAGGTCATGGTGTGAAACATTTTCAATTCTCATATTTTCTAAGAATTGCACTAACAATTGGACTATCAGTCTTTTACATTCTTTGTTATGTTGATCTCTTGACTAGGTTGTGTTTTATGCATTTTTCCTTTGCAAGTACTATTTCTTTGGGTGTTCCGCTATCCAATGCTACAAATTGATCAGTCACCCTTGGAATCCTAGTGGGATCATTATTAGCATTATACTATTATTTTATTTAGCATCTTGTTTGCTTATACTAAGATGTGTTAGGGCTCCTATTTGTTACAACTTGGTAATATGATATAAAGGGGGTGTTAAAAATGGGTTGATAAAAATGGATACCTACAATATCTGGTGAAACTAGGGGTTTTCTTAATTAGAAAGGCATATTGGGAGGGGGGTTCAACAATACAATTTTAGGATGCATTTTCCAATATTTAGTGAAAATAGGGGTATTCTTTAATATCATGCGAACGATCGTGCTATGTAACAAGTTCACTAAGTGAACCCCCCGTGGGTGAATGGTGCGAAAAGCAAGCCCCAATTCCAATTTCCCATACTGTGCACTGGTTTGAAAGAGGACCCTGGTTTCAATGGTGATTCGGTGAATGGTGTGAAAAGCAAGCCCCAATTCCAATTTCCCATACTGTGCGCTGGTTTGAAAGAGGACCCTGGTTTGAAACTTTGAAATGTGAGCAAGCCCCAATTCATTTCCAAATTCCGGTGGTATTTTAAGCTTCTAGTTCTCATCTCGCTGGATGTGGCTGCAGTGAACGCAAAGGCGAGAGGCCGCGTTGTTGACAAGTGCTGGTGTCCGGACTCTGGTGGTCGTTTGGCTTTCTGCGGTGTTCCAAATTCCAATTGTTATTGCTGAAGACAAAGTTCTGTCACCTGTGGCTGCTGCAGTCTTTTGCTGGCGCTTTCTTTCAAGGTATGTTTCCTTATTCCATTTCCAATTCCCATTGTCTGTGACTCTGTATTGGCACGATGTGTACTGTCTCGATTTCGAATAGGTTTTCAACTTTTCACAATCCTATCTGTACTGTATTGAGGTATAGCTCCACACTAAAGAGTCCACACAAATTGTTCTATCTTCTTAAGCAACTTCTCCAACAGTGTTGTAATAGAGGCGTAGTTGGGGACCTGGGGTCCGGCCGTCTGGGGATGAAACATTTATAGTATCATGTGTGCTTTTATGGCAAATTCATTCCCATCCTTTTAAAACTATTCAGACTTCCGACATACGAGAGAAACCATACTTTAACTATTATGGGAATACCGATTACCGAATACACCTCAACACAGCATGCATCTATTCTATTTGTCCCTCAACCAATAAATAAAGAAGGAAGGAACAACAAAGCAACAAGGATCTCTTCCACATGCCTGATGCCAGGTAAGGTGATTTTGAATTGTTGGTGATAGTATACTTCAAGACTTGGCAAACCTTGAAATCTCTGTAGCTACATATCTTTGAGTCAATCTTAGTTTGGGTAATTATTTATTTATCTGCAGTTGCTTATCAAGCCTTGATTACTTGTGGATTTAGATTTCTCTTCAAATAATCCATGCAAAGAGATGAACTCTCATATATTACTATATTAGTGAATTTGGAACCATTATGCTTGCATTGTGAGAACACTTGTGATTATTTCAGGTGAATTTAAACTTAAATAATGACCTGCTGATGTTATTTTTGATCTGGAGGTCCCTTGTTCTTCATTCTTGAATTGTTGGCGATAGTATACTTCAAGACTTGGCAAACCTTGAAGTCTCTGTAGCTACATATCTTTGAGTCAATCTTAGCTTGGGTAATTATTTATTTTTCTACGGCTGCTTATCCAACCTTGATTACTTGTGGATTTAGATTGCTCTTCAAATTCACGTTCATGTGCGAAAGTGATGTTCAGTGATCAAATTTGAAGGCTTAGTCTAGTTCCTCACAATTCCAATTAGTTCAGTGATCAAATTTGAAGGGTTAGTCTAGTGTCTTGATGTCTAGTTCCTCACAATCCAATTATAAATATGTATGGCCTACAGTAAGTTGGTCAAATGGCTTAAACTCTAATTATTTTGAAGGTAATTTGTGTGCAGATTTCACAAAGTAGAAAGCTAGAGATCAAACATAGTATCTTGAAATCCATAGCATGGTATATCAACGATTCAGCAAATTTATGTTATCAAAATCGAATTGTTTGTCAAAAACTAAATTATGTTATAAAGAGGCAATAAAACTAAATTAGTCTCCAAATATTCTATTACTAGGTTGGTTTCCAGTGATGTCCAGAAACTCTGTATTCAATGTTTTAGTAAATATAATAAATTAAAATGTTATATTTCAAATCAATTTATAATTGAAAATTGATTTGAAATGTAATATTTTATTTAACATATTTTTTACTGAAGTGTATGAATAATTTATTATTGTCAATTGAAAAGCAAAATTTTATAAAGCTTTTCATCCTCGAAGTGTGCACAAATATATACCCTTCAAATTTAAATTAAGACTAGCCCTTCAAATTTGATCACTGGTCGGAAGTGAAATGAAACGACCGTCAGAATTTGGTCAAAATGTACTAGTGATAGGATAAAATACTTTGACAAGTTGGGACTCATAAGGGCTGGGGATTCCAAGATGGATTCTATGAGCGTCATAAATCTTTTTCTTTATCACCCCATTTAAAATTTGATTCTTTTCTAATCATATCCTATAAGGGTCTGACTATTTCCAAGAAAATGGGAACAAATCTTCTTGTGACGTTAATTTTACTGAGAAAATATTGCATGGATTTCTTAGAAGTTGGATGTGTGATCCTTGAAATGGCTTGGGTCCTTTGGGGATCTATCATCATTCCATCCTTGGATTCCATAAATCTAAGCAAACTTCCCTCACTAATAGCAAAGATGATCTTTTTTGGATTCAAGGAGATGCCAAATTTCCTACATCGTTCAAAAATATTTTGTAGGTGGGGAATATGGTATGATATCCTCTTAAATAAAACTATCACATCATCAATATATACCACAACATAGTGATTGATTAACCCACAGAAGGAAACATCCATTAACATCTGAAAAGTAGCCCAGGCGTTGATTAAGCCAAATGAAATTTTTCAATAGGCGTAGGTTCCCCAAGAAGTTATGAATGTAGTCTTTAACTGGTCAAAGTGAGAGACTAGGACCTAGTTGTAGCCTGAAAATCCATCCAGTAAGGATAACATTTCAGAGCCAAAGACTTGTTGCAAAATTTTATCCATTGGTGGAACGAGATAGTTATCTTTCTCTGAATCCCTATTAAGATAACAAAAGTCGACACAAAGTCGAATATCACCATTTTTCATTCTTAAGGGAACTAAGTTAGCTATCCATTGGGTATGCCTAACTGGAAATATGACTTAAGATACCAATAACTTATTAAGTTCCTTTTTGACAGATGATTCTAGATTTGTATGAATCTTCCTAATTTTTTTTGAAAGGGTTTCGATTGAGGATTCATTGGGATTATGTGTTGCATAACCATAGCGTCGAAAGTATTGTCATCGTCATACATCCAAGAGAATACATCCTTGTCTTCCTTGAAAATTTTAATGAAGGATATCCGTTCTTCCAGCATGCAATCAGTTCTTAGATTTATGTTTTGGGGGTTATCTATAGTTCCTAAGTTAATGGTTTCATATTTCATGTTGAATAAGGTTGTCATTGATGTCAATTTCCTAGTGTATATAGCTCCAAAGCGGTCCCCTCATGATGTAGTGGTTACGCATGGCCCTCACGAGATGACACTTTGAGTTGTACACAAGTGGTGCACACGTGGTGCAAAGCCCCTAGAGAAGCTTCTAATGACCATGATGATGTGGAGTATAAAAAAGTACCTAAGGTGTTCTAGAGAAATGTGAAGAATGTTCTAAAGAAATGATGTGGGGTCCACATGACCATGATTGTGGGTCACATGACCATGATGGCGGGTCACCTAACCATGATGATGAAAAGTGTAAGGAAGTACCTAAAGTTGACTTGAAGCATTGTCGAAATAAAATGTGAAGAAATACCTAAAATAGTGGTGTTGGGTCCACATGACCATGTGGTTTGGGTGACATATCCCTTGGTCGTGAAGGCCCTAAAGATTCCCGAAAGTTGGTCCAAATCAAGTTGATTTTAATATTGAAGTATCCCCAAAATGATGATGTTTGGTCCACATGACCCTGAAAGTTGTGGTACTTTGGCCCATTGGACCACATGAAGTGGCAAGGATCCCTGCAAGAAATAATGATGTGTCTACCAAGTATGATGATGTGGAAAATAAGTAAGGCCCATTTGAGAAGATTTGGAGTGATATTGAAGTTTTGGTGAAGTGTCATGATGGATCCTTGAAATGGGGTACTAACCCTTGAGACCACCCTAAAAATTGGAAATCGATTTTTTTAAGGAAGAGTAAAATGTTTTTGCAAAAATGAGTTGGACCCCACTTGAGGAGTATAAATAAGAGATGGAAATTTTCATTTTTATTCGTAAAAATTAAAGAGCTCATATACAAGAGTAGAGGACCAAATTTAATGGGTAGATGAAATGAAGAAGGCTGAAAATCTAGTGGAAGATGAAATCTTGTTCTGATTTCTATTTGGGTTTTTTGTTGTGAAATCTGTTTTATGTCATCGTGGAATTTGCAATATGTATTATTTTCTAGGATGATTCAAAAAGTGTCCTTCTGATTAGATTAAGTAGATATATTTATGAACCTGTGGTAGAAATTTCAGATGCTGATTCACTATATTTTTGGATATAGGACCTCAGGAATTTAGGGTTTATGAATAATGTTCAAACATGTAAGTTTGACATTTTATTTATATCTTGAAAGTTTTGACTATGCCCCTTGGAGGAGAAGTATTGGAAAATTTTGAAAAACATATGGTTCAAGTTTCAGATCTTTTTTCACTATAATCTCAGAGATATGATCTCTATAAATCATTGATTCTGAATGACTCGTGAATCATCTTTAAACATGTCAATTTGGAATTTTCATTATGTTTCAAAAAGCTCCACTTGGAGGAGATTTCCAAGTTGTTATGGAAATAATCCCAAGGGGTTAGTATACCTACTTAATTTTCCTAAAAAATAACTTCAAGCATATACATTGGGAATTTCGCTAAACACATACATGAAGTGCATAAAAAATAAGGAATAATTTGTAGTTTATGATTAAAATATACAAGCAAAAGTTGATTTACATGAGAGAGATAAGGTGTTTCATGAAGAAGAATGGGTTATGGTGCACTCGAGAAAGGAAAGTTACCCTCAAATAGCTTATAATGAGCTCAAACCTAAAACAATGGCCTAAGTTTTGAGCCTATCTTATTGAATTGTTTGAAATTTTAGATATCAATCATATTTTTAACATTGTTGATATTAATCCTTGTCAAGATTCGTTAGAGAATACAAATATTGCATAAGTGTGGGAATTTAGTAAACCTAGTGACCTTGATTTTGAAGACAAGGAGGATGATGCATATCTAAGCCCAACTATTAGGAGTTATTTTAGATTTTGTCCAGCTTTGAAGTTTTTATTTCTCTCAAGTTATGTAAGATAGTAAGAGATAAGTTTTTTACTTTTCTTTCAAGTGAGGTTAAGATATTTATGAAAATGGTAGATTTTTTTATTTTTAACAGGAACGGTTAAGAGTCATTTATATTAAAAAAGAGAGAGTTTACAAAACAGAAGAGGAGGACTGCTCTCTGACAGAGCTAATGTCTGTGTCATCTTGCTTCTCTTTTACAAAATTGAAACTGTTTCTGAAGAGTCCTATTCTATGGAGACTATAACTCCTTACAAATTGCCCAAGTAGAAGGATTACAAAACAAAAGATACTGAAATTGTAGAATAGAGTCTGTTACTGTGTAATTGTGGAAAAAAATATTAACTCGTGTAGATTCTACCCTATAAACTATACTGTAAGCAAAAAGAGGCATTTCCATTAAACTATAGAGAGAAAGCAAAGTATGCAAAAAACTGGGGTCTTGAGAAGTCTCAATGGTGTCCATAATGTTGTGTTGGAGGTCCAGGAACACTTTCAACAGATGGGTCATGTTGCTTGCCAGTATCCAACTCTGCACTGTCCTGAATGGCTGGGAGGCAGCGGCCAACCTCTTCACGAAACTTGTCAATTTTCCCCTCCACATCAATGATATTCTTGTTGTTGTCGTCGGTTTTGGAGTCAATGTTCGATATGCTGAGAACCGCATAGTCCAGGGTTTCAGAGATGGTACCAATTCTTCCATTGATCAGGCTATTCCCATTTCTAACTTCGGTGATGGTAGATGAAAGCATAGTGTATAACCTTCCCAGAGCTTTCTTCATCTCTGCGTTCCCGACCCTGATGTGTCGAAGCTGCTCCTCCGTGTCTGCCATCCCAAGACCTCAACAACGACGAGATTTAGGGTGTGGGATAAGAGAGCTTTTCTGGAGTTTTCCAGAGATAATGAGCTGAGATTCTGCAAAATGGAAGGAGACAAGGGCACTGCAGGCAAAGACATATGATAGAGGAGGCAGTGGGGAGGGAGATGGCCTGAGTCAGGGATAACACCCACGGAGGATGCTAAGTGAAACACATAGGAAAAGTCGCCCATTACATAGAGAGCCTGAAACCAGAACAAGGTAACCCAGACAGAGGTCGAGAGAGAGCTGTGCGAAAATGCTGAAGGGTGCAAGAATATTAGGGATAAAAAATGTGTGCCAGCCCAAGGAGGACAGGTTGTATACCAATGCGCCATTAATGCATGGTCAGGACGGATGGAAGGTGGCGGGATTGAAACACCACGCAAAGAATGGAAATTAATGCCCATGTGGGAGGGATAAGGGATGAGGGTCATAGGGAAAAGGTGGTGGGTTATAGGAAAGAATAAGAAGCTTAGGGGATCCAACATTTTCCATAGTATTTTCATTAAGGGCAATAAACCCATAATCAATGAGAACCCCTTTGTTGGCCATGATATCAGCTACATGATTGTTTGCTTGGAGGATGTGTAGGAGCTTGATGGCGGTAAAATCAATTAGAAGATTCTTGAAGATGTGGTGATGCTTAGAGGCAGGTTGATTGTAGCTCAAGGTTAGCTTCCTGGCCTCCCTGATTACGAGGAGGGAGTCGTCGAAAATTACTAGTTCCTTCAGTCCCAAGATGGCAACTAATTCCAACCCTTTGAGTAACGTGAGCCATTCCGCGTTGTTGTTTGTAGATTTCCCAAGTCCCCATGCAAACTCAGTGAGTCTGTTTCCACCAGGGTCGAAAATGACCCCCCCGCACCTGCCAACCCGGATGAAAATGATAGATTATATCCAACCTTGAAAAACTGAATAAAAAATTGTTGAATAGGATAGATTGTGTAGTTGGGGAAGTCTTATCCATATTACGTACTATGTTACATTTTGATATATTTAATTATTTAAGCAATAATTAGTTTTCACTTTCCTTAATAGTAGTAGGGGATGTATAATTGTTGGTTTTCTTAACAAAATAAAAACATGTTCGGTAATTGAGTTTCTTTATATGGCATACTAAGAATTAGTGTTAGTATATACTTAAAAGAGAAGGTCATCTCTCAATGTACTCAATATGTTTAAAAGAAAAAAATATCCTTTCACTTTATTCTTGAAAATAGATCGATATAGATTCTTATTAAAGTATTAAAAAAATTAAAAGAAAAATTATAAAATTATAAAAAAAAAAAAAAAAGATGTGTAATTGTGAAGGTTATAATAATTATTATTTCTAGGTAGGTTGGTTACTTTTATTATTTAGGAAGTTGTTAGATCTAGTTGGTTGTGAGAGAGATAGCTTTAGTTAGTGTAGCTAAGCTAGTTATCTTAGATTAATGTGTGATTTCTCTTCATATTGACATTATTATTATTAGAATTTATTTATAAGTGGATTGATTACTTTTACTATTTAGAAAGTTGTTAGATCTAAATGGTAGTGAGAGAAGTAGCTAAAATAAAAACCAAACTATCTTAAACCTTGTTATATTTATATGTAATCTTGTTAAATAAACAATATGTTAAAACAATTTTAATTTCATTTTTTTCATGGTTGTTCATAGTTATCAAGAACTAATCTATTAAAAAAAGGTTGACACCAGAGATTCTTGAAAAGAATAAAAGTATCATGAGAATCCAACAAAGATATAAATTTAAACCTAAGGGAACCACCCAATCTACACCTTTTTGTTTAATTTTTTTTTTTACATATATGAAGAATGTCCCTACTCTCCCATTTTCTATCACCTCACTCCCAAAGTTTCTTGGATTGCTTCCATCTCCCGAGTCCCTATTTTCACACTGCAAAATGTCAAAGCTTGTTCTTATTCTTAACATAGCAAAAGGATTGTACCCAGGCCTGGAAATTGACGTGTCATAGAACGTTTTTTGCTCTCCAGAACATATTTGACATGTAGTTTCAAATTTAGCACGTTAGCATCTACAGGTTTGTAAAAACTCATCCCGTCAAATTGAATTTAGGGCGACTCGGCCAGTGGGTGACGGTGCCCGTGCCACTCGTTACTGCCACCTTCAAGGCTTCACACATGCCTAATTAAATGCTGTACCTCAAAACGATGTTACAGCAGTAGCACAAATTGCATGCATGAATCCATGATGCATCTAATTAAATTATATAGCTAGAAACGATGCTACAGCTTGCGTGCAGCGTTACATCGTAGAGTTGTAGCCTTGTAGGGAATCATAATCTTAGATTTTTTTTTTTTGAATTTATGAAATTTTTTTTGTTATGATTTTAGAATTTTTTTATTGCATATTTGGAATTGAGTAAACTTTTATACAAATATTTTAATTACATTTACATATATAATAAAAAAAAATTGGCACTTAGTGAAAAAAATTGACATTCAATGAAATTGCTTAAACCGTAAAATGATAGGCACCAAAAACTTGAAACCGTCGTCAAAAATTTTTTGACAGGCACGGGAAAATTTGAAATTCCAGGCCTGATTGTACCCTCAATATATAGAAATGTCATTACGTTGAACAGTGTAAAACGAATCAAAGGTATACAGCATGCGCACCATTCCCAAAAGGCATGGAATGAGATGTACTGGTTTTGAAAACAACGCCTATATATGCGTAGCATTGGTTTGAACGGTATGGGATGATATGTCCTGGTTTTGAAATATGCGTAAAGTTGATTCGAAAGGGCATTCGAATGCATCGCTGGAACCAAATCCTTAATCTAATAATATCAGCTGAAATGATGAAGTATTTGATGTATTTTTTTTTGACAATGAGGAAAACTGGTCCCTTGAATATAGTTGAATTAGACTGAATTAGAATTGAGTAGATTATTGGGTGTAATTTTTGGGCAGTAAACTTGAGCCTGGGTCCGTCTTAATTTTGAATGTAACAACAATCTAGCTAACGACAAATAAAATAGTGGCTTGCATCAGGTTCAATAATATTCGTCATCAAGTATTGATATCTAAGGATATCGCTATCAATTTAGTGACTTTTAGTGTGGGTAGCATTGATAAGTCTAAGAATATAGTAGTCACATCAATTATTCATTCTCTAATCATTAAAAATAAATAAATAAATTGATGTGAAGTATTGTATTATCATTTTGACTAGTTTTAGCACTTTTTGTTTTTGGAACGGGTTCACCAACAGGTAAGAAGTATAGTGCGTTCAAAAATGACAACCACAAATCCTGCAGGATGGGCAGGAGTTGAACCCTGGTCTCTGGCGTAGGGACCATTAGGAGTACTGTAATGAAGTATTTTATTTTAGATAGTGCTCAGAAACCTTTGTGAAGTGCTATAAAGAGTCTCTTTACAGCTATTGAAACTTCGAAGTGACAGGTTTAACTTTGAAGTTACAATTCTTTTGCTTTGCAATGCGTACGATTATGAAAAAATTTATCCTGAAAGATTTCGGAGATCTCCATGAAACTTCCCGGGTACGTTGTAGGTTCAGATCACATTACGATGTGGCAGCAACAACGTCAAATTCCTCTCGCCGTATACATTTGGTAAAACCAAAACGGAATCCTGTAAAGCAAAAGTAAAAACGTCATTTCAGTGGCATTGATGCCATGCTTCCTCTGCAATCTTTGGGATCAGTAACTGCAGGACGGCGACTAGAAAATAAGAGAGATTGTTGAGGGAGCTCACAGCAACAGGAAGAGAAAGTTGGAAGGATGGTGGCTATCATTGTAAGTCCAGATGATCTAAGGTTTACTCAGGATTCCATAGCCATCAAGTTCAGAAACCCATACGACTATCTCAGAATAGATGATGCAGTGGAACAATTACAGAAGGGACTTCTCACAGCCAGCGAATTTAGCCCCATGAACGTGGTGAGACACAATGGCATTCTCTGGAGCTTAGACAACAGACGTCTCTGGGTATTCAGAAGAGCTCAAGTCCAGCAAGTTACAGTGAACATTGTGAGTTCTAGCTATTCACCGAGATCTCAATCGTTTTTCATGAATTTGGATGCCCAACTGGAGCGACAGTATTCCAGTTCTCTCTATTATCCTCGCGTGAGAGGGAGAGTGAGAAGTAGTATATTTAATCGTGTTCGGGTATCCAGTACCGTTTCACCTGTGCTTCCAGATTCCCCATATAAATCTCTTTCGGGTTTTCATTCTACGACTACCTCTTCTAACTGGAACGCTCAGGTTCCTGTACACGGCCGCTTTTCTTCTTCAGCGGCTTCAAGGGAATCTCATGGAGCATATCGGCCTGCTCCGACTTATACAGGCAGCCATATTTCGCCAGATTCAAAGTCTGCAACGGATGATAATTCTCGAATGTCGTTTTTTGATATGTTCAACGCAGTCATAAACTTTTTCAAGCGACTCTAGATTTGATGTTATTTGTAAATATGCTCTCTATCACATTACAAGTCTATTATAAAAATTGTGTTTTTTTTGCTTATAACAGTTTATGTCATATATAAGTATTATATCAAATATTGTAACTATGAAAGGTTTATCCAGGGTTGAAAATTGTAGAGGGTTTGTTTTTTGAGATGAAAACCAGGGGTCTCGGTCAGTCTCAGTGTGGATGCAAGAAGCTTATGCAGGAAAGAACATACGTCACTTGGAATCTGGATTTCCATAAAGTCGGTCATAATGCTTTACCACTGGTTCACACCCTCAACCCCCCTTGTAATGGGTTTTGTTATATATAAGCTATTTTGATAGTGGCATATGGATTATGGAAACTGCTCTGGCTTATGTAATGGGTTTTTGTCAAATATAATGTAAAGGAAATTAGGTGGTTTATCTAAAACTGTGTTTTAAATATTGTGCTTTTAACATTGTGTTATGTATAAATGCATTAAAAACAGTTTTAAATATGGTGCTTTTAACATTGTGTTATGTATAAATGCATTTTAGGTTTTAATGAAGAAACATTTCACATCTCTATTCATATTCTTTATGAATCATTAACTGTTGCTGCATAATTATTACTGGAAATATCATGTAAGTCCATCAATAACATTAAGTTAATGTTTAAGGTCCACTTGAAATTAAATTTGGTTTATAAGATTTTAAGGAATTTGAGACCAAACTTGGTTTATCAACTTTAAGTTAAAAGTTAAGATAGAGATTATTTGATTTGCATTTAAATACTATTCCTCTACTCTTTAGTTATTGGATAAAGCAAATAGTGATTGTGTGGCATCTAGTGATTTGTTATTGTTTACATCTCAATCTTATATATAAGGAGATTCTTTTGTTACTAAAATCTCTACAAGTTTTGTTAGAGTATTAACTAGTACACTCATTTAACGAGTAGCTACTAGTTATTTTTGATATATATTCTTTTAATAATGGTTTATTTCTAATTTGGAACAACTGCCATAAAATCAACCCTAAGAGTATATATGTTTCATTCTTCTATAATTTAGGAAAAATATAAGTGCTCGTCCATCCCAAATTCTAAGATATAAACATCTAACTATATAGTCCACCCCAAATTCTAAGGTATAAACACATATCTGTGTGTAACATTTAGTTAAATGAGTTTCTTGTCCAAACTATGTTGTGCCTCCAGGAGTACATAATCACAACCATGGGGAGATTACAGTGATTAACTGGTTGTCAAGAGTTTAGGTCTTGGCCTCCAAATTATTGGGGGGTTTTAATCTGTTAAAAACTGAAAACTTCCTCCCATGATGCAATTGATTTTGCAATGCTCTGGTTGCCAGGATATTACTAAGCCAGGATAGAGGAGCAGTATAAGGAACGACCAAAAAGCTCCTAGTAGTCGGAATCCCCCAGATGAAGAATTGCCCAAATCGCAATTTCCATTGCTCAAAGGGCAATTTTGATGATTTGGATAGTTTTACAATCACACATTTGTATGGTGATTGCTAAAATCACAGCATTGCAAAAATTACAATTTTCAGACCAAATTTAAACCCCAAATGTTTAAAAAACCACCAAAAAAGGGGCTTTTTAGTTTGTTTTATCCCGGATAATAGAGCTTGTAAGCCCTTTATAAGCACCTAATGGGTCGAATTTCTGTGTTGGGAATGAGCTCAAGAATAGCGTGATCGGAAAGACTAAAAGATAAAGAATTGCCCAAATTACAATTTCCGTTGCTCAAAGGGCGATTTCCATGATTTGGATAGTTTTAAAATCACACATTTAGTCTAGTATGGTGATTGTTAAAATCACAGCATTGCAAAAATTACAATTTACAGATCAAATTTAAACCCGAAATGTTTAAAAAACCACTGAAAAAACGGAGTTTTTTAGTTTGTTTTATCCCGGACAATAGAGCTTGTAAGCACTTTATAAGCACCTAATGGGCCGAATTTCTGTGTTGGGAATGAGCTCAAGAATAGCGTGATCGGTAGAAAGACTAAAAAGTTCCTAGTAATCGGAATCCCGTAGATGAAGAATTGTTCAAATCGCAATTTCCGTTGCTCAAAGGGAAGGGCGATTTAGATGATTTTGATAGTTTTAAAATCACATATTTAGTCCCTTTAGTCCAATATGGTGATTGCTAAAATCACAGCATTGCAAAAATTACAATTTTCAGACCAAATTTAAACCTGAAATGTTTAAAAAACCACCGAAAAAACGGGGCTTTTTAGTTTGTTTTATCCCGGACAATAGAGCTTGTAAGCCCTTTAGAAGCACCTAATGGGTCGAATTTCTGTGTTGTGAATGAGCTCAAGAATAGCGTGATCGGTCGAAAGACTAAACATATAATGGAATTAGTGTTCTTAAACAGATTATGACCACAGTTCAACGTGAGAGATTTAAAACTTTCCCCGCACATTTAGCTCTGTTGAAGAGGGATTAAATAAAATTTATCCAAACCAGTAATCGATCTCACTTCACATTGTGACTCACGAAAAATTATTACATGATGCTGCACATACTGCTGGAAGTGCTCATGCTGCTTTCACTGTTCCTGCTACTTTCACTCTCTTCCTTCACTGTTCTTGCTACTTTCACTCTTTTCCTGTACCTGTTCCTGATCCTGTTGAACAATCATATCTATTTTGACATGATTATCATTATCATTGAAGATATGCCATACACCAGTGTCATTCATTTTATCATTTTTATGTGCATTCTCATGGAACACCACATCTCTACTTTTGCAATCAATTTATGAACTGACGAAACAACTTGTATGCTTTTTTATTAGTGCAGTAGCCAACAAATATGCATTCCTAGTATTCAAGTCCTCCCTTTTATCCTCGCGTGAGAGGGAGAGTCAGAAGTATATTTAATCGCGTTCGGGTATCCAGTACCGTTTCATCTGTGCTTCCAGATTCCCCTTATAAATCTCTTTGGGGTTTTCATTCTTCGAGTACCTCTTCTAACTGGAACGCTCAGGTTCCTGTACACGGTCGCTTTTCTTCTTCAGCGGCTTCAGGAGAATCTCATGGCGTATCCCGGCCTGCTCCGACTTATACAGGCAGTCGTTCTCCAGATTCAAAGTCTGCAACGGATGAGAATTCTCAAATGTCGTTTTTTGATATGTTCAACGCGATCATAGACTTTTTCAAGCTAATTTAGATTTGATGTTATTGTAAATATGCTCTCTACGACATTTTGCATGTCTATTTTAAAAATGGTGTTTTTTTTGCTTGTGACCATTTATGTCATATATAAGTATTATATGAAATATTGTAACTATGAAAGGTTTATCCAGGGTTGAAAATTGTAATGGGTTTGCTTTTCTTACAATGCACTGAAATGAAAAGCAAGAGTCTGGGTCAGCTTTAGTGTTCCAGCCTTAGTATGGATGCAAAAATTTCCTGCAAGGAAAAAACTATGTCTCCTCAAGTATTGGAATCTGGATTTCCATAAAGGTAAGCCATAAGGCATCATCCCTGGTTCACACCCTCAACCCCTTGTAATGGGTTTGCTATATAGTTATTTTAATGGGTTTGTTATATAGTTATTTTGATAGTGACATATGGATTATGGAAACTGCTGTGGTTTATATAATGGGTTTACATTTTATCATTTTGGTTTTGTCAAAAATATAATGTAAAGGAAATTAGGTGGTTTATCTAAAGCTGTGTTTTAAATATTGTGCTTTAATATTGTGTTATGGATAAAATGCATCTTAGGTTTTAGTGAAGAAACAGTCTTCATCTCTATTCATATTTTTTTATGAATAACTAACTGCTGTGGCATAATTATTACTGGAAATATCATGCAAGTTAATTATAACATTAAATTAATGTTAGGATGATGACGATGGTCTTTAATGTCCACCTGAAATTAAATTTGGTCTATCAGACTTTAAGCCACTTGAGACCAAAGTTGGTCTATCGGACCTTAAGCTAAAAGACAAGATAGAGATTATTTGATTCGCTTTAAAATACTATTCCTATGTTAAAAAAACGTAAAGAGGAGTGTCCCTAACTCGCTATAATTTTGGGGATATATTTAACTTATGATAATTTATTAACAAAATTGGAGTAATCTCTTTTTTCATATCAGTTTGATGTCATTTCTTGTATTTATTATTTTAGTTTAAAGTTTATTAGTTTGATGTCATTTCTTGCAATTATTTTATTTTAGATTAAATTTTATTAGTTTGATGCTATCTAATAAAACTAGCAATTGTTCAAGTTAGTGCAAAAGAAAGCAGTCAAAAACACAATGTGTTAAATTGCAATATGTATGATGTGGATTTAAATAAAATCTGTGAGAATAATTTTTAGAACGATAAAGGAGTCATGGTATTAACAAAACAGAGGAATAACATCAATGGAGATTCAAACATGGAATACAAGGGTACTTTTATGAGGGGACTCTTAAGATTAGAAAGGCTCTTGTGCATGAATTCTTAGTCATTGAATAAAGCGAATAAAGCAAATAGTGATTGTGTGGCATCTAGTGATTTGTCATTGTTCACACCTCAATGCCATATACAAGGAGATTGATTTTGTCATTAAAATTTCTGTAAGTTTTGCTAAAGCATTAATTAGCACATGTATAGCTACCAGTTATTTTTTATAAAAAAATATTTAATAATGGTTTATTTCGAATTTGGAACCAGTGCCATAAAATCAATTTAGATAGTACACATGTCTCATCCTCGTGCAATCTAGGAAAAGCATAGGCACTAATCAACCCCAAATTCGAATATATAAACAACTAACCTGTAGTCCACCCCAAATTCACATTTAGTTAAATGACTTCCTTGTCAAAACCAACCATGTTGTGCATCCAAGAGTACATAATCACAACCATGGGGAGATTACAGTGGTTAACTGGTTTTCAAGAGTTTAGGCCTTGGCCTTCAAATTATTCGGAGGTTTTAATCTTTTAAAAAAAGATAACTTCCTCCCATGATGCAATTCATTTTGCAATGCCCTTGTTGCCAGGATATTCCCAAGCCATTTCACCAAACAATAGAGCTTGTAAGCCCTTTATAAGCACCTCATGGGTCGAATTTCTTTGTGGAGAATGAGCTGAAGAATAGCGTGATCGGTCGAAGACTAAACATATAACATAATTAGTGTTCTTAAATAGATTATGATCACAGTTCAACGTGAGAGATTTAAAACTTTCCCTGCGCATCTAGCTTTGCAGAAGCTGCCTGGAGGGAGTAAATAAAATTTATCCAAACCAGTAATCGATCTCAGTTCACATTGTGACTCACGAAAAAATCTTTCATGAAAAATGACTGAATGCACACATGTAGCAAAATGAAGTACTGATGGTGCGCAAAATGATGTTGTAGATCTGTGATGAATGTGCAAGTATTGAAATGAAGAAACACTGAAGTATGCACAAGTGCTTGATGTTTTGAATGACAATATTACTGTCAGCATGCTGATAGTCACAAACGTTGTAAAGACAGAAGTGTGGATACAGAACCGAAGTATATCAGATGATACACAGATGTCTAGTTGATGCATATAAGTAGAAGTGAAAGTGTGTGAAGTTGAGAAGTCCATATGATGCATGAGGACAGAACAACAACAGGGTCCAGTGAGCGTGTCATGATGCAGATGATTTGAGACAAGTGCGTTAAACCGAACGAATGAATTATTTGATGCACAAGACGTCACATATTGTTTAAGAGACTGTGCAATTAAACAGAGTGGACACATCGGTAAGTGCACAGTTCCATCTGTTACTGGTGCAGTATCTCAGAGCGGCAAACTATCAATTTAAAGCACAGTATCAGTTGGTGAAATTAGTAAGCGTCGTAGCAGAACGACAGAGCATACCTCAGCGTAGACTACAGTATTAGTGAGCACACAGTACATGAAGTAAGACATCAACATAAGTGCGAATTGAGAGGAATGAGAAGTCAAGTTATGTATGCAGCTCAGTGACAGAGAATCGACTGCATACGAAGGTAACACACAGTAGAATTATCATTAGAATATTAGACGAGTGCACGGAGTTTAAGTTTAGAAAGATAGAATCACATCTTAGACATCAGGACGGCAGGACGGGGCAAGGAGACAAGGATTGGAGCTTCTTTCAAGTCGGTGCCTGTAAACTAGCAAGGAGATAGGGGGTCGTAGCCTCCTTCCAATCGGTGCTAGAGAAACATAAGGAGTTGTAGCTTCCTTCATGTTGGTTCCTGTAAAACTAGGGGGTTGGTGCCTCCTTCCAATTGGTGCTGGTAAATACACGAAGTTGGTGCTTCCTTGAATGTGTTATTTCTCATTATAAAGAAGCATTCTGTGGTTTTCTCCAAGTTGGGTTTCCACGTAAAAATCATATGTGTTATGTGTTCTTTGTCTTGGTTCATATATGGATGAATGTTTTATTTATTGATGTATAACTGAAGATAAATATTAAGTAGAGGCTAATCTATTAAAGAAGGTAAAAACTAGTGATAACTGCGCTAATACCGATTCAACCCCCTCTTATTATTAAATCGATTCCAACAAGAACTTGCCACTGCGCAGGGGGAGGATACACTGTGTTAATATAGGTTTGTAGATAATCGAATATTCATTTTCCATTGATTCCAAAGGGGGAGAAAGTAGCAAGTAAATATGCAAACAAGATTGCAAAACACAAGACTTCAATGAAGAGCTAACATCCAGAGGGAGATCAACTTTACTTGGTATTGACATCAATGCCAAAGGGGGAGTTTCATGTTCAGCTTGGTGTTGTCATTGATGTCAAAGAGATTGTTGAACTTGGTGATGGCATTGAATTCTTAAAGGTAGTTTGAAGAAGTATATATAAAATATGTGCACAAGTCTCAGCAAGCCCCACCAAACATGTGCAAGAAGTCTGTGCAATGTCTCACTAGAGTTATATGCACAGTTCCCAACATAAGTATGTTGTGCAATACACTGCGCAATATTTTGCATGTTAATCAAGCCAAAATATTAAAGTTCACAACCTACAAGCCGAAAAGTAATGAGGTCCGACAAATGTGCGGGTAAACTTATTCGTGAAGAAAGGTAGAAGGGTTGCAACTGACATAGAAAATCATTTTCTTATGAATAAATCAATTGAAGAAAGAAAACAGGGAATAGTATAAATAAGAAAATGATTGAAGTGCTTTGATAGGCTTATGCGCAAATATGTAGTATTATGAAATTGCAAGCTTCAGGGAACAGATAAAATGCTCAGGGGAATCAATAACTATATTATGTGAAGAAGCATGGGAGATTATAGGACAAGGAGAAATGCAAGGAGCATTCGCGTAGAAATATAAGGATCATTTGTGAAGAGGACAAGGAGCATTTGTATAAGGAGTATTTGAATAGAAGGATACAAGGGATGGTCACGCAAAAAGAGTTGGAAATGTGAAACACAGTATGGTCGGCAGTTTTCCCAGAACAGAGGAAACATATCAGAAAGTGCGGAGTGGATTGTGATCGAGGAATAAAACAATAAATGTACATCTGGGTGGTAAGAAGGGGCAAGGAAAAAATATTGATCTCTTCCATAGTTTGTTTCCTGGCAGCTCATGTGGGTTCTTAACTGCACAAGTTGGTGCTCATAATAGGATTGGTGTACTCATAGGTTGGTTCCTGTAAAACAACAAGCTGGTGCTTGCAAGGGATTGGCGTTCCTGTCTGATTGGTTTCATAAAAATCAGTGAGTGGGTGCTCGCACTTGTATTGGATATTCATGTCTCCTAGCATTATTTGTAATATAAGATTCTTTATATATAATATTTCTTTACATATTCTCTGTGTGCAATGTTCTTTGCATTGAAAATTGATTTTGATACATGATATATGTGTTGATAACTGGTTTCATGGTATAAAAATGTTTTAAATAATAAAGGGTATGAAATACTAATTCATCACCCCCCCTTTCAGTATCTTCAACAACTTCCTGATCCTGATAGCACCCGTCCTATTCAAAATCCTAATCAATCAAAAGTAGAAGTTTCAATTATTTGAATCCCTACTCTTGTTCCCACAAGTTTTGTGGTTTCCCGATTCATACTCAAACCTCACATGTTCCCTTAGCGATACCTATGCCTATAGTTACTTATATAGAGTTGTTAGTGCCTACATCAGAAGATACTGTTGATTTTGGGGAAGATGGGGTAGTTTCCATAGGTGACTATTTTTTAGTAAAAGATAAAAGGCAGTGATAAGAAAAGTTGCAAAGAGGACTAGGTAAGGTGAACTAGTTGTTGCAGGGTTAGTTGAGAATTACGTTATATGGAGGCAAGCCACTAATGATCCAAGGAGGTAATCCATAGAAACAATAGCTTCCATGGGGGCATTTGTTGGTGCAAAATTTGATTATGTTTCCACCTTAAACAATATTTTAAAGGAGGGAAATATTAAGTCCACTTCTTTGGAAACAGAGAAGGCTACCCTGTAGGAATATTTTGACAAGAAGCTTGAAGAACTCAAAGATTAGCACCAAGTGGAGATGCACAATCTTAAAAAACAGTTGGAGGAACTTGTGGATAAAAAGAGGGTTGTCGATGAAAATGTCATGAGTCAAGCAATGGAGCTTAGGGATGTTAAAGAAGAACTCAAATAGTTTAAAATTCAGTTTACTACTTCTTCATTCTTCATAATTACTACTCAAGTGTTTAGAGATGAAGCTCTTTATATTAATGAGAGTCTCAGGAAAGTGCAGAAGGGTTTCTTTGAAGGTTTAAATGAAATCCAAGATGATTTTAACCTCTTTGAACATTTGTCAGACCACTTAGCAGAACATACTGACAGACTGAACAAGGTATCAGATAAAGCTTATATGCAACGCTGTGAGTGGAAAACGCATTTGAAAAATGTACCAAAATCCATTCCTCTAATGTAATCCCTTAAATTAAAGAGAGTTGGAGTATCCATAAAATCATGGGGTTCGTTTGTGATGATGTCTCTAGTTTTATCTTGAAAGGACAGAAAAATTGTGGAAGATATTGGGCTTTAACATACAACTTGATGGAAATCCTAGGGATGCCAATATTCATTGAGTTGATTGATGTTGTCCTTGGAAAGTTGCATATCATTGAAGTGGACCAACAGAGGGATGAATCAGTAGATTTGATCTGAGCCACTTTCCAAGTTTATTTTCCTCTACTCTAATCATTCATTGCAGGGCCTGCTTATCAGAAGGTTGTTTTGAAAAAATTCCTGGAAAATTGGACTATAGTTAGAAGCAAGGAGATCCATTCATATCTTTGTAGAATCCAACTCCAGTTAGAACATGCCATATATCCCGATGTAGCGCAAATTATAGAGGTCTACAATAAATGGAGAGACTATGTGACCAATCCTGGTTAAGTTATTTAGGAAAATCCTAGGTTCTAGGAAATCTTAATATGATTTTGTGGATCTACATTATCCACCAATGTGTATTTATATATCTTTATTTTGTAAGGAAAGGGACTGGTCAGAGCTCTAATGAAATGTTTGCCATTGGACATTGTAGAATTATCTACCTTTTTGAATTCGTTCTATAATATTTTGCAAGCAAGTTAATGGAGAATGGAGCATATTTTGCATGATTGGGTTTGGTTGCATAAAAGTTTGAATTTGATCAAACTTTAATGTCTCTTTGAGTTGTCTTCTTTCAGTTAATTAAATTTTATTAGTTGAATTTTGTAAACTTATTTTGCATTATAATGGCCATAATATGGCTTTGAATTTATTCATTGATCAAATGTGTTGTGGATAGAGTATGATGAATGTTTCTTACCAATTTTTTTTATGACATGCCATTTCTAGCTCTAGGATATTGATTAACTCATTAGTTTTACTCGATATATCTCTTAGTTCGACCTTCATCTAATTACCAAGGATCTCTTTTATGTCAAGCTTATGTTTTCTTTGATATTGTTTTATTGAAAATACACAAGTAATGCACTGTGCAATTGTTCAAGGGTTTATTCTTAACCTTTTACAGTATTTTTTATTACCAGAGATCATTGATTTTGTGACCCTTTTCATATTAACTTAAGTCGATAGGTTTTCCTGTTAACTGATAGATTTTTTAGGTTTCCCTTGTTAGATCTGGCATTACTCTGTTTTAGTTTAGGACTTATCAATTAGGATTTAGGATTAAGAAAAACCATTAAGTCTCCTTTCAGGAACAAAATCCCATCTTGTGGCTAATAGGGCCCTAATATCCGTCGGAAGCAATCATACCAAATGACTAGGAACTAGGGAGACTCTTGTGTAGGGTTTTCTAACACTCCTAGATCAGGTTGCTATCCTTTGCGTTGACGTGTGGAACCATTATTCCCGTCAATACACTTCAATGTGATTTCAAAATATGTTTCCAAGGTGTGCTACTCATTATACAACTAACTGTGTGCTACTCATCCAATTGAATACCCCATCGAATAATTTGAAAACATATCCAATGATTGACCTTCTATGATCGATATCTCTAGCCCAGTCAAAATAGACAAAGCCATGTATAGTTATTATTTTATTAGTTTCAAGTTTTCCTTGGTAGCATATTGCATAACCTGTTATGCCACATAAATACCTAAAAGCGCTTTTAACAATGGTCCAATGCTTTTTCCAAGGTGTCAACATGTACCTTCTCAATACTCCCACTGCATGGGAAATATCAATTCAAGTATATACCATTATGTACATCAGAATACCTACATCACTAGCATAGGGAACATGTTCCATGTACTCTATCTCTTTTGGTGTCTTAGGACATTGTTCAACATATAATTTAACACCTACAGGAATAGGGACCTTAACGGCTTTGCACTCCTACATGTGGATGCATGTCAAAATTGTATCAACATATTTACTTTGAATTAACCAGAGTCTTCAACTTTCTTGATCTCTTTTAATTTCCATTCCAAGAATGAAATGAGTTGCACTGAGTTCCTTCATGTCTAACTTGGAGAACAGTTGTAGTTTTACCTCCTTGATTATATCCATGTTGTTTTCGCCCAACAACATATCGTTGACATACAAAATTACACACACACGCACACACATAATGATCACTAACTTTCTTGTTATTCACACAGTGGTTATCCTAACTTCTCACAAAACTGTTGGATATACAAATCAAACTTCTAGTACCGCATCATGGGTTATTGCTTCATACCATAGAGGGACTTATTGATCTTGCATACCAGCTCCTTCTCCCCTTTCACTGTGAATTATTTAGGATTTTTCATATAAATTTCTTCTTCAAGATCACCATGAAGAAATGTTGTCTTCACATCCATCTATTCTATTTCAAGATCAAATGTTGCAGCTAAAGAAATTAGTACATTGTTGGAAGTTAACTTTGAAATAGGAGAGAATATCTCACCAAAGTCGACTCCCTCAACTTGGGAATATCTTTTCGTTACCACTCAAGCTCTGTACTTCTAGACTTGACCTACTGCATTCAAATTTCTCTTAAACACCCACTTACTATCGAGGGGTTTCCTTCCATATGGTAATTCCACCAGATCCCTTATTTGATTCTTCTGTAAGGACTCCATTTCTTCTTCCATGGAATTTTTCCATAGTTTACCCTCTATTGAGTTGATCGCTTCCTTTAGCGACCTCGAATCCTCTTATGTGGCAGATAATGCAAAAGCATAGTGGAAATATGGCAGACTGTCATTTTTAGGTTATTTCTTTGCTTGACTAGACCTCTTGGCGACCGGAGTCTAAAGTTCCACCTCTTCATTGGATTCAGTTGACTCATCTAAGTTATGATTTTTGTCATTCCATTCAAACTCTAGATTTTTTTGTTCCTTTTATCTTTTATCCTCTTCAATCCTAGAAGTACCTCTGACTTCTCTAATGATCACATATCTACTATAAAATTCCTTCCCTATGATCATATTCTACAACTTATATCCTTTCAATCCTTATTTGTACCCAATGAAGATGCATTTATCAGAATTGCATTCAAGTTTACTTATTTTATCCTTTGGGACATGCACAAAGGAATCACACCCAAAAACTTTGAGATGTGCAAGAGAAGGTCTTTCCTCATCTCATGCCTCATATGGAGTCTTCTCGACTAGAGTCATCGACAATGACCTATTCACTAGGTAACATGATGTGTTGGTTATCTCTACCCAAAATTCTTGTGTTATACCTATGCCATTGAGAAGGATCCTTGATTTTTCCATTAGCATTCTATTCGTTATTTCAACAACTCTATTCTATTGAGGCACATATGGAGTTGTGTTCTTTCGAGCTATACCATGTTGTCTACATAACTGGTTGAACTCCTTACTACATAATTCTCCTTTGTTATCAATTCTCATCACCATGATATTTTCCCATTTTGATTTTCTACAAGATCTTTGAACTCTTGGAACCTTTCAAAAACTTTAGATTTCTTCCTCGAAAAATACAACCATGTCATTTTGGAGAAATCATCTATGAAAGACATATAATACTAGGAACCCCCTGGTGAAGGGACTGATATTGTTCCTTGTGTCCATAGATGGGAACTTTACACGACACAGTTAGCCATAAATACAATTTTCACAAAAGTATACTTCTAGAGAACCATCGGAGAGACCTTCAACCATACCTTTATTGTGCATAGCACAAAGACCTTTCTCACCAATATGTCTCATTCATTGATGCCACAACATGGTCGAGTTGACTAAACAAGAATATATGATGTTAGATTCAATAAATTTTGTACTTGCATGTCCATTGGTATTTTTTCTTCCCAATAGCTTGTACATTGGACCATCCTGAACCCCTCTCATCAATACCATCGCTCCTAGCACCATTTTACATGAATATTTCTCAAACATAGACTGCACACCTGCATTTCCCATATTTCTTATATATATTAGGTTTCGAGCCAAACCAAGAATATACAACACCCTTGAAAGAGTTCCCATCCTTCCATCTTTCAGTACAAGTTGAACTTTACCTCATCCAATAATCCTAGTCAGTGAATCAAATCCTAGAAGAACATCACTACCATCATATTTCTCATATTGACATAACCACTCTTTGCTTGGTGTCATATGATATGATGCACCGTAGTTGATCAACCAAGAGTCCTGATCTGACTGTATACTTGTTGAGCCCAAATAGAAAAATCATTTCTCTTCAGCCAAAGGCTTTCTTTCAATCAAATGCACCTCCTCACATCCTTTGTTCTTCTCAACTCCCACTGACCTACAATTGCACTTATAATGCCCAAATTTACCTCATTGCCAACATTTTATCGTTGTCTGTCCAAGGGATTTAGATATAGTCTTAGATCTACCCCTCAACCTTGATTTTCTATCAGAGGTTTCACCTTTTCCTCTGTCTATGGTCAACCAATCACCATTAGAGTATCGTGGGTCGATCCTTCCATGTTCTTCCAATTCATCTTTTATGATATCAGAGATGCAACCACATCATCGATCTTCAATGTGGTGTTATTGCTTCCAATGTCCATGACCAAGATATCCCATGAGTCTGGAAAAGAACATAATAGAGTAATACATTTGTCCTCCTTTGTGATTTTGATATCCACATACATCAACTGATTGACAATGGTATTGAATGCATTCAGGCGCTATGTTACTTAGTCACCCTCATTCATCCTCAAAAGATATAAATTATTCGAAAGAAACAACTTGTTGACTAGCGATTTCAACTAGTACAAGTTCCCCAACTTTTCCCGCAATTTATTTGTAGTATCTTATCCTGAGACATTCAGTAATACATAATCTGCTAAACTAAGTTGGATTGTACTCTTTGCTTTCATGTCGAGTTTCTAGCAATCTTATGCCAATCTTCTGACAAAATACATGTCAGAGTTATCTCGGGGCTAACAACAACCCATTGCTTTGGATCTATAAGGAGATCCTCTTGAGATTCCAAAGCTCAAAATTCTATCCATTAAACTTTTCAATTTCTATATGTGAACTGTTGACCATTCTAACTAAGCATCAATGTTTTAGAACTCCCATTGAAACTAGGTATTCTCTATATCTGGGACCAATCCAAACCCTCAGCAACAAAGGCATCCCCTTGAAGCCAAATATGGATTTGATACTATGTTAAGGATTTCGATACCAATTACAATAAATATGCATGATCATTCTTATTCTTAAACAAGAATTAAATAATGGAAAAAAAAACATAGTCACATAATACACAAAAAATTATCCCGAAAAACCCTTTACGGGGAAAAACTAGCAAAATAATGAGCTTAGCACTCATCTATTATCAACACTCTTAACCAATGTTACAACAATGATTTACAATATTGCAATAGCTCAAGTGTGAATTCACTTACACTTATTTTTAACTCTCACAAGTTCTTTCTTAGACTTTCACATTACATCATATTTATAGATGAAATACACACTAGCTCGTGATACCCGAGTAAGTTACGACTAACTACTCCATAAATGATGATCCATAACTTCCTAACAACTTTTAGATATTTTGTTACAGTAGACTTAACTGAGTCAACATTGGTCGATCGCCAGTTGAGATCCTCGTCATCCAAGTGTTATTCGAATTCTTTCCTGATTTATGCTCGTTGAATTCTTGTTGACCAGTCGTGGTCATTGAACATTGACTATTCTAGTTGGCTAGTCCACCAAACTATCACCGCCTGTCTACTTTAATTCCAATTTACTATTCTAGTCGGCCCATTGACAAGACTTCCACCATCTGCTAGCTTTAATATCAGTCTTCTTGTTGACCAGTCAACTATCAACTTCAAAACATCGATTATCATGTAAAACATATAACATTCCCAACATAATCCATATATTCTTTGATAGAGAAAACAAAAACCATCTCAAAAGTGATCCATAGACTGTAGTGGATGTTCCACTGGAACAGTTTGTCACAACGAATCTTACAACTTAGTTCTTGTTTTATTAGCTTATTTTTATTGAATGCTAAATAACTAGAACCGAAACAAGAATAACTAGAGCAAATGAGTACAAACTACACACAATAACACAAGATATAACCTAGGAAAACCCACTATGGGGAAAAACCCAACCACAAATGAGGACTATCCCTTGCTCTTCATATCAAAATGCAAATACAAAGGAAATTGCACTCTCTATGGAGTTACCTATGACAATGGCTACACAGAATCTCGTATCTCTTCTATTATTCTATAATATCCACTCTTGTATTGTTTTCTCAAATATGGAACAATATGTACAATAACATCAAAAGAATGGAACCCCTTCTTCTCCTAACGGCTTGATATTTAACATATCCTGAAGTCATCTAGGGTTAATTTTAGGGTCTTGGCATGCCCCGACTCTTGATTAGGGTTAGGGTTTTGGACCTTCTAGAATGTTCTTCAAATTCAACATGTGACTAGCTCCACATGTGCGATAAATGAGAGTTGATTTGGAATCCACTCAGTACCATAGTGGTCAACTAGGTAGGTCAATTTGTGGGAGGCCCAAATTCTTCATACATACTCCGATTGAGGAGATTATTGCACTATTGGAAAGGTCCCCGTGTGTAGAATGTAAAATTTTGGTTCAGTTGCTTTTTGCCAAAAATTGTTATTTAACACCTCAAAATGGCCCCAGAAGGTTTTAGACAGCTTTTTGACCCCAAATCTGAGAAGTGAGACCTACCCCTAAATTGGGCCCTACAAGCCAATTCATCCAATATTGTGAACCTGAAAGCTCCAAATACGTGACAAGTTATATTTTGATCCATTTTAGATCACACCTCATTTTGGCAGGCTTTTGGTCCCCAAAATATTTTACTAAATGAGGCGAGGAAATGTTTCCTCTACCTTCTCCTTGGAGTTCCATTTAGCCTTTCCCGGAAGTTTTCCTTTCAACCCCACCTACCAGAGTTCATATTGTCCTCGCTTGGTAGTTATGGACTTTTGTGTCTTTTTCTAGCGCTTCCCAAGCCTTTGGTGCTAAGTCCTCTACATAAAGTAAGAGCTTCTTAGATTCCTGATCCAACATGGAAGGTTCATAGAGTTTTAGATTTTCCACATTCACTACATAGTAAATGCACATGAAGGTTCTTGATGTTGAAGAAATGGAGGTTCAAGCTAGAACGGTTTCTTCAACATCTCATAGTTCCTTTTCATGAGGTTTTTGCTAAATGGATGATGTTTATATGTTTCATAGTTCATAGTTGTTGTAGAAACTACTTTTTGTAGAACTATTTTTCAACAACATTATTTTAGAACAAAATTTCAATAGCATTGGTTTATAACAAAATATTTCAACAACACTATTTTTAAGTAGAATGATGTTAGTGATTTCAAGTGTTACTAAAATTCAAACTCATTTCAACAACAATACTATTTTAAAAAAATGGAATGAGAGTTATTTCAACTGCTATTAAAATTTGCACACACACAATCCATTAACTTGAAAACCAAAATGGGGGTTTAATGGAAAACCAAAATGAGGGTTTAATTAAGCACCAAGTTGAAAACCTACAATAGGAGGTTGGTGATGGTCGTGCACCTACATAATCAAGACAGTCAGAGTTTTGGAGTTCCAACATAATAAAATAATAAATTTGCAGCAATGTAACTTATGATTTCCTCTAACATGGTACTTGGAGTATTGAGTCTCTTAGAGAATGCCATGATCAAGTTGCAAGGACCCATTTCATAGCTTATGATTCTAAAAGGGTATGTTAGAGAGACGTGGATGATGATTGTCACATGATAAGGGGTATAACAAATCTCATAATTTTTTCCAATTTATTTATGATCTTTGGACATTTTCATGACTATTTAACTTTTAAATATATCATTTTATATCTTTAATATTATACATACCATTCTATTATATAACCAAAGAGATTTTAACTAATAACTTATTATAAATTAATATATTTAATAATGTTTATAAAAAATTTGAATCTAGATTGTTTGAGTTTTTTATGATTTTCATGTGTTTGATGCACAAAACAGTACTAGTTTGTATTCATATTTATTGTGTCAAAGAGGCGCATTCTACACTTGAGTAGGGGGGATGTGTCACTCCTTCCGTGCTCATCCTATAATTGACACGTGTTCTTTCTAAAAAATAATAAAATATTAAAAAAATAACATGTCAGCTCAAAATAGATTTAAAATATTTAGAATGGAATAATATAAAACTACGCAAATCAGATATTAAAACCATAAACATTGCATTACACTTTTCCTCAACATTTAAGTCAAAAAAGGGTTTGCACCTCTAAGAGATTTGATCCCTCCCCGCGCTTGAGATCCCTTTTAAAATGGATCTATACTGGTTATAAAAATCTGAAATTTTAAATCTTTCTATGTAAAAATAATTCCTACTTAATGCGTTGATGAGAGACAAAACGTATATGGTATTCTATGCACGAATACTTCTACAATTTTTTACATAGTTGGATCTTGAAGGAATTGAGTAGATTTTTCCAAAAGTAGTGGAACTATGAAGTGGAATTATATTACACCCAAGTAATTTTAGTATTTCAAAAAGGATGTTAGTGAATCATTTATGGCGAATAAAAAAGGATAGGATCATTACCAATAAGCTAGGCTGTAATTTGATATTTGCCCGTCAAATACAGTGACAAATCAGGATAACCCATCACAGAATATGGGTAAAAAAGGTTTGGTAAAATCGTTATCTTGGATTTGGATTTCAAATTTCCAACCCTGCCATGAGACCCATATGAGTAAAGTTGATTTGAAAGGCCGTTTATATGCATGACTGGAATAGGGTTAGGGCTTTGCAGTCTAACATTTTCCAAAATCTTCATCATTTCAGCTAATATTCATCAGTTCAGATCATAAGTGAATCTTATTTTAATCCTACAAATACAAAATCTTTAACAGAAGTGTAAATGCACACGTTACTTTAATACCTCTTAATGAAACGAATGATTCCATGAGGTGACGACGCCATAAGTAGATTTGATGAGACGCCCAAAAAACACCGAGTGTATATTTATTTTCGATCTTGCTGTATCATATTGACAATGATGAAATACTCGGAAGTATATTTTTTTATTGCGCCGAGAGGCGCTCTACAGCCCAGTATGAGGGAGATCTTGTAACATGTGTGGAGTGTTTGGAGTGTTTGTCGAGTAACAAAATAATAACAAAATAATAAAAATAAAATATTGTAAGGTTGGCCATTAATAAAAATATAAGAAGTAAAAAAGATAAAGAAGTAACCCAATATGAGGGAGATCTTGTAACATTTGTCGAGAGTTTGTAGAGTGTTTGTCGAGTAACAAAAATAAAATAATAAAAATAAAATATTGTAACGTCGGCCATTAATAAAAATATAAGAAGTAAAAAAGATAAAGAAGTAACCCAGTATGAGGGAGATCTTAAACTTGAACTTACGTGTAAATATGTTTTAACGTGTAAAAAAGTTAGATAATTTTTTATGAACATGTAAAAAGTTAGATACAAAAAATTACACCTCAAGAAATTGGATCCCTCTTGGTGCTTGATAGATCTGGGTTTAAGATGGATCTATGCTGGTACATTTGAATTATATTTAGGAATATAAGAAGAAGAGAATAATAACAAGAATATATATGATATAATTTTCATTTATTTTTAATTAATTAATTGTATTTATCATTATTTATTATAAATATTATATATTCTTTTAAACTTTACATATACAACTTTACTTTACCCTAGTGAAGCAGCTAAATCTGAAGCTAAAGGACAAAGAAAAGGGGGATGGTTCCTCATCCTATCAGCACAAAGGAAAGATGGAAGACTAGGTTCACTAGAATTTCTGATTTTTGCATGTTATTCAAATGTATTTTGCTTTTAGGTCAGTTTATCAAGGTTTACAGTAACCATTTTGAATTTAATAGGAGTAGAATTCGTAAAGTCTGTAATGAGACAAACCACTGTATGAACATATCTGTTTTAAATTTTCAGACAGCCAAGAACCTTTTTTATGGCTGAAGCTCTGTAAGTTTGAGGGTTACCCCTCCTTTTTAATACAAAACCCTATCCGTTACTGTAAAAAAAAATATTTACTCATGTATTTTGATCAAACCCCTCCAAATCTTGATCCAAAATTGTATTGAGACATTATTACGAGCATAGGAATGCTTGCCTTGTTTTTATTTGAGATTATATACACATTACCACATTAGGTGGATTGTTTGCAGGTGTGGCCTTTGTGTCCCCTTTGGGGGGTGGGATTCTTTATCTTCTCTCGCTCTTAATACTTTCTTAGGTGTTCATTTTTTCCTATGCATTGATTGGGGAAATACCTATGATGTATTTTGATCGTATGAAGAGATCCTAACCTCACACATCAAGTATCACCTATTAATAACTTAATTTTTCTCACCTACATTTTCATAAGCATCACCACCATTATACATCATTTTAAATAGTATTATCCCTATTTTCACCAATTCCATCACCATATGACATCAACAATATGACCAAAAACCAAAAGAAAGTCATGATTTGACCATAAAAGTTGTAGTGTAGAATTTTCCTAAAAATCCATGCAAAGCCATCATACTTGAAGCCTCAAAACCTGTGATGGGGACCCATAAATAAAATTTGAATACTCACAAATATTATGCACCTTCCAAAAAGGTGTAGTTGTTGAAAGTGGATATTCCCAAACCATTATGTCTAAAAACAGTCTTTGATACAATCTCCAATACCTATCTTCATCCCACTAAGTCGTTAATGAAAAGAGATTATTCACATTGGTTTTAGTTCAAACAATCATCCACGTCATTTCCTTTAAATAAATCCCTCAAGTTCATTCCAAAACACAATTCATCTTCATAATAACAAGGTTATGTTGTTGAATTTCCTACAGAAAGAGAGAGAGAACCTCGTGCATCTTTTCCTTTCACCATTTAGAGTCCTTCACATACATCACTTGGTTATGAGTAGAGCATCAAAGGAGAAGGATAATCATCCCTTAGGTTGGATATAGAGGTCCACATTAACTACATACAATGCCAAGGTGTGTTTCATATCTCTGTTCTTTTTGTTAATACAAAAACCAACATTCTTTATATATCATGCTTTGTTTCCATTTAGTATATTTCATTTATATTGGATTCCATGCATAATGAAGTGTGTTGTTTTTTATTATTTTCCCTTAAACCCTATTGATATGGTACTAATCAAGATTGCACAAACCCTGAGTAGGTAGTTTTCGTACACGTTGATGCTAAAACACCAATACCAAAATGAAATAGACCAAGGCTAGTCATCTCAAATGTATTTTCTAAAGGTTTCTTTAAACCAAAAATTTGATTAACATTGCTTCCATTGATGACAACAATAAATTTTTCATATTTTACAATGTTACATGGAACACATAAATGTTGTTATCTCATTCACGATGTTTGAAATCAATATTGAGAAAATGTGGTCATATTTCCATACTATGCCATGGGGGCTTATTTCAAACCATAAAAGTATTTCTTGAGTTGGTACACAAGAATGTCATCTATCTCAAAACTTGGGGTTTGCTCCACATAAATTTCTTTAATGAGTCACCATGTAGAAAATCACTTTTGTCATCCATCCAATATACCTCCCATCCAAAGTGAGAAACAAGTGAAATAATCAATTGAATGTAGTTCATCTTTGAAATTGGTTCAAAGGTCTCAGTGTAATCATCGCCTTCTTTCTAAGAAAATTCATTAACCACCAAATCAGTATTGTGTCTTTTAACAACACCCTCAATGATTAATTTGGTCCTATAGAGCCATCGAAATTTAACTACATTATTTTCTTATAGTCGGTGGACTAAATCACATGTGTCACTCATCATTAAGGAATGATACTCATTTAATGTACCTAGGGAGGTACCCAAGGAAAATAATGAATGTAATGTGGCCATAATTAGGGAAAAAACCCACTATGTAGTCTAAAGAAACACTATAATAATAAGGGCTAGTTGGTATACACCCCTAGGAATACTCACGAAAAAGTATAAAAACATATGAGTATCATTGTGTTAAGATATGTTGGATGTTATTGTATTGTAATAAGCATCGATTGTTGAGTGATTCCTTTCATAAGGAACATTTCAAGGGGTTACCCTACCTTAAGGGTTCTTCTCTACATTCTTCTGTTCTTTATGGTGTAAATGCATTTGGTATTTATAAATCTAGGGGTTTATTCTCAAATTACGTTTTATATTCTCTCTTTTATCTACCAAGGTTCACTACAAGTGGTATTGGAGCTCTTTTTTGGGAAAAATAGTGGAAATTGTTTTTCTTTTGTAGATTTTTCAAGGAAAATAGGATGGTGATATTCAAATCCATTTCTGATGATGAAGAAGATGTTGATGATGATTATGATGATGATGATGATGGTGATGAAGATGATGATGATGATGATGAAGATGATGATGGAGATGTTGATGAGGAACCTAGAGATGACAATGATGATGAAGATGTTGATGATGATGATGATGGTGATGTTGATGATGATGGTGATGGTGATGAAGATGATGATGATGATGATGATGATGATGATGAAGATGGAGATGTCGATGAGGAACCTAAAGATGACAATGATGATGACGATGTTGATGATGATGATGATGGTGATGATGATGAAGATGTTGATGTTGATGGTGATGGTGATGAAGATGATGATGATGATGATGACGATGAAGAAGATGATGGTGGAGATGTTGATGAGGAACCTAGAGATGAAAACGATGATGAAGATGATGATGATGATGGTGATGATGATGATGATGATGATGATGTTGATGATGATGATGCTGGTGATAAAGATGATGATGATGATGATGGAGATGTTGATGAGGAACTGATCCAAGTGGATATTGGTGGCCACCCACCTTTCCAACTGGCTCAAAACAGTTTTATGGCAATTTTGGTATTGTACTATTTTTAGCAGTTTTTCGGGACCTGAACTTTCGGGGCGATTTTGAGGCCCTAAACGACCTTTTTTGGCGATTTGGGCGGCCAAATGGATGCCTATTGCCTTAGGCATCCATTTGGCCCTAGTTGAAAGTTGTAAATCTCGGATAGACCTTTCCAATGGGCTACCGAGCGCCCCAAACGGAGATCGTATGCAAAAGTTACGACCCCGGGAAGTTGATGTACTAACTTACCCAAACGGGGCCCACATGACTTTTGGCGCTTCATCTCCTAGGGTTAGGTTTTTGGATGTCTAGGGTTTTTGACATTCCTGTTTATTGTAAAAGGCCTTGAGAGCCTCATTGTAACCATCTTCTTGCGAAATGAGCACAACCATCACATCTCTTCTCAGAGATAAGCCGCCACCATTCCAGCAAGCTTGTTTTCCACTGCATTTTACAGTTCTAGCTTATTTCCTTATTCAATAGAAAACCAGTTTTACTGTATCTCTGTTATTTTGTGTTAAGCATCTGATAATAATCTGTATTCATTTCGTTCTACTCATAAAATCTGGATCAGTGGTATCAGAGCGGTCTGCTCCTTGTCGTCTTAATGCATGTCCCCAACGAGGTCTGGGTACAAAGAATTGGGTCTCGAGCTTGTTTCTCTTGAGGAAAAAATCTCTCGCACACCCAAGCGACCTCTCATGGCAGGAGAAAAGAAAGATGACGGGATAGGAGATCCTATCAAAATGTTGCTTGAGGAAGCCCTCACGCAACAGAGGAACTAGATGATGGATAATTTCGCTCAAATCCTTCGACGACTACCAACAAGCGACGCATCTTCCTCGAGTGGAAGCGTCGCCCCCTTCAAGGTACAAATCAACTTCAATATTCCTATATTTGAAGGACAGATAGACACAGATGCTATAGATAAGTGGTTGAATCTACTAGAAGGGTATTTTTCTGTCCATAACTTTTCGAATAAAGAAAAGATTACTTTTGCGCTCCTCAAAGCCGTTCCCCATGTCAAAGATTGGTGGGAAACATTCTGCGAGCAAAGGAACACAGAAGAAGCCTAATTATTTTCAGTCACAGACACCTAGGAATCCTTCAGGGATGCTATTAAGGAACAATAATACCCTGTTGGAAGTCATGACGACTTGTATACCAAATGGAGCACACTGCAACAAGAAAGAGACCAAGCAGTACCAGAGTTCACAAATATATTCCATACCTTGCGCACCAAGGTGGGTATCAAAGATTCAGAGCGACATCTGATGCTCAAGTATCGCGGTGGTTTGCATAGATACATCCAGACCAAAATGGAATTTTTGGACATCTATTCCTTGGGCGCGGCCTAGCGATATGCCGTCAAAATCGAGCAGAAGCTAAAACAAAAGACGTGGCAATTTGGGCCTGGGAACCCTTCACAGCAAAAGACAGGAAAGTGTGGCCCCAACCCACAAAATAAAGGACAGAGCAAAGATAGACAGTATCAAGACAACCATTCCAAGCCGTAAGCAAAGAAGGACACCGAAAAAACAAAGAAAGATACCGGGAAGTGGTGCGACTTCCATAAGAGCCCTTGGCATAACACTGTTGATTGCCGCTCAAATCAGTCGCTTGTGGCCGAAGTGAAAGCATCTGAATCAGATGCGGGTTCTGACTCTGAGTCCAAACCAGAAAGGGGAAGAAGGATCATTGACGCGGAACCCAGTGCCACCATGGCTACCACCGAGCTCCAGCCTGATGAACCAGACGAGCCAGAAGAAGGAGAACGCCTCTTCCATTCACAGATGTGGGTAAAAGGCACCCCGCTGCACTTCATCGTTGATAGCGGTGGCCAGAAGAATCTCCTCTCAGCAGAGGTCATCAAGCGCCTGGCCTTGCTGACAACGCCGCACCCACAACCCTACACCATTGGATGGCTCCGCAAAGGAAGCGATCTCCGCGTCAGCCAACAGTGCAGACTGCCATACGGCATCAAGCCCTTCAAGGATGAGGTATTGTGTGATGTTGCTCCTCTCGAAGTTTTAGATGTTCTTTTGGGCCAACCTTATTTATGGAAACGTCATGCTATATATGAGTCTAGGCCTCGTAGTGTTATTATTTCCTTGAATAGGAAATTGTACAGGATACCCGAGGCAGTTCCTCCTAGTGCTATTTCCTTGATCTCTGCCAAGCAATGCAGGAAGGTCATCTCTCAGACCGGGACATTTGTCTTCTTTGTGATTCGCTCTCAGAGTGAAATAAAGATCGCAGCCACATCCCGGGCCTGCACGATCGATCTATCCACACAACAGAAGCAAGTGGATAAGGTGGTGGAAGGATACTCAGATATCTTCTCCACTCCGATCGGCGTACCTCTGCACTGCCAGGTCAAGCATCCCATCGATCTGACCCCAGGCGCACCGCTACCCAATGGGCCAGTCTATCGCCGCTCTCTGTTGGAAAACGAGGAGATCAAGAGGCAGAACCAAGAATTGCTCCACAAGGGGCACATCTGTCCCAGTTCATCACCTTGTGGGAGCCCAATCGTGCTGGTGCAGAATAAAGATGGGACCAGGCGACTCTACATTGATTACCGGGCCCTGAATAAAATCACAGTCCGTAACCGGTACCCCGATTCCCCGAATCGACGACCTCCTTGATCAGCTCACGGGGGCCAAATACTTCAGTAAGATTGATCTGAAGTCTAGCTACCACCAGGTCCCAATAGAACAGACAGATGTATGGAAGACTGCCTTCAAGTCAAAAGAAGGTCTTTTTGAATGGCTGGTCATGCCTTTTGGTTTGACAAATGCTCCAGCAACTTTTATGAGGATGATGGACGATATCCTATGACCTTTCACCAACAATTTTGTAGTGGTGTATCTGGATGACATCCTCATCTACAGCAAGACTTGGGAGGAGCACTTGCAGCATATTCAACAGATTCTGCACACCCTGCGGAAGCACAAACTATATGCAAACTTGGAAAAATGCTCCTTCGGCATGGACAGGGTCCATTACTTAGGCTACATCGTTGATCGACATGGTGTGCATGTGGATCCAACCAAGATCCAGGTCATCCATGACTGGCCAGCCCCAACCACACTCACTGAACTTCAGAGCTTCTTGGGCCTCGCCAATTTCTATCGCCGGTTCATGCTGGGATTCTCTCATATCGCATGGGCCATCAGCAAAGTGACCAGGGGTGGTGGTAACGCAAAATTTGTGTGTGGCCTGTCCCAACAACAAGCCTTCTATGACTTGAAGAAGCGTTTGTGCTCATCGTCGGTACTCTCATTACAGAACCTGCAACATCCCTTTGAGATCGAGACAGATGCTTTAGATTATGCTGTGGGCGCCGTTCTCACTCAAAACGTCCACCCCGTGGCATATCATAGTGAGACACTATCAGATGCTGTCTGCAAGTAACCTACCTACGACAAAGAAATGTACTCCATTGTACAAGCCTGCCGCTAGTGGAGACATTACATTCTTGGGAAGGAGACAGTCATCCACACTGATCACAAGCCACTATAGTTCATGCAGACCCAAGGAAAGTTGTAGAATGACCGCCATCAGAAGTGGTCAACATATTTACAGCAGTTCCACCTCAACATCAATTATAAATCAGGGATTACCAACCGAGTTGCTGACTGCCTCAGTCGACCTCCAGTCGCGGCACTTACCATGGTGCTAGACACTTGTGGCCACGAGACCTCCGGAGGGCCCCACCTCTACGAGACAGATCCTGACTTCTCCGCCACCTATCAAATGTTGGGCACCAACTTAGTGGTTGCTAATTTCCATCTTCAGGATGGGTTGTTGTGTCGTCTGGGCCATCTCTGCATTCCATCAAGCGAGCGCGCGAAGCTGATTTGGGAAGCTCACTATAGTCGGGTGGCAGGACACTTTGGCGTCGAAAAGACAGTGGCAGTGTTGCAGAAACATTTCTACTGGCTGAAACTTCGATAGGATGTCGGCAAGTATATCAGGTCCTGCACCTCTTGCGCTATTGCAAAACCGACCACTAAGAAACAGGGCCTATACACCCCTCTTCCTACTCCTGACAGGCCATGGGAATCCATCTCAATGGACTACATGTCGGGCCTCCCGTCCACTAAGAGGGGAAACGACTGTGTTTTTGTGGTTGTTGATCGCTTTTCCAAGATGGCGATTCTAGCCGCTTGAAAGAAGAAATTCACAGCAGAAGCCACTGCCAAGCTCTTCTTTGAATGAGTATCGGTACATTTTGGGATCCCACTGACCATTATCTCAGATTGTGATAGTCGGTTCCTTAGCTCATTCTGGTCAAGCCTCTGGTCACTGCTGGATACCAAGCTCACCAAATCCACTGCCTTCCACCCCCAGACCGATGGACAAACGGAGGTCGTCAACTGGATGGTCGTACATATCCTGTGCATGTACAATTCAACACACCCCCGCACATGGGATGAGAGTCTCCCCTATGTCCAACCTAGCTACAACCAAGCCCTGCATAGCTCAACTGGCCACAACCCCTTTCAGGTGGGGTTGGGATTCCAACCATTGGGCCCCATGGATGTTTCACTTCCCCTTGCGACCACCTCGGCTGACTCATCCCCAGAAGCTGACAAAGCCGCTCGGTTCATTGAACGGATCCAGCATATCCACCAACAGGTTCAGGATATTCTACAGAAGTCTAATGCCAAGTACAAGCAGTGCCATGATCAACATCGGGTGCCACATAAGTTTCAGGTGGGCAACAAAGTTTGGTTGCATTTGTAGAAAGAACGCCTTACAGGGCCCCATCGAAAGCTTCGCCCACTCCGTTATGGGCCGTACACCATCACCAAGGAAGTGGGTGACAATGCTTTTGAGCTCAACATTCCCCCCTTCCTTGGTCTGCATCCAGTCTTCAACGTGGCTCTCCTTCGGCCATATTTCCCACCACTATTAGACACCTCAGAGATAGCAGAGAAGTTGACACCAATAGAGCTCAACCCTGACTGCCTACAACAAGCATCTAGTGATAATATTGCAAACACACAGATCAAGGGCACTGGACATCAAAGGATCCAGCTTTATTGAGTTGTCAAAGCAGGGCCGCTCCTGCACCAAGGCAAGTGGCTCACCAGAGGCCAAATTCAGCAGAAATTTCCTCATCTGATGGGGGAACTCAACGCAATGGAGACCATTGCTTCCTAAGGAGGGAGGATTGATCCAGGTGGATATTGGTGGCCACCCACCTTTCCAACTGGCTCAAAATAGTTTTATGGCAATTTTGGTATTGTACTATTTTTAGCAGTTTTTTGGGTCGTGAACTTCTGGGGCCATTTTGAGGCCCTCAACGACCTTTTTTGGCGATTTGGGGGGCCAAATGGTTTCCTTCGACATTTATTTGGCCCCATTTGGAAGTTGTAAATCTCGGATAGACCTTTCCAATGGGCTACCGAGTGCCCCAAACGGAGATCGTATGCAAAAGTTACGACCCCGGGAAGTTGATGTACTAACTTACCCAAACGGGGCCCACATGACTTTTGGCGCTTCATCTCCTAGGGTTATGTTTTTGGATGTCTAGGGTTTTTGAATTCATGTTTATTGTAAAAGGCCTTGAGAGCCTCATTGTAACCATCTTCTTGCAAAATGAGCGCAGCCGTCACATCTCTTCTCAGAGATAAGCCGCCACCATTCCAGTAAGCTTGTTTTCCGCTGCATTTTACAGTTCTAGCTTATTTCCTTATTCAATAGAAAACCAGTTTTACTGTATCTCATTTATTTTGTGTTAAGCATCTGATAATAATCTGTATTCATTTCGTTCTGCTCATAAAAACCGGATCAGTGGTATCAGAGCGGTCTGCTCCTTGTCGTCTTAATGCATGTCCCCAACGAGGTCAGGGTACAAATAATTGGGTCTCGAGCTTGTTTCTCTTGAGGACAAAAGCTCTCGCACGCCCAAGTGACCTCTCATGGCAGGAGACAAGAAAGATGAGGGGACAGGAGATCCTATCAAAATGTTGCTTGAGGAAGCCCTCATGCAGCAGAGGAACGAGATGATGGATAATTTCGTGCAAATCCTTCGGCGACTACCAACAAGCGACGCATCTTCCTCGAGCGGAGGCACCGCCCCCTTCAAGGTACAAATCAACTTCGATATTCCTATATTTGAAGGACGGAGAGACACTGATGCTATGGATAAGTGGTTGAATCTACTAGAAGGGTATTTTTCTTTCCATAACTTTTCGAATAAAGAAAAGATTACTTTTGCGCTCCTCAAAGCCGTTCCCCATGTCAAATATTGGTGGGAAACATTCTGCGAGCAAAGGAACATGGAAGAAGCCTGATTATTTTCAGTCACGGCCACCTGGGAATCCTTCAGGGATGCTATTAAGGAACAATACTACCATGTTGGAAGTTATGACGACTTGTATACCAAATGGACCACACTGCAACAAGAAAGAGACCAAGCAGTGCCAAAGTTCACAAATATCTTCCATACCTTGCGCACCAAGGTGGGTATCAAATATTCAGAGCGACATCTGGTGCTCAAGTATCATGGTGGTTTGCATAGATACATCCAGACCGAAATGGAATTTCTGGACATCTCTTCCTTGGGCGCGGCCTACCGATATGCCGTCAAAATTGAGCAGAAGCTCAAACATAAGATGCGGCAATTTGGGCCTGGGAACCCTTCACAGCAAAAGACAGGAAAGGGTGGCCCCAACCCACAGAATAAAGGACAGAGAAAATATGGATAGTATCAGGACAACCAGTCCAAGCCGCAAGCAAAGAAGGACACCGGAAAAACAAAGAAAGATACCGGGAAGTGGTGCGACTTCCATAAGAGCCCTTGGCGTAACACTGATGATTGCCGCTCAAAGCAGTCGCTAGTGGCCGAAGTGAAAGCATCTGAATCAGATGCGGGTTCTGACTCTGAGTCCGAACCAGAAAGGGGAAGACGGAGCATTGACATGGAACCCAATGCCACCATTGCTACCACCAAGCTCCAGCCTGATGAACCAGACGAGCAAGAAGAAGGAGAACGCCTCTTCCATTCACAGATGTGGGTAAAAGGTACCCCGCTGCACTTCATAATTGATAGCAATAGCCAGAAGAATCTCATCTCAGTAGAGGTTGTCAAGCGCTTGGCCCTGCCGAAAACGCCGCACACAAAACCCTACACCATTGGATGGCTCCACAAAGGAAGTGATCTTCATGTCATCCAACAGTGCAGACTGCCATACGCCATCAAGCCCTTCAAGGACAAGGTATTGTGTGATGTTGCTCCTCTCGAAGTTTCAGATGTTCTTTTGGGCCAACCTTATTTATGTAAACGTCATGCTGTCTATGAGTCTAGGCCTCGTAGTGTTATTATTTCTTTGAACAGGAAATTGTACAGGATACCTGAGGCAGTTCCTCCTAGTGCTATTTCCTTGATCTCTGCCAAGCAATGCAGGAAGGTCATCTCTCAGAATGGGAAATTTGTCTTCTTTGTGATTCGCTCTCAGAGTGAAATAAAGATCGCAGCCACATCCTGGGCCTCCACGACCGATCTGTCCACACAACAGAAGCAAGTGGATAAGGTGGTGGAAGGATACTTAGATGTCTTCTCCTCTCCGACCGGTGTAACTCTGCACTGCCAGGTCAAGCATCCCATCGATCTGACCCAAGGCGCACCGCTGCCCAATGGGCCAGTCTATCGCCGCTCTCTGTTGGAAAACGAGGAGATCAAGAGGCAGATCCAAGAATTTCTACACAAGGGGCACATCCGTCCCAGTTCATCACCTTATGGTAGCCCAATCGTGCTGGTGCAGAAGAAAGATGGGACTTGGCGACTCTGCATTGATTACCGGGCCCTGAATAAAATCACAGTCCGTAACCAGTACCCGATTCCCCGAATCGATGACCTCCTTGATTAGCTCACGAGGGCCAAATACTTCAGTAAGATTGATCTGAAGTCTGGCTACCACCAGGTCCCAATAGAACAGACAGATGTATGGAAGACTGCCTTCAAGTCAAAAGGTCTTTTTGAATGGCTGGTCATGCCTTTTGGTTTGACAAATGCTCCAGCAACTTTTATGAGGATGATGGACGATATCCTACGACCTTTCACCAACAATTTTGTAGTGGTGTATCTGGATGACATCCTCATCTACAGCAAGACTTGGGAGGAGCACTTGCAGCATATTCGGCAGGTTCTACACACCCTGCGGAAGCACAAACTATATGCAAACTTGGAAAAATGCTCCTTCGGCATGGACAGGGTCCATTACTTATGCTACATCGTTGATCAACATGGTGTGCATGTGGATCTAGCCAAGATCTAGGTCATCCGTGACTGGCCAGCCACAACCACACTCACTGAAATTCGGAGCTTCTTGGGCCTCGCCAAATTCTATTGCCGGTTCGTGTTGGGATTCTCTCATATCGCATGGGCCCTCAGCTAAGTGACCAGGGGTGGTGGTAAGGCAAAATTTGTGTGGGGCCTGTCCCAACAACAAGCCTTCGATGACTTGAAGAAGCATTTGAGCTCATCGCCGGTACTCTTATTACCCAACCTGCAACATCCCTTTGAGATCGAGACAGATGCTTCAGATTATGCTGTGGGCGCTGTTCTCACTCAACACGGCCACCCCGTGGCATATCATAGTGAGACACTATCAGATGCTGTCCGCAAGTACCCTACCTACGATAAAGAAATGTACTCCATTGTACAAGCCTGCTACCAGTGCAGACATTACATTCTTGGGAAGGAGACAGTCATCCACACTGATCACAAGCCACTACAGTTCAGGCAGACCTAAGGAAAGTTGCAGAATGACCGCCATCAGAAGTGGTCAACATATTTATAGCAGTTCCACCTCAACATCAAATATAAAAGAGGGAGTACCAACCGAGTTGATGATTGCCTCAGTCGACCTCCAGTCGTGGGACTTACCACGGTGCTAGATTCTTGTGGCAACAAGACCTCTTGATGGCTCCACCTCTACGAGACAGACCTTGGCTTCTCCACCACCTATCAAATGTTGGGCACCAGCTCAGTGGTTGCTAATTTCCATCTTTAGGATGGGTTGTTGTGTCGTCTGGGCCATCTCTGCGTTCCATCAAGCAAGCGCGCGAAGCTGATTTGGGAAGCTCACTACAGTCGGGTGGTAGGACACTTTGGCGTCGAAAAGACAGTGGCAGTGTTGCAGAAACATTTCTACTGGCTGAAACTTCGACAGGATGTCAGCAAGTATATCAGGTCCTGCACCACTTGCGCTATTGCCAAACCGACCACTAAGAAACAGGGCCTATACACCCCTCTTCCTACTCCTGATAGGCCGTGGGAATCCATCTCAATGGACTACATGTCGGGCCTCCCATCCACCAAGAGGGGAAACGACTGTGTTTTTGTGGTTGTTGATCGCTTTTCCAAGATGGCGATTCTAGCCGCTTGCAAGAAGAACATCACAGCAGAAGCCACTGCCAAGCTCTTCTTTGAATGAGTATGGGTACATTTTGGGATCCCACAGACCATTATCTCAGACCGTGACAGTCGGTTCCTCAGCTCATTCTGGTCAATCCTCTGGTCACTGCTGGATACCAAGCTCACCAAATCCACTGCCTTCCACCCCCACACCGATGGACAAACGGAGGTCGTCAACCGGATGGTCGTACATATCCTGCGCATGTACAATTCAACACACCCTCGCACATGGGATGAGTGTCTCCCCTATGTCCAACATAGCTACAACCGAGCCCTGCATAGCTCAACTGGCCATAGCCCCTTTCAGGTGGGGTTGGGATTCCAACCATTGGGTCCCATGGATGTTGCACTTCCCCTTGCGACCACCTCGGCCGACTCATCCCCAGAAGTGGACAAAGCCGCCCGGTTCATTGAACGGATCCAGCATATCCACCAACAGGTTCAGGATATTCTACAGAAGTCTAATGCCAAGTACAAGCAGCGCCATGATCAACATCGGGTGCCACATAAGTTTCAGGTGGGCGATAAAGTTTGGTTGCATTTGCAGAAAGAACGCCTTAGAGGGCCCCATCGAAAGCTTCTCCCACTCCGTTATGGGTCATACGCCATCACCAAGGCGGTGGGTGACAATGCTTTTGAGCTCAACATTCCCCCCTTCCTTGGTCTGCATCCAATCTTCAATGTGGCTCTCCTTCGGCCATATTTCCCACCACTATTAGACACCTCAGAGATAGCAGAGAAGTTGACACCAACAGAGCTCAACCCTGACTGCCTACAACAAGCATCCAGTGATGATATTGCAGACACATAGATCAAGGGCACTCGACATCAAAGGATCCAGCTTTATCGAGTTGTCAAAGCAAGGTAGCTCCTGCACCAAGGCAAGTGGCTCACCCAAGGCCAAATTCAGCAGAAATTTCCTCATATGATGGGGGAAATCAACACAATGGAGGCAATTGCTTCCTAAGGAGGGAGGATTGATGCAAGTGGATATTGGTGTCCACCCACCTTTCCAACTGGCTCAAAACAGTTTTATGGCAATTTTGGTATTGTACTATTTTTAGCAGTTTTTAGGGTCCTAAACTTCCGGGGCCATTTTGAGGCCCTAAACGACCTTTTTTGGCAATTTTGGGGGCCAAATACTTGCCTTTGACAATCATTTGGCCCCATTCGAAAGTTGTAAATCTCGGATAGACCTTTCCAATGGGCTACCGAGCGCCGCAAACGGAGATCGTATGCAAAAGTTACGACCCCGGGAAGTTGATGTACTAACTTACCCAAACGGGGCCCACATGACTTTTGGCGCTTCATCTCCTAGGGTTAGGTTTTTGGATGTCTAGGGTTTTTGACATTCTTGTTTATTGTAAAATTCCTTGAGAGCCTCATTGTAACCATCTTCTTGCGAAATGAGCACAGCCGTCACATCTCTTCTCAGAGATAAGCCGCCACCATTCTACCAAGCTTGTTTTCCGCTGCATTTTACAGTTCTAGCTTATTTCCTTATTCAATAGAAAACCAGTTTTACTGTATCTCTGTTATTTTGTGTTAAGCATTTGATAATAATCTGTATTCATTTTGTTCTGCTCATAAAATCCGGATCAGTGGTATCAGAGTGGTCTGCTCCTTGTCGTCTTAATGCATGTCCCCAACGAGGTTAGGGTACAAAGAATTGGGTCTCGAGCTTGTTTCTCTTGAGGACAAAAGCTCTCGCACGCCCATGCGACCTCTCATGGCAGGAGAAAAGAAAGATGATAGGACTGGAGATCCTATCAAAATGTTGCTTGAGGAAGCCCTCACGCAGCAGAGGAACGAGATGATGGATAATTTCGCGCAAATCCTTCGGCGACTAACAACAAGTGATGCATCTTCCTCGAGAGGAGGCGTCGCCCCCTTCAAGGTGCAAATCAACTTCGATATTGCTATATTTGAAGGACAGATAGACACAGATGCTATAGATAAGTGGTTGAATCTACTAGAAGGGTATTTTTCTATCCATAACTTTTCGAATAAAGAAAAGATTACTTTTGCACTCCTCAAAGCCGTTCCCCATGTCAAAGATTGGTGGGAAACATTCTACGAGCAAAGGAACATAGAAGAAGCTTCATTATTTTCAGTCACGGCCACTTGGGAATCCTTCAGGGATGCTATTAAGGAACAATACTACCCTGTTGGAAGTTATGACGACTTGTATACCAAATGGAACACACTGCGACAAGAAAGAGACCAAGCAGTGCCAAAGTTCACAAATATCTTCGATACCTTGCGCACCAAGGTGGGTATCAAAGATTCAGAGTGACATCTGGTGCTCAAGTATCGTGATGGTTTGCATAGATACATCCAGACCGAAATGGAATTTCTGGACATCTCTTCCTTGGGCGCGGCCTACCGATATGCCATCAAAATCGAGCAGAAGCTCAAACAAAAGACGCGACAATTTGGGCCTGGGAACCCTTCACAGCAAAAGACAGGAAAGGGTGGCCCCAACCCATAGAATAAAGGACAGAGCAAAGATGGATAGTATCAGGACAACCAGTCCAAGCCGCAAGCAAAGAAGGACACCGAAAAAAAAAAAAAGATACCGGGAAGTGGTGCGACTTCCATAAGAGACCTTGGCATAACACTGCTGATTGCTGCTCAAAGCAGTCGCTGGTGGCCGAAGTGAAAGAATCTGAATCAGATGCGGGTTCTGACTCTGAGTCCAAACCAGAAAGGGGAAGACGGATCATTGACGCGGAACCCAATGCCACCATTGCTACCACCAAGCTCTAGCCTGATGAACCAGACGAGCCAGAAGAAGGAGAATGCCTCTTCCATTCACAGATGTGGGTAAAAGGCACCCCACTGCACTTCATTGTTGATAGCGGTAGCCAGAAGAATCTCATCTCAGCAGAGGTCGTCAAGCGCCTGGCCTTGCCGACAACACCGCACCCACAACCCTACGCCATTGGATGGCTCCGCAAAGGAAGCGATCTCTGCGTCATCCAACAGTGCCGACTTCCATACGACATCAAGCCCTTCAAGGACGAGGTATTGTTTGATGTTGCTCCTCTCGAAGTTTCAGATGTTCTTTTGGGCCAACCCTATTTATGGAAATGTCATGCTGTATATGAGTCTAGGCCTCGTAGTGTTATTATTTCTTTGAACATGAAATTATATAGGATACCCGAGGCAGTTCCTCCTAGTGCTATTTCCTTGATCTCTGCCAAGCAATGCAGGAAGGTCATCTCTCAGACCGAGAAATTTGTCTTCTTTGTGATTCTCTCTCAGAGTGAAAGAAAGATCGCAGCCACATCCCGGGCCTCCACGACCAATCTATCCACACAACAGAAGCAAGTGGATAAGGTGGTGGAAGGATACTCAGATATATTCTCCTCTCCGATCGGTGTACCTTTGCACTTCCAGGTCAAGCATCCCATCGATCTGACCCTAGGTGCACCGCTACCCAATGGGCCAGTCTATCGCCTCTCTCTATTGGAAAACGAGGAGATCAAGAGGCAGATCCAAGAATTGCTCCATAAGGGGCACATCCGTACCAGTTCATCACCTTGTGGGAGCCCAATCGTGCTGGTGCGGAAGAAAGATGGGACCTGGCGACACTCCATTGATTACCGGGCTCTGAATAAAATCACAGTCCATAACCGGTACCCGATTCCCCGAATCGACAACCTCCTTGATCAGCTCATGGGGGACAAATACTTCAGTAAGATTGATCTGAAGTCTGGCTACCACCAGGTCCTAATAGAACAGACATATGTATGGAAGACTGCCTTCAAGTCAAAAGAAGGTCTTTTTGAATGGCTAGTCATGCCTTTTGGTTTGGCAAATGCTCTAGCAACTTTTATGAGGATGATGGACGATATCCTACGACATTTCACCAACAATTTTGTAGTGGTGTGTCTGGATGACATACTCATCTACAACAAGACTTGGGAGGAGCACTTGCAGCATATTCAGCAGGTTCTGCACACCCTGCGGAAGCACAAACTATATGCAAACTTGGAAAAATGCTCCTTCGGCATGGACAGGGTCCATTACTTAGGCTATATCGTTGATCGACATGGTATGCATGTGGATCTAGCCAAGATCTAGGTCATCCGTGACTGGCCAGCCCCAACCACACTCACTGAACTTCAGAGCTTCTTGGGCCTCACCAATTTCTATCGCCGGTTCGTGCTGGGATTCTCTCATATCGCATGGGCCCTCAGCCAAGTGACCAGGAGTGGTGGTAAGGAAAAATTTGTGTGGGGACTGTCCCAACAACAAGCCTTCGTTGACTTGAAGAAGCGTTTGTGCTCATCGCCGGTACTCTCATTACCGAACCTACAACATCCCTTTGAGATCAAGACAGATGCTTCAGATTATGCTGTGGGCACCGTTCTCGCTCAACACGACCACCCCGTGGCATATCATAGTGAGACACTATCAGATGCAGTCCGCAAGTACCCTACCTATGAAAAAGAAATGTACTCAATTGTACAAGCTTGCCGCCAGTGGAGACATTACATTCTTGGGAAGGAGACAGTCATCCACACTGATCACAAGCCACTACAGTTCATGCAGACCCAAGGAAAGTTACAGAATGATCGCCATCATAAGTGGTCAACATATTCACAGCAGTTCCACCTCAACATCAAATATAAAACAGGGAGTACCAACCGAGTTGTTGACTGCCTCAGTCGACCTCCAGTCGCGGCCCTTACCACGGTGCTAGACTCTTGTGGCCACGAGACCTCCATATGGCCCCACCTCTACGAGACAGACCCTGAGTTCTCCGCCACCTATCAAATGTTGGGCACCAACTCAATGGTTGCTAATTTCCATCTTCAGGATGGGTTGTTGTGTCATCTGGGCCATCTCTGCTTTCCATCAAGCGATCGCGCGAAGCTGATCTGGGAAGCTCACTACAGTCAGGTGGCAGGACACTTTGGCGTCGAAAAGACAGTGGAAGTGTTGTAGAAACATTTCTACTAGCCGAAACTTTGACATGATGTCGGCAAGTATATCAGGTCCTGCACCGCTTGCGCTATTACCAAACCAACCACTAAGAAACAGGGCCTATACACCCCTCTTCCTACTCCTGACAGGCCGTGGGAATCTATCTCAATGGACTACATGTCGGGCCTCCCATCCACCAAGAGGGGAAACGACTGTGTTTTTGTGGTTGTTGATCGCTTTTCCAAGATGGCGATTCTAGCCGCTTGCAAGAAGAACATCACAGCAGAAGCCACTGCCAGGCTCTTCTTTGAATGAGTATGGGTGCATTTTGGGATCCGAAAGACCATTATCTCAGACCGTGATAGTTGGTTCCTCAGCTCATTCTTGTCAAGCCTCTGGTCACTGCTGGATACCAAGCTCACCAAATCCACTGCCTTCCACCCCCATACCGATGGACAAATGGAGGTCATCAACCGGATGATCGTACATATCCTGCGCATGTACAATTCAACATACCCCTGGACATGGGATGAGAGTCTCCCCTATGTCCAACATAGCTACAATCGAACCCTGCATAGATCAACTGGCCAC